>OX104116.1:98757060-99178022 GCA_944474755.1 Limnoperna fortunei
TGTTGACATAATGTTCCGGTCAGTCGGACTGACAGATGTGCATATTGTAAGTATAAGAGAGGCCAGTAGGTTCAAATAATGTACGGGTTAGTCGAAACTGAAAGATGTACACACTGTAAGTATAACAGAGGCCGGGAGGTTGACATAATGTACGGGTCAGTGTTACTGAAAGTTGTACATACTGTAAGTATAGCAGACGCCAGCAGATTGACATAATGTACGGGTCAGTTGGACTGAAAGCTGTGCTTACTGTAAGTATAACAGAGTCCGATATGTTGACATAATGTACCAGTCAGTCGGACTGACATGCTGTACCAACCTTAAGTATAACAGTTTCCGGGAGGTTGACATAATGTACGAATAAGTCGGACTGAAAGATGCGCATACCATAATTATAACAGATGCCGGGAGGTTGACATCATGTACGGGTCAGGTATAATAAAACTTAACATCCTGTAGGTATAAGATACCGGGAGGTTGACATAATGCGCCGATGATTCGGACTGAAAGCTTTACATACTGTAAGTGTAACAGCGGCCCGGAGGTTAACATAATGTTCCGGTCAGTCGGACTGAAACCTGGGCATACTGTGGGTATAACAGAGGCCGAGAGGTTGTCAAAAATGTGCAGGTTTGTTAAGCTTAAAACACTACATACTTAAAGTAAAGGAGAAGCCGGGAGAACGACATATTGTACATGACACTCCGACAGAAAGCTGAACTTACTGTAAGTATAACTGATGCCTGGAGGTTTACATAATGTACGGGTCAGTCGGACTGAAAGCTGTACATACCGTAAGTAAAACTGAGGCCAGTGTTGACATAATGTACGGGTAAGACGGACTGAAAGATGTATATACTGTTAGTATAACAGTGTCCGGGATGTTGACATAATGTTCCGGTCAGTCGGACTGACAGATGTGCATATTGTAAATATAACAGAGGCCAGGAGGTTCAAATCATGTACGGGTTAGTCGAAACTGAAAGATGTACACACTGTTAGTATAACAGAGGCCGGGAGGTTGACATAATGTACGGGTCAGCGTTACTGAAAGTTGTACATACTGTAAGTATAACAGAGGCCGGGAGGCTGACATAATGTAACGCTCAGTCGGAATGAAAGCTGTACATAATGTAAGTATAACAGAGAACGTGAGTTTGACATCATGTACCGGTTACTTGGACAGAAAGCTGTGCATACTGTAAGTCCGATATGTTGACATAATGTACCAGTCAGTCGGACTGTCATGCTGTACCAACCTTAAGTATAAAAGTTCCCGGGATGTTGACATAATGTACTAGTAAGTCGGAGAGAAAGATGTGCACACTATAATTATAACAGAGGCGGGATGTTGACATCATGTACGGGTCAGTTATAATAAAACTTAACATCATGTAGGTATAAGATACCGGGAGGTTGACATAATGTGATGGTGAGTCGGACTCAAAGCTGTAGATACTGTAAGTGTAACAGCGGCCGTGAGGTTGACATAATGTTCCGGTCAGTCGGACTAAAAGCTGTGCATACTGTGGGTATAACTGTCGGCGAAAAGGTACAGGCTTGTTGGGCTTAAAGCTCTACATACTGTAAGTAAAGGAGAAGCCGGGAGAACGACATATTATACATGACACTCGGACTGAAAGCGAACTTACTGTAAGTATAACAGAGGCCAAGAGGTTTACATAATGAACGGGTCGGTCGGACTTAAAGCTGTACATACAGTAAGTTTAACTGAGGCCAGGGTTGACAAAATGTACGGGTAAGACGAACTGAAAGATGTATATACTGTAAGTATAACAGTATCCAGGATGTTGACATAATGTTTTGGTCAGTCGGACTGAAAGATGTGCATATTGTAAGTATAACAGGGGCCGGGATGTTGACATAATCTACGGGTCAGTCAGACTGAAAGTTGAGCATATTGTAGGTATAACAGAGGCCGGGAGGTTGACATAATGTACGGGTCAGTGTTACTGAAAGTTGTACATACTGTAAGTATAACAGAGGATGGGAGGTTGACATAATGTACGGGTCAGTCTGACTGAAAGCTGAACATACTGTAAGTATAACAGACTCCGGGAGGTTGACATAATGTACGGTTCAGTCGGGTAAGTATAACAGATGCCGGGATGTTGACATAATATAATGGTCAGTCGGACTGAAAGCTGTGCATACTGTGAGTATAACAGTGGCCGGGAGGTTGACATAATGTACGGCAAAGTCGGACTGAAAGCTGTACATACTGTAAGTACAACAGATGCTGGGATGTTGACACAATGTACCGGTCAGTCGGACGGAAAGCTGAACAAACCTTAAGTATAACAGTGGCCGGGAGGTTGACATAATGTACGGGTAAGTCGGACTGAAAGATGTGCAAACTGTAAGTATAACAATGTCCGGGTAGTTGACATAATATACGCTTCAGGTGGAATGAAACTTTACATCCTGTAAGATGCCGAGAGGATGACATAATGTACGGGTCAGTCGGACTAAAAGCTGTACGTATTGTAAGTATAACAGAGGCTGGGAGGTTGACATAATGTAAAAGTCAGTCGGACTGAGAGCTGTACATGCTGTAAGTATAACAGATGACGGGGAGGTTGACATAATGTACCAGTCAGTCGGACTGAAAGCTGTACACACTGTGAGTATAACAGTGGCCGGGAGGACGACATAATGTACAGATAAGTCGGACTAAAAGCTGTGCATACTGTAAGTATAACAGAGGAAGTGAGGTTGACATAATGAAAAAGTCAGTCAGACTGAAAGCTGTACATACCGTAAGTATAACAGAGGACGGAAGATTGACATAATGTACGAGTTACTCTGACTGAAAGCTGTGCATACTGTAAGTATAACAGAGGCCGGGAGGTAACATAATGTACGGGTCAGTCGGACGGAAAGTTGTACATACTGTAAGTATTAGAGAGGCCGGGAGGTTACATAATGTGCATGTGATTTGGACTTAAGACTATACATACTGTAAGGCAGATACCGGTAGAATGACATATTTTACGGGTCACTCGAACTGAAAGCTGTACATACTGTAAGTATAACAGAGGCCGGGAGGTTGACATAATATATGGATCAGTCGGACTGAAAGTTGTACATAGTGTAAGTATAAGAGAAAACGGGATGTTGACATAATGTACCGGTCAGTCGTACTGAGAGATGTACAAACATTAAGCATAACCATCTCTGGTAGGTTGACATAATAAACGATTAAGTCAGACTGAAATATGTGCATACTGAAAATATTACAGAGTCCGGGAGGTTGACATAATGTACCGGTCAGTTGGACTGAAAGCTGTACATACTATAAGTATAACAAATGCGGTGGATGGTGATTTAATGTACCAGTCAGTTAGACTGAACGCTGTACATACTGTAAGTATAGCAGAGGACGGGAGGTTGACATAATGTACCGGACAGTCGGACTGAAAGCTGTACATACTGTAAGTATAACATATGCCGGGAGGTTGACATAATGTACGGCAAAGTCGGACTGAAATCTGTACATACTGTAAGCACAACAGAGGCCAGGATGTTGACACAATTAACCGGTCAGTCGGACTGAGAGCTGAACATACTGTAAGTATAACAGAGTCCGGGAGGTTGACATAATGTACGGGTCAGTCGGACTGAAAGCTGAACATTACTGTACGTATATCATAGACATGGAGGTTTACATAATGTACCAGTCAGGCGGACTGAAAGCTGTACAAACCTTAAGTATAACAGTGGCCGGGAGGTTGACATAATGTACGGGTACGTCGGACTGAAAGATGTGCATACTGTAAGTATAACAATGTCCGGGTTGACATAATATACGGGTCAGTCGGACTAAAAGCTGTACATATTGTAAGTATAAAAGAGGCTGGGAGGTTGAAATAATGTAAAAGTAAGTCGGACTGAGAGCTGTACATACTGTAAGTATAACAGATGCCGGGGAGGTTAACATAATGTACCAGTCAGTCGGACTAAAAGATGTACACACTGTAAGTATAACAGTGGCCGGGAGGATGACATAATGTACATATAAGTCAGACTAAAAGCTGTACATACCGTAAGTATAACAGAGGACGGAAGGTTGACATAATTACTCTGACTGAAAGCTGTGCATACTGTAAGTATAACAGAGAGCGGGAGGTGACATAATATACGGGTCAGTCGAACTCAAGGCTGTGCATGCTGTAAGTATAACAATGTCCCGGAATTTGACATAATATACGGGTCAGGTGGAATGAAATTTTACATCCTGTAAGTATAAGATGCCTTGAGGATGACATAATGTACCGGTCAGTCGGACAAAAAGCTGTACATATTGTAAGTATAACATAGGCTTGGAGGTTGACATAATGTAAAGGTCAGTCGGACTGAGAGCTGTACATACTGTAAGTATAACAGTGGCAGGGAGGTTGACATAATGTACCAGTCAATCGGACTGAAAGCTGTACATAATGTAAGTATAAAAGTGGCGGGAGGATATAATAAAGTACAGATAAGTCGGACTAAATGCTGTACATACTGTAAGTATAACAGAGGTTCGGAGGATGACATAATGTAAAAATCAGTCGGACTGAAAGCTGTACATACCGCAAGTATAAGAGAGGACGGAAGGTTGACATAATGTACGGGTTACAAGGACTGAAGGCTGTGCATACTGTAAGTATAACAGAGGCCGGGAGGTGACATAATGTACGGGTCAGTCGGACTGAAAGCTGCACATACTGTAAGTATAACAGATGCTAGGGGTTGACATAATGTACCAGTCAGTCGGACTGAAGGCTGTGCATACTGTAAGAATAACAGAGGCCGGAATGTTGACATAACGTACCGCACAGACGGACTGAGAGCTGAACATTCTGTAAGTTTGTTTGTTTGTTTGATGGTGTTTAACGCCAATTTCAGCAATTTTTCAGCTATATCATGGCGTTCAGTTTTTATTGGGGCAGGAAGCCGGAGTACCCGGAAAAAACTCCCGACCTGCGGTGGGAAAAATGGCAATCCTTGTCAACAGTCGGACTGAAAGCTGAACATACTGTAAGTATAACAGAGATCTGGAGGTTAACATAATGTACCAGTCAGTCGGACTGAAATCTGTACAAACCTTTAGTATAAGAGTGGCCTGGAGCTTTAAATAATGTACGGGTCAGTCGGACTGAGAACTGTACATACTGTATGTGTAACAGTGGAAGGGAAGTTCACATAATGTACAGGTAAGTCGGACTGAAAGCTGTACATACTGTAAGTATGACAGAGGCAGGCAGGTTGACATAATGTAAAAGTCAGTCGGACTGAAAGCTATAGATACTGTAAGTATAACAGAGGACGGGAGATTGACATAATGTACGGGTTACTTGGACTGAAAGCTCTCCATACTGTAAGTATAACAGAGGCCGTGAGGTGACATAATGTACGGTTCAGTCTTGTTGAAAGCTGTACTTACTGTAAGCATAACACAGGCAGGGAGGCTGAAATAATGCAGGCGAGTTGGACTTGAAACAATACATACTGTAAGTAAGGCAAACGCCGGGAGAATGACATATTGTACGGGTCACTCGAACTGAAAGCTGTACATACTGTAAGTATAACAGAGGCCGGGAGGTTGACATAATGTGCCGGACAGTCTGACTGAAAGATGTGCATACTGTAATTATAACAGAGGACGGGATGTTGACATAATGTACCGGTCAGTCGTACTGAGAAATGTACAAACATTAAGTATAACCATCTCCGGGAGGTTGACATAATGTACGGGTAAGTCGGACTAAAATATGTGCATACAGTAAGTATTACAGAGGCAGGGAGGTTGACATAATGTACGGGTCAGGTGGACTGAAACTTCACATTATGTAAGTATGAGATGCCGGGAGGCTGACATAATGTGCTGATGACTCGAACTGAATGCTGTGCATACTGTAATTATAACAGAGGAAGGGATGTTGACACAATGTACCGGTCAGTCGTACTAAGAGATGTACAAACATTAAGTATAACCATCTGCGTGAGGTTGACATAATGTGCCAGTCAGTCAGACTGAAAGCTGTGCATACTCTAAATATAACAGAGGCCGGGAGGTTGACAAAATGTACCGGTCAGTCGGTCTGAAAGCTGTGCATACTGTTAGCATAACAGAGGCCGAAATGTTGACATAATGCTCCGGTCAGTCGGACTGCGAGCTGAACACACTGTAAGTATATGAGATGCCGAGAGGTTGACATAATGTACCAGTCAGTCTGAAAGCTGTACATACTGTAAGTATGGCAGAGGCTGCGAGGTTTCATAATATACCAGTCAGTCGACTGAAATCTGTGCAAACATTAAGCATAACAGTGTCCGGGAGGTTGACATAATGTACGTGTCAGGTGGACTGAAACTTCAAATGCTGTAAGTATACGATGCCGGGAGGTTGACATAATGTATGGGTCAGGCGGACTAAAGTATAGCAGAGGCTGGGATGTTGACATTATGTATAAGTCAGTGGGACTGAAAGCTGAACATACTGTAAGTATAACAGAGGACTGGAGGTTTAAAAAATGTACGGGTAAGTCGGACTGAAAACTGTACGTACTGTATGTATAACAGTGGCCGGGAGGTTGACATAATGCACAGGAAGTCGGACTGAAAGCTGTACTTACTGTAAGCATAACACAAGCCGGGAGGTTGACATAATATGCAGACGAGTTGGACTTAAAACAATACATACTGTAAGTAAGGCAAACGCCGGGAGAATGACATATTGTGCGGGTCACTCGAACTGAAAGCTGTACATACTGTAAGTATAACAGAGGCCGGGAGGTTTACATAATGTGCCGGACAGTCTGACTGAAAGCTGTGCATACTGTAATTATAACAGAGGACGGGATGTTGACATAATGTACCGGTCAGTCGTACTGAGAAATGTACAAACATTAAGTATAACCATCTCCGGGAGGTTGACATAATGTACGGGTAAGTCGGACTTAAATATTTGCATACAGTAAGTATTACAGAGGCGGGGAGGTTGACATAATGTACGGGTCAGGTGGACTGAAGCTTCACATTATGTAAGTATAAGATGCCGTGAGGCTGACATAATGTGCTGATGACTCGAACTGAATGCTGTGCATACTGTAATTATAACAGAGGAAGGGATGTTGACACAATGTACCGGTCAGTCGTACTAAGAGATGTACAAACATTAAGTATAACCATCTGCGTGAGGTTGACATAATGTGCCAGTCAGTCAGACTGAAAGCTGTGCATACTGTAAATATAATTGAGGCCGGGAGGTTGACAAAATGTACCGGTCAGTCGGACTGAAAGCTGTGCATGCTGTTAGTATAACAGAGGCCAAAATGTTGACATAATGCTCCGGTCAGTCGGACTGCGAGCTGAACACACTGTAAGTATATGAGATGCCGAGAGGTTGACATAATGTACCAGTCAGTCAGACTGAAAGCTGTACATACTGTAAGTATGGCAGAGACTGCGAGGTTTCATAATGTACCAGTCAGTCGACTGAAATCTGTGCAAACATTAAGCATAACAATGTCCGGGAGGTTGACATAATGTACGTGTCAGGTGGACTGAAACTTCACATGCTGTAAGTATACGATGCCGGGAGGTTGACATAATGTATGGGTCAGGCGGACTGAAAGTTGTACATACTTTAAGTATAACAGTGTCTGGGATGTTGACATTATGTATAAGTCAGTGGGACTGAAAGCTGAACATACTGTAAGCATAACAGAGGACTGGAGGTTTAAAAAATGTACGGGTAAGTCGGACTGAAAACTGTACGTACTGTATGTATAACAGTGGCCGGGAGGTTGACATAATGCACAGGTAAGTCGGACTGAAAGCTGTACATACTGTAAGTATAACAGAGAACGGGAGTTTGACATAATGTACGAATCATTCGGACTTGAAGCTGTACATACTGTAAGCATAACAGAGGCCGCTAGGTTGACATAATGTACGGGTCAGAAGGACGGAGAGCTGTACATCTAAAAGTGTTAGAGAGGCCGGGAGGTTGACATAATGTGGAGGTGAATTGGACTTAAAACTATACATACTGTAAGTAAGGCAGACGCCGGGAGAATGATATATTGTACGGGTCACTCGAACTGAAAGCTGTACATACTGTAAGTATAACAGCGGACGGGAGGTTGACATAATATACTGATCAGTCGGACTGAAAGTTGTACATACTGTAGTATAACAGAGTCCGGGAGGTTGACATAATGTACCGGACAGTCTGACTGAAAGCTGTGCATACTGTAATTATAACAGAGGACGGGATGTTGACATAATTTACCGGTCATTCGTACTGGGAGATGTACAAACATTAACAATAACCATCTCCGGGAGGTTGACATAATGTTCGATTGTCGGACTGAAATATGTGCATACTGTAAGTATAACAGAGGACGGGATGTTGACATAATGCACCGGACAGTCGTACTGGGAGATGTACAAACATTAACTAACCATCTCCGGGAGGTTGACATAATGTACGATTAAGTCGGAATGAAATATGTGCATACTGTAAGTATAACAGAGGCCGGGAGGTTGACATAATGTACAGGTCAGGTGGACTGAAGCTTGACATGATGTAAGTATAGATTCTACAGGATTGAGTTGACATGCATGTAGTACATACTACGGGATTTACCCTACGTGTATGTAATAGATATTACATAATTGACATTACATGTATGTACTAGATACTAAGTATTAAAGGGATTACACGATGAAGCGAATGACAAATAAAACAATAAGCATTTCCATCCGTAGCATAGATATGAGTCTACACTATTAATACAACTTAGTTGGATTATAATTTAGTCTTTTTGGCGAATATGGACTCCGGCAAAAAGATTTAAAAATTATACATCTAACATAATGACTTCCACTATCCTGTTGACACCAGTTTTTAAACACCAGTCGGTTCTTCTAAATAATGCACACGAAATGGTATAATCAGACTTACAATGGCGTAACACGATCATGAAAGCAGAGCATAAATTTAATAAATTTGTATTGTTAAACCTTTGATACTTGCTATAAGAAAAACACCACAAAGGCCTGCATTTAGTTGTTTCCGTGAAAAAGGGTTTATACTGTCATAACTAAAACAAAACATAATGCTGATTTTTGATAATAAACTACTCGAAATCTATGTCTGATACTTATGAATACTACAGGATTGACCTAACATGTATGTTATAAATACTACAGGATTGACCTAACATAAATGTTATAAATACTACAGGATTGACCTAATATGTATGTTATAAATACTACAGGATTGACCTAACATGTATGTTATAAATACTACAGGATTGACCTAACATGTATGTTATAAATACTACAGGATTGACCTAACATATATGTTATCAATACTACAGGATTGAGCTAACATGTATGTTATAAATACTACAGGATTGACCTAATATGTATGTTCTAAATACTACATGATTGACCTCACATATATGTTGTAAATACAACAGGATTGACCTAACATGTATGTCATAAATACTACAGGATTGACCTCACATATATGTTATAAATACTACAGGATTGACCTCACATGTATGTTATAAATACTACAGGATTGACCTCACATGTATGTTATAAATACTACAGGATTGACCTCACATGTATGTTATAAATACTACAGGATTGGCCTCACATATATGTTCTAAATACTACAGTATTGACCTAACATGTATGTCATAAATACTACAGGATTGACCTAACATATATGTTATAAATACTACAGGATTGACCTCACATGTATGTTATAAATACTACAGGATTGACCTCACATGTATGTTGTAAATACTACAGGATTGACCTCACATGTATGTAATAAATACTACAGGATTGACCTAACATGTATGTTATAAATACTACAGGATTGACCTCACAAGTATGTTATAAATACTACAGGCTTGACCTAACATGTATGTTATAAATACTACAGGATTGACCGAACATGTATGTTATAAATACTACAGGATTGACCTAACATGTATGTTATAAATACTACAGGATTGACCTAACATGTGTGTTATAAATACTACAGGATTGACCTAATATGTATGTTATAAATACCACAGGATTGACCTAACATGTATGTTATAAATACTACAGGATTGACCTCACATGTATGTTATAAATACAACAGGATTGAGCTCACATATATGTTATAAATACTACAGGATTGACCTCACATATATGTTATAAATACTACAGGATTGACCTCACATATATGTTATAAATACTACAGGATTGACCTCACATACATGTTATAAATACTACAGGATTGACCTAACATGTGTGTTATAAATACTACAGGATTGACCTCACATGTATGTTATAAATATTACAGGATTGACCTAACATGTATGTTATAAATACTACAGGATTGACCTCACATGTATGTTATAAATACTACAGGATTGACCTCACATGTATGTTATAAATACTACAGGATTGACCTAACATGTATGTTATAAATACAACAGGATTGAGCTCACATATATGTTATAAATACTACAGGATTGTCCTCACATATATGTTATAAATACTACATGATTGACCTAACATGTATGTTATAAATACTACAGGATTGACCTAACATGTATGTTATAAATACTACAGGATTGAGCTCACATGTATGTTATAAATACTACAGGATTGACCTAACAGGTTTGTTATAAATACTACAGAATTGACCTAACATGTATGTTATATATACTACAGGATTGACCTAACATATATGTTATAAATACTACAGGATAGACCTAACATGTATGTTATAAATACCACAAGATTGACCTCACATATATGTTATAAATACTACAGGATTGACCTCACATATATGTTATAAATACTACAGGATTGACATAACATGTATGTTATAAATACTACAGGATAGACCTAACATGTATGTTATAAATACTACAGGATTGACCTCACATATATGTTATAAATACTACAGGATTGACCTCACATATATGTTATAAATACTACAGGATTGACCTAACATGTATGTTATAAATTCTACAGGATAGACCTAACATGTATGTTATAAATACTACAGGATTGACCTAACATGTATGTTATAAATACTACAGGATTGACCTAACATGTATGTTATAAATACAACAGGATTGACCTTACATGTTTGTTAAGAATACTACAGGATTGACCTCACATGTATGTTATAAATACTAAAGGATTGACCTCACATATATGTTATAAATACTACAGGATTGAGCTCACATGTATGTTATAAATACTACAGGATTGACCCAAAATGTATGTTATAAATACTACAGGATTGACCTCACATGTATGTTATAAATACTACAGGATTGACCTAAGATGTATGTTATAAATACTACAGGATTGACCTAACATATATGTTATAAATACTACAGGATTGACCTAACATGTGTGTTATAAATACTACAGGATTGACCTAACATGTATTTTATAAATACTACAGGATTGATCTAACATGTATGTTATAAATACTACTGGATTGACCTAACATGTATGTTATAAATACTACAAGATTAACCTAACATGTATGTTATAAATACTACAGGTTTGACCTAACATGTATGTTATAAATACTACAGGATTGACCTAACATGTATGTTATAAATACTACAGGATTGACCTAACATGTATGTTATAAATACTACAGGATTGACCTAAGATGTTTGTTATAAATACTACAGGATTGACCTAAGATGTATGTTATAAATACTACAGGATTGACCTAACATGTATGTTATAAATACTACAGGATTGACCTCACATATATGTTATAAATACTACAGGATTGACCTCACATGTATGTCATAAATACTACAGGATTGACCTAACATGTATGTTATAAATACTACAGGATTGACCTAACATGTATGTTATAAATACTACAGGATTGACCTAACTTGTATGTTATAAATACTACAGGAGTGACCTAACATGTATGTTATAAATACTACAAGATTGACCTAACATGTATGTTATAAATACTACAGGATTGACCGAACATGTATGTTATAAATACTACAGGATTGACCTAACATGTATGTTATAAATACTACAGGATTGACCTAACATGTGTGTTATAAATACTACAGGATTGACCTAATATGTATGTTATAAATACCACAGGATTGACCTAACATGTATGTTATAAATACTACAGGATTGACCTCACATGTATGTTATAAATACAACAGGATTGAGCTCACATATATGTTATAAATACTACAGGATTGACCTCACATATATGTTATAAATACTACAGGATTGACCTCACATATATGTTATAAATACTACAGGATTGACCTCACATACATGTTATAAATACTACAGGATTGACCTAACATGTGTGTTATAAATACTACAGGATTGACCTCACATGTATGTTATAAATATTACAGGATTGACCTAACATGTATGTTATAAATACTACAGGATTGACCTCACATGTATGTTATAAATACTACAGGATTGACCTCACATGTATGTTATAAATACTACAGGATTGACCTAACATGTATGTTATAAATACAACAGGATTGAGCTCACATATATGTTATAAATACTACAGGATTGTCCTCACATATATGTTATAAATACTACATGATTGACCTAACATGTATGTTATAAATACTACAGGATTGACCTAACATGTATGTTATAAATACTACAGGATTGAGCTCACATGTATGTTATAAATACTACAGGATTGACCTAACAGGTTTGTTATAAATACTACAGAATTGACCTAACATGTATGTTATAAATACTACAGGATTGACCTAACATATATGTTATAAATACTACAGGATAGACCTAACATGTATGTTATAAATACCACAAGATTGACCTCACATATATGTTATAAATACTACAGGATTGACCTCACATATATGTTATAAATACTACAGGATTGACATAACATGTATGTTATAAATACTACAGGATAGACCTAACATGTATGTTATAAATACTACAGGATTGACCTCACATATATGTTATAAATACTACAGGATTGACCTCACATATATGTTATAAATACTACAGGATTGACCTCACATATATGTTATAAATACTACAGGATTGAGCTCACATGTATGTTATAAATACTACAGGATTGACCCAAAATGTATGTTATAAATACTACAGGATTGACCTCACATGTATGTTATAAATACTACAGGATTGACATAAGATGTATGTTATAAATACTACAGGATTGACCTAACATATATGTTATAAATACTACAGGATTGACCTAACATGTGTGTTATAAATACTACAGGATTGACCTAACATGTATTTTATAAATACTACAGGATTGATCTAACATGTATGTTATAAATACTACTGGATTGACCTAACATGTATGTTATAAATACTACAAGATTAACCTAACATGTATGTTATAAATACTACAGGTTTGACCTAACATGTATGTTATAAATACTACAGGATTGACCTAACATGTATGTTATAAATACTACAGGATTGACCTAACATGTATGTTATAAATACTACAGGATTGACCTAAGATGTTTGTTATAAATACTACAGGATTGACCTAAGATGTATGTTATAAATACTACAGGATTGACCTAACATGTATGTTATAAATACTACAGGATTGACCTCACATATATGTTATAAATACTACAGGATTGACCTCACATGTATGTCATAAATACTACAGGATTGACCTAACATGTATGTTATAAATACTACAGGATTGACCTAACATGTATGTTATAAATACTACAGGATTGACCTAACTTGTATGTTATAAATACTACAGGATTGACCTAACATGTATGTTATAAATACTACAAGATTGACCTAACATGTATGTTATAAATACAACAGGATTGACCTAACATGTATGTTATAAATACAACAGGATTGACCTAACATGTATGTTATAAATACTACAGGATTGAATTAACATGTATGTTATAAATACAACAGGATTGACCTCACATGTATGTTATAAATACTACAGGATTGACCTAACATGTATGTTATAAATACTACAGGATTGACCTAACATGTATGTTATAAATACTACAGGATTGACCTAACATATATGTTATAAATACTACAGGATTGACCTAACATGTATGTTATAAATACTACAGGATTGACCTAACATATATGTTATAAATACTACAGGATTGACCTAACATGTATGTTATAAATATTACAGGATTGACCTCACATGTATGTTATAAATACTACACGATTGACCTAACATGTATGTTATAAATACTACACGATTGACCTAACATGTATGTTATAAATACTACAGGATTGACCTAACATGTATGTTATAAATACTACAGGATTGACCTAACATGTGTGTTATAAATACTACAGAATTGACCTAACATATATGTTGTAAATACTACAGGATTGACCTAACATGAATGTTATAAATACTACAGGATTGACCTAACATGTATGTTATAAATAATACAGGATTGACCTCACATGTATGTTATAAATACTACAGGATTGACCTAACATGTATGTTATAAATATTACAGGATTGAACGAACATGTATGTTATAAATACTACAGGATTGACCTAACATGTATGTTATAAATACTATAGGATTGACCTCACATGTATGTTATAAATACAACAGGATTGACCTAACATGTATGTTATAAATACTACAGGATTGACCTAACATGTATGTTATAAATACTACAGGATTGACCTCACATGAATGTTATAAATACTACAGGATTGACCTAACATGTATGTTATAAATACTACAGGATTGACCTAACATGTATGTTATAAATACTACAGGATTGACCTCACATATATGTTATAAATACTACAGGATTGACCTAACATGTATGTTATAAATACTACAGGATTGACCTAACATGTATGTTATAAATACTACAGGATTGACCTAACATGAATGTTATAAATATTACAGGATTGACCTCACATGTATGTTATAAATACTACACGATTGACCTAACATGTATGTTATAAATACTACACGATTGACCTAACATGTATGTTATAAATACTACAGGATTGACCTAACATGTATGTTATAAATACTACAGGATTGACCTAACATGTGTGTTATAAATACTACAGAATTGACCTAACATATATGTTGTAAATACTACAGGATTGACCTAACATGAATGTTATAAATACTACAGGATTGACCTAACATGTATGTTATAAATACTACAGGATTGACCTCACATGTATGTTATAAATACTACAGGATTGACCTAACATGTATGTTATAAATACTACAGGATTGACCTCACATGTATGTTATAAATACTACAGGATTGACCTAACATGTATGTTATAAATACAACAGGATTGAGCTCACATATATGTTATAAATACTACAGGATTGTCCTCACATATATGTTATAAATACTACAGGATTGACCTAACATGTATGTTATAAATACTACAGGATTGACCTAACATGTATGTTATAAATACTACAGGATTGAGCTCACATGTATGTTATAAATACTACAGGATTGACCTAACAGGTTTGTTATAAATACTACAGAATTGACCTAACATGTATGTTATATATACTACAGGATTGACCTAACATATATGTTATAAATACTACAGGATAGACCTAACATGTATGTTATAAATATTACAGGATTGAACGAACATGTATGTTATAAATATTACAGGATTGAACGAACATGTATGTTATAAATATTACAGGATTGAACGAACATGTATGTTATAAATACTACAGGATTGACCTAACATGTATGTTATAAATACTATAGGATTGACCTCACATGTATGTTATAAATACTACAGGATTGACCTAACATGTATGTTATAAATACTACAGGATTGACCTAACATGTATGTTATAAATACTACAGGATTGACCTCACATGTATGTTATAAATACTACAGGATTGACCTAACATGTATGTTATAAATACAACAGGATTGAGCTCACATATATGTTATAAATACTACAGGATTGTCCTCACATATATGTTATAAATACTACAGGATTGACCTAACATGTATGTTATAAATACTACAGGATTGACCTAACATGTATGTTATAAATACTACAGGATTGAGCTCACATGTATGTTATAAATACTACAGGATTGACCTAACAGGTTTGTTATAAATACTACAGAATTGACCTAACATGTATGTTATATATACTACAGGATTGACCTAACATATATGTTATAAATACTACAGGATAGACCTAACATGTATGTTATAAATACCACAAGATTGACCTCACATATATGTTATAAATACTACAGGATTGACCTCGCATATATGTTATAAATACTACAGGATTGACATAACATGTATGTTATAAATACTACAGGATAGACCTAACATGTATGTTATAAATACTACAGGATTGACCTCACATATATGTTATAAATACTACAGGATTGACCTCACATATATGTTATAAATACTACAGGATTGACCTAACATGTATGTTATAAATTCTACAGGATAGACCTAACATGTATGTTATAAATACTACAGGATTGACCTAACATGTATGTTATAAATACTACAGGATTGACCTAACATGTATGTTATAAATACTACAGGTTTGACCTAACATGTATGTTATAAATACTACAGGATTGACCTAACATGTATGTTATAAATACTACAGGATTGACCTAACATGTATGTTATAAATACTACAGGATTGACCTAAGATGTTTGTTATAAATACTACAGGATTGACCTAAGATGTATGTTATAAATACTACAGGATTGACCTAACATGTATGTTATAAATACTACAGGATTGACCTCACATATATGTTATAAATACTACAGGATTGACCTAACATGTATGTTATAAATACCACAGGATTGACCTAACATGTATGTTATAAATACTACAGGATTGACCTAACATATATGTTATAAATACTACAGGATTGACCTCACATATATGTTATAAATACTACAGGATTGACCTAACATGTATGTTATAAATACTACAGGATTGACCTAACATGTATGTTATAAATACTACAGGATTGACCTAACATGTATGTTATAAATACTACAGGATTGACCTAACATGTATGTTATAAATACCATAGGATTGACCTAACATGTATGTTATAAACACTACAGGATTGAACTAACATATATGTTATAAATACTACAGGATTGAGCTCACATATATGTTATAAATACTAGAGGATTGACCTAACATGTATGTTATAAATACTACAGGATTGACCTAACATATATGTTATAAATACTACAGGATTGACTTAACATGTATGTTATAAATACTACAGGATTGACCTAACATGTATGTTATAAATACTACAGGATTGACCTAACATGTATGTTATAAATACTATAGGATTGACCTAACATATATGTTATAAATACTACAGGATTGAGCTAACATGTATGTTATAAATACTACAGGATTGACCTAATATGTATGTTCTAAATACTACATGATTGACCTCACATATATGTTGTAAATACAACAGGATTGACCTAACATGTATGTCATAAATACTACAGGATTGACCTCACATATATGTTATAAATACTACAGGATTGACCTCACATGTATGTCATAAATACTACAGGATTGACCTAACATGTATGTTATAAATACTACAGGATTGACCTAACATGTATGTTATAAATACTACAGGATTGACCTAACTTGTATGTTATAAATACTACAGGATTGACCTAACATGTATGTTATAAATACTACAAGATTGACCTAACATGTATGTTATAAATACAACAGGATTGACCTAACATGTATGTTATAAATACAACAGGATTGACCTAACATGTATGTTATAAATACTACAGGATTGACCTAACATGTATGTTATAAATACAACAGGATTGACTCACATGTATGTTATAAAAACTATAGGATTGACCTAACATGTATGTTATAAATACTACAGGATTGACCTAACATGTATGTTATAAATACTACAGGATTGACCTAACATATATGTTATAAATACTACAGGATTGACCTAACATGTATGTTATAAATACTACAGGATTGACCTAACATATATGTTATAAATACTACAGGATTGACCTAACATGTATGTTATAAATATTACAGGATTGACCTCACATGTATGTTATAAATACTACACGATTGACCTAACATGTATGTTATAAATACTACACGATTGACCTAACATGTATGTTATAAATACTACAGGATTGACCTAACATGTATGTTATAAATACTACAGGATTGACCTAACATGTGTGTTATAAATACTACAGAATTGACCTAACATATATGTTGTAAATACTACAGGATTGACTTAACATGAATGTTATAAATACTACAGGATTGACCTAACATGTATGTTATAAATATTACAGGATTGAACGAACATGTATGTTATAAATACTACAGGATTGACCTAACATGTATGTTATAAATACTATAGGATTGACCTCACATGTATGTTATAAATACTACAGGATTGACCTAACATGTATGTTATAAATACTACAGGATTGACCTAACATGTATGTTATAAATACTACAGGATTGACCTAACAGGTATGTTATAAATACTACAGAATTGACCTAAAATGTATGTTATAAATACTACAGTATTGACCTAACATGTATGTTATAAATACTAAAGGATTGACCGAACATGTATGTTGTAAATACTACAGGATTGACCTAACATGTATGTTATAAATACTACAGGATTGACCTAACATGTATGTTATAAATACTACAGGATTGACCTAACATGTATGTTATAAATACTACAGGATTGACCTCACATGTATGTTATAAATACTACAGGATTGACCTAACATGTATGTTATAAATACTACAGGATTGACCTAACATAAATGTTATAAATACTACAGGATTGACCTAACATGTATGTTATAAATACTACAGGATTGACCTAACATGTATGTTATAAATACTACAGGATTGACCTAACATGTATGTTATAAATACTACAGGATTGACCTAACATATATGTTATAAATACTACAGGATTGAGCTAACATGTATGTTATAAATACTACAGGATTGACCTAATATGTATGTTCTAAATACTACATGATTGACCTCACATATATGTTGTAAATACAACAGGATTGACCTAACATGTATGTCATAAATACTACAGGATTGACCTCACATATATGTTATAAATACTACAGGATTGACCTCACATGTATGTTATAAATATTACAGGATTGACCTCACATGTATGTTATAAATACTACACGATTGACCTAACATGTATGTTATAAATACTATACGATTGACCTAACATGTATGTTATAAATACTACAGGATTGACCTAACATGTATGTTATAAATACTACAGGATTGACCTAACATGTGTGTTATAAATACTACAGAATTGACCTAACATATATGTTGTAAATACTACAGGATTGACCTAACATGAATGTTATAAATACTACAGGATTGACCTAACATGTATGTTATAAATAATACAGGATTGACCTCACATGTATGTTATAAATACTACAGGATTGAACGAACATGTATGTTATAAATACTACAGGATTGACCTAACATGTATGTTATAAATACTATAGGATTGACCTCATATGTATGTTATAAATACTACAGGATTGACCTAACATGTATGTTATAAATACTACAGGATTGACCTAACATGTATGTTATAAATACTACAGGATTGACCTAACAGGTATGTTATAAATACAACAGGATTGACCTAACATGTATGTTATAAATACTACAGTATTGACCTAACATGTATGTTATAAATACTAAAGGATTGACCGAACATGTATGTTGTAAATACTACAGGATTGACCTAACATGTATGTTATAAATACTACAGGATTTACCTAACATGTATGTTATAAATACTACAGGATTGACCTAACATGTATGTTATAAATACTACAGGATTGACCTAACATGTATGTTATAAATACTACAGGATTGACCTCACATGTATGTTATAAATTCTACAGGATTGACCTAACATGTATGTTATAAATACTACAGGATTGACCTAACATAAATGTTATAAATACTACAGGATTGACCTAACATGTATGTTATAAATACTACAGGATTGACCTAACATGTATGTTATAAATACTACAGGATTGACCTAACATGTATGTTATAAATACTACAGGATTGACCTAACATATATGTTATAAATACTACAGGATTGAGCTAACATGTATGTTATAAATACTACAGGATTGACCTAATATGTATGTTCTAAATACTACATGATTGACCTCACATATATGTTGTAAATACAACAGGATTGACCTAACATGTATGTCATAAATACTACAGGATTGACCTCACATATATGTTATAAATACTACAGGATTGACCTCACATGTATGTCATAAATACTACAGGATTGACCTCACATGTATGTTATAAATACTACAGGATTGACCTCACATGTATGTTATAAATACTACAGGATTGACCTCACATATATGTTGTAAATACTACAGTATTGACCTAACATGTATGTCATAAATACTACAGGATTGACCTAACATATATGTTATAAATACTACAGGATTGACCTCACATGTATGTTATAATTACTACAGGATTGACCTCACATGTATGTTGTAAATACTACAGGATTGACCTCACATGTATGTTATAAATACTACAGGATTGACCTAACATGTATGTTATAAATACTACAGGATTGACCTCACAAGTATGTTATAAATACTACAGGCTTGACCTAACATGTATGTTATAAATACTACAGGATTGACCGAACATGTATGTTATAAATACTACAGGATTGACCTAACATGTATGTTATAAATACTACAGGATTGACCTAACATGTGTGTTATAAATACTACAGGATTGACCTAATATGTATGTTATAAATACCACAGGATTGACCTAACATGTATGTTATAAATACTACAGGATTGACCTAACATGTATGTTATAAATACAACAGGATTGAGCTCACATATATGTTATAAATACTACAGGATTGACCTCACATATATGTTATAAATACTACAGGATTGACCTCACATATATGTTATAAATACTACAGGATTGACCTCACATACATGTTATAAATACTACAGGATTGACCTAACATGTGTGTTATAAATACTACAGGATTGACCTCACATGTATGTTATAAATATTACAGGATTGACCTAACATGTATGTTATAAATACTACAGGATTGACATCACATGTATGTTATAAATACTACAGGATTGACCTAACATGTATGTTATAAATACAACAGGATTGAGCTCACATATATGTTATAAATACTACAGGATTGTCCTCACATATATGTTATAAATAATACAGGATTGACCTAACATGTATGTTATAAATACTACAGGATTGACCTAACATGTATGTTATCAATACTACAGGATTGAGCTCACATGTATGTTATAAATACTACAGGATTGACCTAACAGGTTTGTTATAAATACTACAGAATTGACCTAACATGTATGTTATAAATACTACAGGATTGACCTAACATATATGTTATAGATACTACAGGATAGACCTAACATGTATGTTATAAATACTACAAGATTGACCTCACATATATGTTATAAATACTACAGGATTGACCTCACATATATGTTATAAATACTACAGGATTGACCTAACATGTATGTTATAAATACTACAGGATAGACCTAACATGTATGTTATAAATACTACAGGATTGACCTCACATATATGTTATAAATACTACAGGATTGACCTCACATATATGTTATAAATACTACAGGATTGACCTAACATGTATGTTATAAATTCTACAGGATAGACCTAACATGTATGTTATAAATACTACAGGATTGACCTAACATGTATGTTATAAATACTACAGGATTGACCTAACATGTATGTTATAAATACAACAGGATTGACCTAACATGTTTGTTATAAATACTACAGGATTGACCTCACATGTATGTTATAAACACTAAAGGATTGACCTCACATATATGTTATAAATACTACAGGATTGAGCTCACATGTATGTTCTAAATACTACAGGATTGACCCAAAATGTATTTTATAAATACTACAGGATTGACCTCACATGTATATAATAAATACTACAGGATTGACCTAAGATGTATGTTATAAATACTACAGGATTGACCTAACATATATGTTATAAATACTACAGGATTGACCTAACATGTGTGTTATAAATACTACAGGATTGACCTCACATATATGTTATAAATACTACAGGATTGACCTCACATGTATGTCATAAATACTACAGGATTGACCTCACATGTATGTTATAAATACTACAGGATTGACCTCACATGTATGTTATAAATACTACAGGATTGACCTCACATATATGTTGTAAATACTACAGTATTGACCTAACATGTATGTCATAAATACTACAGGATTGACCTAACATATATGTTATAAATACTACAGGATTGACATCACATGTATGTTATAAATACTACAGGATTGACCTCACATGTATGTTGTAAATACTACAGGATTGACCTCACATGTATGTTATAAATACTACAGGATTGACCTAACATGTATGTTATAAATACTACAGGATTGACCTCACAAGTATGTTATAAATACTACAGGCTTGACCTAACATGTATGTTATAAATACTACAGGATTGACCTAACATGTATGTTATAAATACTACAGGATTGACCTAACATGTATGTTATAAATACTACAGGATTGACCTAACATGTGTGTTATAAATACTACAGGATTGACCTAATATGTATGTTATAAATACCACAGGATTGACCTAACATGTATGTTATAAATACTACAGGATTGACCTAACATGTATGTTATAAATACAACAGGATTGAGCTCACATATATGTTATAAATACTACAGGATTGACCTCACATATATGTTATAAATACTACAGGATTGACCTCACATATATGTTATAAATACTACAGGATTGACCTCATATACATGTTATAAATACTACAGGATTGACCTAACATGTGTGTTATAAATACTACAGGATTGACCTCACATGTATGTTATAAATATTACAGGATTGACCTAACATGTATGTTATAAATACTACAGGATTGACATCACATGTATGTTATAAATACTACAGGATTGACCTAACATGTATGTTATAAATACAACAGGATTGATCTCACATATATGTTATAAATACTACAGGATTGTCCTCACATATATGTTATAAATAATACAGGATTGACCTAACATGTATGTTATAAATACTACAGGATTGACCTAACATGTATGTTATCAATACTACAGGATTGAGCTCACATGTATGTTATAAATACTACAGGATTGACCTAACAGGTTTGTTATAAATACTACAGAATTGACCTAACATGTATGTTATAAATACTACAGGATTGACCTAACATATATGTTATAAATACTACAGGATAGACCTAACATGTATGTTATAAATACTACAAGATTGACCTCACATATATGTTATAAATACTACAGGATTGACCTCACATATATGTTATAAATACTACAGGATTGACCTAACATGTATGTTATAAATACTACAGGATAGACCTAACATGTATGTTATAAATACTACAGGATTGACCTCACATATATGTTATAAATACTACAGGATTGACCTCACATATATGTTATAAATACTACAGGATTGACCTAACATGTATGTTATAAATTCTACAGGATAGACCTAACATGTATGTTATAAATACTACAGGATTGACCTAACATGTATGTTATAAATACTACAGGATTGACCTAACATGTATGTTATAAATACAACAGGATTGACCTAACATGTTTGTTATAAATACTAATGGATTGACCGCACATGTATGTTATAAATACTAAAGGATTGACCTCACATATATGTTATAAATACTACAGGATTGAGCTCACATGTATGTTATAAATACTACAGGATTGACCCAAAATGTATGTTATAAATACTACAGGATTGACCTCACATGTATGTAATAAATACTACAGGATTGACCTAAGATGTATGTTATAAATACTACAGGATTGACCTAACATATATGTTATAAATACTACAGGATTGACCTAACATGTGTGTTATAAATACTACAGGATTGACCTAACATGTATTTTTAAATACTA
Source organism: Limnoperna fortunei (assembly GCA_944474755.1). Taxonomy (NCBI): domain Eukaryota; kingdom Metazoa; phylum Mollusca; class Bivalvia; order Mytilida; family Modiolidae; genus Limnoperna; species Limnoperna fortunei. Next base: position 98,781,343 of record OX104116.1, read on the forward strand.
CAGGATTGATCTAACATGTATGTTATAAATACTACTGGATTGACCTAACATGTATGTTATAAATACTACAAGATTAACCTAACATGTATGTTATAAATACTACAGGTTTGACCTAACATGTATGTTATAAATACTACAGGATTGACCTAAGATGTATGTTATAAATACTACAGGATTGACCTAACATGTATGTTATAAATACTACAGGATTGACCTCACATATATGTTATAAATACTACAGGATTGACCTAACATGTATGTTATAAATACCACAGGATTGACCTAACATGTATGTTATAAATACTACAGGATTGACCTAACATATATGTTATAAATACTACAGGATTGACCTCACATATATGTTATAAATTCTACAGGATTGACCTAACATGTATGTTATAAATAATACAGGATTGACCTAACATGTATGTTATAAATACTACAGGATTGACCTAACATGTATGTTATAAATACTACAGGTTTGACCTAACATGTATGTTATAAATACCATAGGATTGACCTAACATGTATGTTATAAATACTACAGGATTGAACTAACATATATGTTATAAATACTACAGGATTGAGCTCACATATATGTTATAAATACTACAGGATTGACCTAACATGTATGTTATAAATACTACAGGATTGACCTCACATATATGTTATAAATACTACAGGATTGACCTCACATGTATGTCATAAATACTACAGGATTGACCTCACATGTATGTTATAAATACTACAGGATTGACCTCACATGTATGTTATAAATACTACAGGATTGACCTAAGATGTATGTTATAAATACTACAGGATTGACCTAACATGTATTTTATAAATACTACAGGATTGACCTAACATATATGTTGTAAATACTACAGTATTGACCTAACATGTATGTCATAAATACTACAGGATTGACCTAACATATATGTTATAAATACTACAGGATTGACCTCACATGTATGTTATAAATACAACAGGATTGACCTCACATGTATGTTGTAAATACTACAGGATTGACCTCACATGTATGTTATAAATACTACAGGATTGACCTAACATGTATGTTATAAATACTACAGGATTGACCTCACAAGTATGTTATAAATACTACAGGCTTGACCTAACATGTATGTTATAAATACTACAGGATTGACCGAACATGTATGTTATAAATACTACAGGATTGACCTAACATGTATGTTATAAATACTACAGGATTGACCTAACATGTGTGTTATAAATACTACAGGATTGACCTAATATGTATGTTATAAATACCACAGGATTGACCTAACATGTATGTTATAAATACTACAGGATTGACCTAACATGTATGTTATAAATACAACAGGATTGAGCTCACATATATGTTATAAATACTACAGGATTGACCTCACATATATGTTATAAATACTACAGGATTGACCTCACATATATGTTATAAATACTACAGGATTGACCTCACATACATGTTATAAATACTACAGGATTGACCTAACATGTGTGTTATAAATACTACAGGATTGACCTCACATGTATGTTATAAATATTACAGGATTGACCTAACATGTATGTTATAAATACTACAGGATTGACCTCACATGTATGTTATAAATACTACAGGATTGACGTAACATGTATGTTATAAATACAACAGGATTGAGCTCACATATATGTTATAAATACTACAGGATTGTCCTCACATATATGTTATAAATAATACAGGATTGACCTAACATGTATGTTATAAATACTACAGGATTGACCTAACATGTATGTTATAAATACTACAGGATTGAGCTCACATGTATGTTATAAATACTACAGGATTGACCTAACAGGTTTGTTATAAATACTACAGAATTGACCTAACATGTATGTTATAAATACTACAGGATTGACCTAACATATATGTTATAAATACTACAGGATAGACCTGACATGTATGTTATAAATACTACAGGATTGACCTCACATATATGTTATAAATACTACAGGATTGACCTAACATATATGTTATAAATACTACAGGATAGACCTGACATGTATGTTATATATACTACAAGATTGACCTCACATATATGTTATAAATACTACAGGATTGAACTCACATATATGTTATAAATACTACAGGATTGACCTAACATGTATGTTATAAATTCTACAGTATAGACCTAACATGTATGTTATAAATACTACAGGATAGACCTAACATGTATTTTATAAATACTACAGGATTGACCTAACATGTATGTTATAAATACTACAGGATTGACCTAACATGTATGTTATAAATACAACAGGATTGACCTAACATGTTTGTTATAAATACTACAGGATTGACCTAACATGTTTGTTATAAATACTACAGGATTGACCTCACATGTATGTTATAAATACTAAAGGATTGACCTCACATATATGTTATAAATACTACAGGATTGAGCTCACATGTATGTTATAAATACTACAGGATTGACCCAAAATGTATGTTATAAATACTACAGGATTGACCTCACATGTATGTTATAAATACTACAGGATTGACCTAAGATGTATGTTATAAATACTACAGGATTGACCTAACATATATGTTATAAATACTACAGGATTGACCTAACATGTGTGTTATAAATACTACAGGATTGACCTAACATGTATTTTATAAATACTACAGGATTGATCTAACATGTATGTTATAAATACTACTGGATTGACCTAACATGTATGTTATAAATACTACAAGATTAACCTAACATGTATGTTATAAATACTACAGGTTTGACCTAACATGTATGTTATAAATACTACAGGATTAACCTAACATGTATGTTATAAATACTACAGGATTGACCTAACATGTATGTTATAAATACTACAGGATTGACCTAAGATGTTTGTTATAAATACTACAGGATTGACCTAAGATGTATGTTATAAATACTACAGGATTGACCTAACATGTATGTTATAAATACTACAGGATTGACCTCACATATATGTTATAAATACTACAGGATTGACCTAACATGTATGTTATAAATACCACAGGATTGACCTAACATGTATGTTATAAATACTACAGGATTGACCTAACATATATGTTATAAATACTACAGGATTGACCTCACATATATGTTATAAATACTACAGGATTGACCTAACATGTATGTTATAAATACTACAGGATTGACCTAACATGTATGTTATAAATACTACAGGATTGACCTAACATGTATGTTATAAATACTACAGGATTGACCTAACATGTATGTTATAAATACCATAGGATTGACCTAACATGTATGTTATAAATACTACAGGATTGAACTAACATATATGTTATAAATACTACAGGATTGAGCTCACATATATGTTATAAATACTACAGGAATGACCTAACATGTATGTTATAAATACTACAGGATTGATCTAACATATATGTTATAAATACTACAGGATTGACCTAACATGTATGTTATAAATACTACAGGATTGACCTCACATGTATGTTATAAATACTACAGGATTGACCTAACCTGTATGTTATAAATACAACAGGATTGAACTCACATATATGTTATAAATACTACAGGATTGAACTCACATATATGTTATAAATACTACAGGATTGACCTCACATGTATGTTATAAATACTACAGGATTGACCTCACATATATGTTATAAATACTACAGGATTGACCTAACATGTATGTTATAAATACTACAGGATTGACCTAACATGTATGTTATAAATACTACAGGATTGACCAAACATGTATGTTATAAATACTAGAGGATTGACCTAACATGTATGTTATAAATACTACAGGATTGACCTAACATGTATGTTATAAATACTACAGGATAGACCTAACATGTATGTTACAAATATTACAGGATTGACCTCACATGTATGTTATAAATATTACAGGATTGACCTCACATGTATGTTATAAATACTACAGGATTGACCTAACATGTATGGTATAAATACTACAGGATTGACCTAACATGTATGTTATAAATACTACAGGATTGACCTAACATGTATGTTATAAATACTACAGGATTGACCTAACATGTATGTTATAAATACTACAGGATTGACCTAACATGTATGTTATAAATACTACAGGATTGACCTCACATATATGTTATAAATACTACAGGATTGACCTAACATGTATGTTATCAATACTACAGGATTGACCTAACATGTATGTTATAAATACTACAGGATTGACCTAACATGAATGTTATAAATACTACAGGATTGACCTAACATGCATGTTATAAATACTACAGGATTGACCTAACATGTATGTTATAAATACTACAGGATTGACCTAACATGTATGTTATAAATACTACAGGTTTGACCTAACATGTGTGTTATAAATACCATAGGATTTACCTAACATGTATGTTATAAATACTACAGGATTGAACTAACATATATGTTATAAATACTACAGGATTGAGCTCACATATATGTTATAAATACTACAGGAATGACCTAACATGTATGTTATAAATACTACAGGATTGATCTAACATATATGTTATAAATACTACAGGATTGACCTAACATGTATGTTATAAATACTACAGGATTGACCTCACATGTATGTTATAAATACTACAGGATTGACCTAACCTGTATGTTATAAATACAACAGGATTGAACTCACATATATGTTATAAATACTACAGGATTGAACTCACATATATGTTATAAATACTACAGGATTGACCTCACATGTATGTTATAAATACTACAGGATTGACCTCACATATATGTTATAAATACTACAGGATTGACCTAACATGTATGTTATAAATACTACAGGATTGACCTAACATGTATGTTATAAATACTACAGGATTGACCAAACATGTATGTTATAAATACTAGAGGATTGACCTAACATGTATGTTATAAATACTACAGGATTGACCTAACATGTATGTTATAAATACTACAGGATAGACCTAACATGTATGTTACAAATATTACAGGATTGACCTCACATGTATGTTATAAATATTACAGGATTGACCTCACATGTATGTTATAAATACTACAGGATTGACCTAACATGTATGGTATAAATACTACAGGATTGACCTAACATGTATGTTATAAATACTACAGGATTGACCTAACATGTATGTTATAAATACTACAGGATTGACCTAACATGTATGTTATAAATACTACAGGATTGACCTAACATGTATGTTATAAATACTACAGGATTGACCTCACATATATGTTATCAATACTACAGGATTGACCTAACATGTATGTTATCAATACTACAGGATTGACCTAACATGTATGTTATAAATACTACAGGATTGACCTAACATGAATGTTATAAATACTACAGGATTGACCTAACATGCATGTTATAAATACTACAGGATTGACCTAACATGTATGTTATAAATACTACAGGATTGACCTAACATGTATGTTATAAATACTACAGGTTTGACCTAACATGTGTGTTATAAATACCATAGGATTTACCTAACATGTATGTTATAAATACTACAGGATTGAACTAACATATATGTTATAAATACTACAGGATTGAGCTCACATATATGTTATAAATACTACAGGATTGACCTAACATGTATGTTATAAATACTACAGGATTGATCTAATATATATGTTATAAATACTACAGGATTGACCTAACATGTATGTTATAAATACTACAGGATTGACCTCACATGTATGTTATAAATACTACAGGATTGACCTAACCTGTATGTTATAAATACAACAGGATTGAGCTCACATATATGTTATAAATACTACAGGATTGAACTCACATATATGTTATAAATACTACAGGATTGACCTCACATGTATGTTATAAATACTACAGGATTGACCTAACATGTATGTTATAAATACTACAGGATTGACCTAACATGTATGTTATAAATACTACAGGATTTACCTAACATGTATGTTATAAATACTAGAGGATTGACCTAACATGTATGTTATAAATACTAGAGGATTGACCTAACATGTATGTTATAAATACTACAGGATTGACCTAACATGTATGGTATAAATACTACAGGATTGACTTCACATGTATGTTATAAATACTAGAGGATTGACCTAACATATATGTTATAAATACTACAGGATTGAGCTAACAATTATGTTATAAATACTACAGGATTGACCTCACATGTATGTTATAAATACTACAGGATTGACCTAGCATGTATGTTATAAATACTACAGGATTGACCTAACATGTATGTTATAAATATTACAGGATTGACCTCACATGTATGTTATAAATATTACAGGATTGACCTCACATGTATGTTATAAATACTACAGGATTGACCTAACATGTATGGTATAAATAATACAGGATTGACCTAACATGTATGTTATAAATACTACAGGATTGACCTAACATGTATGTTATAAATACTACAGGATTGACCTCACATATATGTTATAAATACTACAGGATTGACCTAACATGTATGTTATCAATACTACAGGATTGACCTAACATGTATGTTATCAATACTACAGGATTGACCTAACATGTATGTTATAAATACTACAGGATTGACCTAACATGAATGTTATAAATACTACAGGATTGACCAAACATGTATGTTATAAATACTACAGGATTAACCTAACATGTATGTTATGAATACTACAGGATTGACCTAACATGTATGTGTTAAATACTACAGGATTGACCTAACATGTATGTTATAAATACTACAGGATTGACCTAACATTTATGTTATAAATACTAAAGGATTGACCTTACATATATGTTATAAATACTACAGGATTGAGCTAACAATTATGTTATAAATACTACAGGATTGAGCTAACAATTATGTTATAGATACTACAGGATTGACCTAACATGTATGTTATAAATTCAACAGGATTGACCTCACATATATGTTATAAATACTACAGGATTGACGTAAAATGTATGTTATAAATACTACAGGATTGACCTCACATATATGTTATAAATACTACAGGATTGACCTAACATGTATGTTATAAATACTACAGTATTGACCTCATATATATGTTATAAATACTACAGGATTGACCTAACATGTATGTCATAAATACTACAGGATTGACCTAACATGTATGTTATAAATACTACAGGATTGACCTAACATGTATGTTATAAATACTACAGGATTGACCTAACATGTATGTTATAAATACTAGAGGATTGACCTAACATGTATGTTATAAATACTACAGGATTGACCTAACATGTATGTTATAAATACTACAGGATTGACCTAACATGTATGTTATAAATACTACAGGATTGAGCTAACATGTATGTTATAAATACTAGAGGATTGACCTAACATGTATGTTATAAATACTAGAGGATTGACCTAACATGTATGTTATAAATACTACAGGATTGACCTAACATGTATGTTATAAATACTACAGGATTGACCTAACATGTATGTTATAAATATTACAGGATTGACCTCACATGTATGTTATAAATATTACAGGATTGACCTCACATGTATGTTATAAATACTACAGGATTGACCTAACATGTATGGTATAAATACTACAGGATTGACCTAACATGTATGTTATAAATACTACAGGATTGACCTAACATGTATGTTATAAATATTACATAATTGACCTCACATGTATGTTATAAATATTACAGGATTGACCTCACATGTATGTTATAAATACTACAGGATTGACCTATCATGTATGGTATAAATATTACAGGATTGACCTAACATGTATGTTATAAATACTACAGGATTGACCTAACATGTATATTATAAATATTACAGGATTGACCTAACATGTATGGTATAAATACTACATGATTGACCTAACATGTATGTTATAAATATTACAGGATTGACCTCACATGTATGTTATAAATATTACAGGATTGACCTCACATGTATGTTATAAATACTACAGGATTTACCTCACATGTATGTTATAAATACTACAGGATTGACCTCACATATATGTTATAAATATTACAGGATTGACCTCACATGTATGTTATAAATACTACAGGATTAACCTAACATGTATGTTATGAATACTACAGGATTGACCTAACATGTATGTGTTAAATACTACAGGATTGACCTAACATGTATGTTATAAATACTACAGGATTGACCTAACATGTATGTTATAAATACTACAGGATTGACCTCACATATATGTTATAAATACTACAGGATTGACCTAACATGTATGTTATCAATACTACAGGATTGACCTAACATGTATGTTATCAATACTACAGGATTGACCTAACATGTATGTTATAAATACTACAGGATTGACCTAACATGAATGTTATAAATACTACAGGATTGACCAAACATGTATGTTATAAATACTACAGGATTAACCTAACATGTATGTTATGAATACTACGGGATTGACCTAACATGTATGTGTTAAATACTACAGGATTGACCTAACATGTATGTTATAAATACTACAGGATTGACCTAACATGTATGTTATAAATACTAAAGGATTGACCTTACATATATGTTATAAATACTACAGGATTGAGCTAACAATTATGTTATAAATACTACAGGATTGAGCTAACAATTATGTTATAGATACTACAGGATTGACCTAACATGTATGTTATAAATTCAACAGGATTGACCTCACATATATGTTATAAATACTACAGGATTGACGTAAAATGTATGTTATAAATACTACAGGATTGACCTCACATATATGTTATAAATACTACAGGATTGACCTAACATGTATGTTATAAATACTACAGTATTGACCTCATATATATGTTATAAATACTACAGGATTGACCTAACATGTATGTCATAAATACTACAGGATTGAAATAACATGTATGTTATAAATACTACAGGATTGACCTAACATGTATGTTATAAATACTACAGGATTGACCTCACATGTATGTTATAAATACTACAGGATTGACATAACATGTATGTTATAAATACTACAGGATTGACCTCACATATATGTTATAAATACTACAGGATTTACCTAACATGTATGTTATAAATACTAGAGGATTGACCTAACATGTATGTCATAAATACTACAGGATTGACCTAACATGTATGTTATAAATACTACAGGATTGACCTAACATGTATGTTATAAATACTACAGGATTGACCTAACATGTATGTTATCAATACTACAGGATTGACCTAACATGTATGTTATAAATACTAGAGGATTGACCTAACATGTATGTTATAAATACTACAGGATTGACCTAACATGTATGTTATAAATACTACAGGATTGACCTAACATGTATGTTATAAATACTACAGGATTGACCTAACATGTATGTTATAAATATTACAGGATTGACCTCACATGTATGTTATAAATATTACAGGATTGACCTCACATGTATGTTATAATACTACAGGATTGACCTAACATGTATGGTATAAATACTACAGGATTGACCTAACATGTATGTTATAAATACTACAGGATTGACCTAACATGTATGTTATAAATACTACAGGATTGACCTCACATATATGTTATAAATACTACAGGATTGAGCTAACAATTATGTTATAAATACTACAGGATTGACCTAACATGTATGTTATAAATACTAGAGGATTGACCTAACATGTATGTTATAAATACTAGAGGATTGACCTAACATGTATGTTATAAATACTACAGGATTGACCTAACATGTATGTTATAAATACTACAGGATTGACCTCACATGTATGTTATAAATATTACAGGATTGACCTCACATGTATGTTATAAATACCACAGGATTAACCTAACATGTATGTTATGAATACTACAGGATTGACCTAACATGTATGTGTTAAATACTACAGGATTGACCTAACATGTATGTTATAAATACTACAGGATTGACCTAACATGTATGTTATAAATACTAAAGGATTGACCTTACATATATGTTATAAATACTACAGGATTGAGCTAACAATTATGTTATAAATACTACAGGATTGAGCTAACAATTATGTTATAGATACTACAGGATTGACCTAACATGTATGTTATAAATTCAACAGGATTGACCTCACATATATGTTATAAATACTACAGGATTGACCTAACATGTATGTTATAAATACTACAGGATTGACCTAACATGAATGTTATAAATACTACAGGATTGACCAAACATGTATGTTATAAATACTACAGGATTAACCTAACATGTATGTTATGAATACTACGGGATTGACCTAACATGTATGTGTTAAATACTACAGGATTGACCTAACATGTATGTTATAAATACTACAGGATTGACCTAACATGTATGTTATAAATACTAAAGGATTGACCTTACATATATGTTATAAATACTACAGGATTGAGCTAACAATTATGTTATAAATACTACAGGATTGAGCTAACAATTATGTCATAAATACTACAGGATTGACCTAACATGTATGTTATAAATACTACAGGATTGACCTAACATGTATGTTATAAATACTACAGGATTGACCTCACATGTATGTTATCAATACTACAGGATTGACCTAACATGTATGTTATAAATACTAGAGGATTGACCTAACATGTATGTTATAAATACTACAGGATTGACCTCACATGTATGTTATAAATACTACAGGATTGACCTCACATGTATGTTATAATACTACAGGATTGACCTAACATGTATGGTGTAAATACTACAGGATTGACCTAACATGTATGTTATAAATACTACAGGATTGACCTAACATGTATGTTATAAATACTACAGGATTGACCTCACATATATGTTATAAATACTACAGGATTGAGCTAACAATTATGTTATAAATACTACAGGATTGACCTAACATGTATGTTATAAATACTAGAGGATTGACCTAACATGTATGTTATAAATACTACAGGATTGACCTCACATGTATGTTATAAATATTACAGGATTGACCTCACATGTATGTTATAAATACCACAGGATTAACCTAACATGTATGTTATGAATACTACAGGATTGACCTAACATGTATGTGCTAAATACTACAGGATTGACCTAACATGTATGTTATAAATACTACAGGATTGACCTAACATGTATGTTATAAATACTAAAGGATTGACCTTACATATATGTTATAAATACTACAGGATTGAGCTAACAATTATGTTATAAATACTACAGGATTGAGCTAACAAATATGTTATAAATACTACAGGATTGACCTAACATGTATGTTATAAATTCAACAGGATTGACCTCACATATATGTTATAAATACTACAGGATTGACGTAAAATGTATGTTATAAATACTACAGGATTGACCTCACATATATGTTATAAATACTACAGGATTGACCTAACATGTATGTTATAAATACTACAGTATTGACCTCATATATATGTTATAAATACTACAGGATTGACCTAACATGTATGTCATAAATACTACAGGATTGACCTAACATGTATGTTATATATACTACAGGATTGACCTAACATGTATGTTATAAATACTACAGGATTGACCTCACATGTATGTTATAAATACTACAGGATTGACCTAACATGTATGTTATAAATACTACAGGATTGACCTAACATGTATGTTATAAATACTACGGGGCTGACCTCAAATGTATGTACTAGATATTATATGATTGACCTCACACGTAAGTAACAGATACTACAGGATCGTCCACACACGTGTGTACTAGATACTACAAGATTACCCTCACATGTATGTACTATATATTACAGGATTAACCTAACATTTATGTATAAGATACTATACAACTGATCTCACATGGATGCACTAGATACAACATGATTGACCTCACATGTAAGTACCATATATTACAGAATGTCCACAGATGTATGTACTAGATGCTACAGGATTGAAAACACACATAATGCTTGATACTACAGCATTAACCTAGCATGTATGTGCTAGATACTACATGAAATCCCTCACTTGTCTGTACCAGAATATACAGGATTAACCTCACATACATGTACTGGATAATACAGGATTGACCTAACATGTATATACTAGACTATACAGGATTGAAATCACACGTATGTGCTTGACATTACAGGACTGAGCTAACATGTATGTGCTAGGTATTACATGATTGACCTCGCATGTAAATACAAGATACTACAGGAATGTCCATACATGTGTGTACTAGATACTACAAAGTGACCTCACATCTATGTACTACATACTACAGGATTGTCTACATATATATGTACTAATTACTACATGATTGAAAGCACATTAATGTGCTTGATACCAACTAACTTCGCATGTGTGTACTAGATACTACAGGTATGACCTGACATGTATGTATTATATACAACTGTACTACTGGATTAACCTCACATGTACGTATTAGATACCATTGGATTGACCTTACATGTAAATACCAGATAATACAGGATTGTCCACACATCTATGTACAAGGTACTACAGGAATGAACTCACATGCATGTATTAGAGACAACTGGTTTGACATAAAATGTATGTACTAGATACTAAATGATTGTCCTCACATGTATATAATAGACACTAAGGGAATGTCTACACATTCATGCACCATATACCACTTTATTGGCCTCACATTTATATACTACACGATTCAAAGCAAACGTATGTGCTTGACACTACAGGATTGACCTTACATGTATGTATAACATACTACAGGATTAACCTTACATGAATGAATTAGATATTACAAGATTGACCTCAGATACATGTAGTAGATACTACATGATTGTCCACACATCAATGTAATAGATACTACACGATTGACCTCACATGAATGTTGTAGATACTACAATATTGAAAGCACACCAATGTGTTTGATACTACACGATTAAGCTAACATGTATGTACTAGACATTACATGATTGACCGCACATTTATGTATATGATTCAATAGGATTGAACTCACATGAATGCAATAGATGCTACAGGATTGACCTAACATGTATGTACTAGATAATACATGATTGAAAGCATACAAAATGCTTGATACAACAGGATTGACCTCGCATGTATGCACTAGATACTACAGGATTACCATCACTTGTTTGTACTAGAAATTACAGGATTTACCTCACATGCATGTACTTGATACTAAGACTGACCTCACATGTATAAACTGATACTACAGGATTGAAAGCACAAGTAATGATTGAAACTACAGGATTAACATAGCATGTATGTACTAGATACTACAGGATTTCCCTAACTTGTATGTACCAGATATTGCAGGATTAACCTCGCATGCGAGTACTGGATAATGCAGGCTTGACCTAACATGTATATACTAAATACTACAGGAATGAAATCACACATATGTGCTTGATATTACAGGGTTGATCATACATCTATGTACTAGGTATTACATGATTGACCTCAAATGTGTGTGCTATATACTACAGGCATGACCTCACAGGTATATATTAGATATTACTGGATTAACATCACATGTAAGTTTTATTTATTATTGTATTGTACCAGATACTACAGGATTGTCCACACATATGTGTACTAGATAATACAGGATTGTCCTGACATGTATGTACTAGATACTACAGGAATGATCTCAAATGTATGACCTCAAGTGAATGTACTAGATAATACAGTATTGAAAGCACATCAATATACTTGATACTACAGGATTAACCTCGCATGTATTTACTAGATATTACAGGAGTGCCCGCACATGTATGTATATGATACTATAGGGTTGAACTCACAGGTACGCAAAAGATACTATAGGATTGACCTTACATTTATGTACTAGCTACTACAGGATTGAAAGAACACGAAATGCTTGCTACTACAGGATTGACCTCGCATGTATATACTAGATACTACTATACTGACCTCACTTCTAAGTATAAGGTACTACAGGATTGACCTCACATGTATGTACTTTATGCTAGTTGATTGACTCAAACTGTATGTACTAGATACTTAATGATTGTCCTCGCATGTATGTAGTAGATACTAAAGGATTTTCTACACATGTAAGCACCATATACCACTGGATTGACCCTAAATTTATGTAATTGATACTACAGGTTTGACCTCGCATGTATGTAATAGATAGTACAGGATTGACCTCACATGCATGTTCTAGGTACTTTTGGATTGACCTAAAGTGTATGTAGTAGATACTTAAGGATTGTCTACATATACATGCGGCATATGCCTATGTTACTGATCTCACATTAATGTACTAGACACTACACGATTAGAATCAAACGTATGTGCTAGATACTACAAGATTGACCTCACATGTATGTAACAGATACTACATGATTCAAAGCACATCAATGTGATAGATCCTTCACGGTTAATCTCGCAAGTATATAATAGATACTACAGGATTTACCTCACATGTATGTACTACTTACTACAGGATTGACCTTACACGTATAAACTAGATATAACATGACTGTCCTCACATGTAAATAACAGATACTAAAGGATTGTCCACACATGAGTGTGATAGATATTACAGGAGAGACCTCACATATTTGTAGTAGATACTACATGATTGACCTCACCAGTACCAGATAATGCATAATGTTCAACAGAGGTACAGACTTGATAATACAGTATTGACCTTACAAGTATGTAAAAGATACTTCTTGTTTGACCTAAACTGTATGTGCTTGATACTACAGGATTGACCTCTCATGTATGTACTAGAAACTACAAGATTCCTTACCCATGTATGTAGAAGATACTACAGAATTGACCTCACATGTATGTACTAGATGATAGAAGATTTTTAACAGATGTATGTGCTAGATACTACAAGATTGTGATCACATGTATGTAGTGGATACTAAAGAATTTTATACACAAGCATGCACCATATAGCACTGGATTGACCTCAATTCTAATATGACGTCCTTCAAACGCTTTGGAAACACACCGCTATTTAAATATTCAACAAAATACGGCTGTTCCAGCCATTTCAAAAACCCCCGTGTGTTGATGTTTTTGCTTTAAAAATTATTTTATTTTGTACCTTTGTAAGAAAATCCAATAGATAACATGTTTTCACAATAACAAGTCCATTTTCTATTCTATGCCTTTATTGTTTACATGTTACAAGTCTTCCTTGACTTTAGCTACGTTGTGTTTTCAAGGGACGTTGCGTTGTTTACAATGACGTTCAATGCAAACCACGAGACTTTTCCCGCCCCCACCACAAACGAATTTACCGTTACGTATCAAAATGAAAAGGCAACCGAATTTCAAAATGTTGATTAATTGTGGAAAATAACTGTCGATTTAAATTTGCACCATTGTGGATCTAAAACAGGAGCATAAGATCGACCAAATGCGGTAAGCGGTTTTCATTTCTCACGCAAACACAGCAACACATGAACAGTCCCAGGCACGCCACACGACGACTGATGTAACGAAGCATTTAATTTTGTCGTTCTTTGTTTTGATTGTTAAATTTTATTGTAAATGTTACTAAATATGTTTGTTTGTTTTTAATTTATATTTCTTCGTTTTTTTCTACTAAGTTTTACACGAGAAATATAAATAATATCGAAACAAGGGAGGTTCTCGGAAATTGGAACAGCCAAAATAAACGTTTACCTAGGTAGTCGCGAAATGTAAAATTTTGTACTTTTCCCGCCCCCACCACAAACGAATTTACCGTTACGTATCAAAATGAAAAGGCAACCGAATTTCGAAATGTTGATTAATTGTGGAAAATAACTGTCGATTTAAATTTGCACCATTGTGGATCTAAAACAGGAGCATAAGATCGACCAAATGCGGTAAGCGGTTTTCATTTCTCACGCAAACACAGCAACACATGAACAGTCCCAGACACGCCACACGACGACTGATGTAACGAAGCATTTAATTTTGTCGTTCTTTGTTTTGATTGTTAAATTTTATTGTAAATGTTACTAAATATGTTTGTTTGTTTTTAATTTATATTTCTTCGTTTTTTTCTACTAAGTTTTACACGAGAAATATAAATAATATCGAAACAAGGGAGGTTCTCGGAAATTGGAACAGCCAAAATAAACGTTTACCTAGGTAGTCGCGAAATGTAAAATTTTGTATTTTCATATCAGAATCGAAATAATTCATGGCTGCCCCAATTTTATGGATTATGTAAATATGGGTAAGCATTATATTCATGATATTTTACCATTCGCTAACGCTCATGGCAAAATATTCATGAATATAATGCCTACCCATATTTAAATAATCCATAAAATTGGGGCAGCCATGAATTATTTCTTAAATGTATGTTCTTCATACTACAGGATTAGCCTCGCATGTATGTTCTAGATAATACAGATTGACCTCACATGTATGTACTATACACTACAGGATTGAAAACACATGTATGTGCTTGATACTACAGGATTGTCTAGCATGTATGTATTAGATGCTACAAGATTTCCCACTCATGTATGTTGTACATAGTATGTTCTAGATAATACAGGATTTTCAACACAAAATGACTGTCCTCACATGTATGTAGTAAATAGTAAAGGAAATTCTACACATGTATGTAGCATTTACCACTGGATTGACAGCACGTTTATGTACTAGATACTACATGATTGAAATCACATGTATATGCTTGATGCTTTAGGATTGACCTCGCATATATGTACTAGATACTACTTGTTTGACCTAAACTGTATGTGCTAGATACAAAATGACAGTCCGCACATGTTTGTAGTACGCATGCCCCATATACCACTGGATTGGCCACACATTTATGTACTTGATGCTGAATGATTTAAAGCACATCAATGTGCTTGATACTACTTGATTGATCTCCCATGTATGAACAAGATTCTACATGATTGTCCACACAAGTATGTACGTACTAGATACTACAAGATTGACCTGTCATGTGTGTACTACATACTAAAGGATTAAAAGCGCATGTATATGCTTGATACTACAGGTTTAACAACTCATGTAAGTACTAGATACTTCAGGATTGACGACACATGTATGTACTAGATACTACCGGATTGAGATAAAATGTATGTACTAGATACTACTGGATTGAGATAAAATGTATGTACTATATACTAAATGATTGTCCCCACATGTATGTAGTAGATACTAAAGGATTGTCTACAGGCACCATATACCATTTTATTGACCTCACATTTATGTTCTGGATACTACAGTAATCAAAGCATTGTGCTTGATAGTACAGGATTGACCTTCAATATATGTACTAGATACAACACGATTCCCCACACATGTATGTTGTAGATACAACAGAATTGACCTCACATGTATGTAATACATACTGCAAGATTGAAAACACATCAATGTGCTAGATACTACTTGATTAACCTCGCATGTATGTGATAGATACTATAGGATTGACCTTACACGTATGTACTAGATATAACATGATTGACCTCACATGTAAATACCAGGTTCTGCAGGATTGTCCACACATGTATGTACTAAATACTACATTTATGTATATAATACAACAGGATCGAACTCACAAGTTTGTACTAGATGCTACAGGAATAACCGCTCATGTAAGTACTAGAAACCACAGGAATTCCTTCGCTTATTTGTCTTAGACATAACAGAATTAACCTCACATGAATATACTTGATACAATAAGATTGAACTCACATGTATATACTAAATGCGTCGAGATTTTCCATACATATACGTACTAGATACAACATAATTTACCTCACATTTATATACTAGATACTACAGGATTGATAGCGCATCAATTTGATTGATTAACCTCACATGTATGCAATAGATAATACAAGATTGACCTCACGAGAATCTATTACATACTACAGGATGGACTTCACATTTATGCATATGATACCACAGGATTTAACTCATACGTATGTACTAGATACAACATGAATGAACTCACATGTAAGTTCTAGACACTATAGAATTGTCTCTACAAGTATGTACCAGATGCTACAGGAATTATCTCTCATGGATGTACTAGATGCTACATGATTGAAAGCACAAGTAATGCTTGATACTACAAGATTGTCCTCGCACGAATGTTCTAGATACTACAGGATTTCCCTCACTTGAACGTACTAGAAATTACACGATCAGCCTCACATGCATGTACTTTGATACTACAGGATTGACCTCACATGTATAAACTAGATACTACAGGATTGAAATCACATGAATGTGCTTGGTACTACAGGATTGACCTTGCATGTATGTACTAGATACTACTGATTGACATAAAATGTATGTACTAGATACTAAATGATTGCCCTCACGTATACCACTTTATTGACCTCAGATTTATGCACTAGATACTACAGGATTCAAAGCACACGTATGTTCTTGATATTATAGGATTGACCTCGAATGTATTTACTAGATACTACAAGAGTTCCAACACATGTATTTTCTAAATACTACAAAAGGTTCCCACATATGAATGTTCTAGATACTACAGAATTGAACTCACATGTATGTACTTGATATCACGGGATTGAAAGCACGTCAATGTGCCTGATACTACAGGATTAAACTCGGATGAATGTAATAGATACCACAGGATTGAGTTAACATGCATGTAGTACATATGACAGGATTTACCCTACGTGTATGTACTGGATATTACACGATTTACCTCAGATGTCTGTACTAGATACTACAGGATTAAAGGGATTACATACTGAAGCGAAGGACAAAGAAAACAATAAGCATTTCCATCCGTAGCATAGCTCTGAGACTATTAATACAACTTGGTTGGATTATAATTTAGTCTTTTTGGTGAATATAGACTCGGGCAAAAATATCTAAAAATTGTACATCTAACATAATGACTTCCACTATCCTGTTGACACCAGTCAGTTCTTCTAAATAATGCGCACGAACAAAATGCCTTACAATGGCGTTACACGATCATGATAGCAAAGCATAAATTTAATAACTTTGTATTGTTATACTTTTGATACTTGCTATAAGAAAAACACCACAAAGGGCTGTATTTATTTGTTTCAGTGAAAAAAGGGTTTATACTGTCATAACTAAAACAAAACATAATGATGATTATCGATAATAAACTACTCGAAATCTATGTCTGATACTCACGATCTTTTTAAAACTATATAATTTTTTCTGTTTTTATTATGTTATAGAGGTCTCTTACGAAAAATATAAACTTTGACCTTTCATCATATTGCACTTGTTGACAACACAAATACATCTTTAGATGAGAAGTTGTCACTTTATTTTAAAGCACACCTGCATCTTATACAATAATATGGAGAAGAGTTCAAGTCCGTTTGATCTTGATAAATAGAGGATCATGTTACATCATCAATTCTTTAAGAACGTAGTGCTGTTAAAAAACAGACAGTTAAATTTTCAAATGCACTCACATATAACCTTTTGGAATAAAAGATTAACACGCCATGCCTTGAATCCATGTAAAACGTGCTTAAATACGATATGTTAAGGGTCTTTGTTCTGTCAATATCGACCAAAGTTCATGTCGTACTTTTTAAAACAAGCACCACAATGACCTATATTTATTTTATTTTAGTACGGATTGCATTTTGCGTTGTCAATTTAGAATTTGAACACATCCACGGGAGTTAGTAAACTTTTAAATATTGCTAATTCAGAACTATCGATATGAATGCGACACAGTTTCGTCTTTTTATCCTAGCTATTATAGAATTGAAATTCCTGATTCACAGCCCTGTCAAAAAAATATATTCAATTGGCACTAACAATAAACAAAGCAATCAAAATACAACTGAACAATCCGAAAAGAAAAAAAAACAGATAAAAACAATACATTCACATCAAGATGATGAGCTGTAGCTTAAATTAGGTAAGAACACAGACCTGATGGCTGATGGAGAAACAAGACAATGAACAAACAAATACATAGCTTTACCAATTGGCGACCGACGAACTGTTTAATCGAAGACAGACATTATGAAGTGAAGGATAGACAAAATGAAAAGTCATTTGTTCAAAGAACAAATGTGAGGTCTTTCCCGGCATTTTCTTAGTGTTATGTCTAGGTATATGTTTGCTAATTTTGAAAATTGCTGCCCGTAACCATTGGACTTTGGTCTTAATTCGAAGGGCTTGCTGAGACGGTCACAAAAAACCTATGTTCACTATATTATCTCTGGCGGTTTAAAAGTTATAAGCCATAAACCGATAAGCCGAAAAATGTCAAAGGCCATAACTTGAAAACGATTTTACGCACAGTTTTCAATAATTATATTAAATGTAGATCTCAATGAGAGGAAAATTTTTTGTTATATTGTCTGCTTCAAATTTTTATGGTTTTGGAGTCATATTGAAAACAAAATTTAGCCAAAATCTGTCAAGGGCCATAACCTCGAAAACGGTTTGTCGCATAGTTTTCAACCATTTATATCAAATGTAGATCTCACTGAGAGAAACATTTTTCTGATATATTGTCTGCTTCAATTTTTTATGGTTTTTCAGTTATATTGAAAACAAAATTTAGCCGAAACCTGTCAAGGGCCATAACCTCGAAAACGCTTTGTCGCAGTTTTCAACTATTTATATCAAATGTAGATCTCAATGAGAGGAACATGTTTCTGATATATTGTCTGCTTCAATTTTTTATGGTTTTTTGAGTTATATTGAAAACAAAATTTCAATGGCGGCCATTTTGAAAATGGTGGACCAAAAAAAATTTTTGATCCGATATATGTAATTAGGACCCTCATATTTACTTGGAAACCAAGTTTTGTGTAAATCCGACAACTTTGACGGTTTCGACAAATTTCGCGTCAAAATCGCGTAACCAGGAAGTTGATGGAAACAAAATTTTTTGCGTAACGAATCATGACCAGGAGTCTAGCAACATTTTCCCCACTTCAGATGTTTGATAACGGTTACGGTTTGTGAGTTTATCTGAACACAAGGTTTTTGGGTTTGGGGCAGATAACTCTGTTACTAAAAATAGATTTGTTTCGCAGGGTGACTCAAGTCGAGCCCAGGTAGTGTCGGTTAAGTGTGCCATGTTTCAAAGCGATACGTCAAGACATTTTTTGACATCTGCGGCGGAAAAGAAGAAGAATAAAAATAATGAAAAGTCATTTGTTCAAAGAACAAATGTGAGGTCTTTCCCGGCATTTTCTTAGTGTTATGTCTTGGTATATGTTTGCTAATTTTGAAAATTGCTGCCCGTAACCATTGGACTTTGGTCTTAAATCGAAGGGCTTGTTGAGACCGTCACAAAAAACCTATGTTCACTATATTATCTCTGAAGGTTTAAAAGTTATAAGCCATAAACTGATAAGCCGAAAAATGTCAAAGGCCATAACTTGAGAACGATTTGTCGCACAGTTTTCAATAATTATATTAAATGTAGATCTCAATGAGAGGAAGATTTTTCGGTTATATTGTCTGCTTCAAATTTTTATGGTTTTCGAGTTATATTGAAAACAAAATTTAGCCGAAACCTGTCAAGGGCCATAACCTCGAAAACGGTTTGTTGGATAGTTTTCAACACTATATATCAAATGTAGATCTCAATGAGAGGAACATTTTTGCTGATATATTGTCTGCTTCAATTTTTAATGGTTTTCGAGTTATATTGAAAACAAAATTTAGCCGCAACCTGTCAAGGGCCATAACCTCGAAAACGGTTTGTCGCACAGTTTTCAACACTGTATATCAAATGTAGATCTCAATGAGAGGAAGATTTTTCTGATATATTGTCTGCTTCAGTTTTTTTATGGTTTTTGAGTTATATTGAAAACAAAATATAGCCGATACGTGTCAAGGGCCATAACCTCGAAAACGGTTTGTCGCACAGTTTTCGACACTATATATCAAACGTAGATCTCAGTGAGAGGAACATTTTTCTGATTTATTGTCTGCTTCAATTTTTTATGGTTTTTGAAATTAGGACCCTCATATTTACCATGAAAACAAGTTTTGTGGAAATCAAACAACTTTGACGTTTTCGACAAACTTCGCGTCAAAAACACGTAAACAGGAAGTGGATCGCTTTTTTTGCATGACAAATCGTGGCCGTGGGTCAGACAACATTTTCCCCACTTTAGGTTTTTGATATCTGTCATGGTAAAAAGGGGATATCGGAAAAGGAAGGCCACGAACAAGGTATTTATAGTGTCCAGTAACCTTTATTTGGTACAGTATATACAACAGAGATATCATAATAAACGAATTAGTACCGCTAATGCATTAATTTATGGCGAGGACGAGCGGGGATTACATTTTTGCCCTCCCTGTTCTCTTTTTTTTCCTTTCCTTTTTTAAAGCGGGGGTTCGCCCCTACGCCCCCTCCCCCTGGATCCGCCATTGCAGGTAATGTCTGTTAAGAAGATTCAAAGGCTGACCCGCGCCTAACAATAAGAAACTTCAGAAGTGATAATAATTTTGAGAAATGGAATTCAACACATTTAAAATTGTGAAAAATATTTACGCTAATTCATACAAGATAACATTAATATTACATTTATTTTAAAGTTTAGTCATGATTGTTAACTAAATACATTGGATAAAAACATATGCTAATCATGCTTATTACGATATCCTGTAATTACTGTAACACAATTAAGATAATATGGCCGAATTTACTATGGCCGATTTAATCTATGGACGAAGTGTACTATGGACGAAACGGAGTATGGCCGAGACGTCCAGATACCTTTTGATCCTTGCGCATGCGGGTTTATCATATCCGATTATATATTGATCAGCCATTTGTTTTTGTGAAATCACACTTGTGCTATTTTGTCATCAGCTAACGTTTCAGGGCCAGCATGTAAACTTATTTTGTTATACATCTTGGTATTTTTAATTGATTGTCTCACATTGAATTTTGAGAAAAAACGCGGAAAAATGGGACTCTGCAGATTTAAATATTGTGACAAAAATTTGTTAAACTAGTTTTAAAAATTCATATACATTATTTTGGTGTGAAATAAATACTTTTTTGTCATTTCGCTCTATTTATAGTAACACATTAAATGAACACTGAGGTGTCTTCGTCGAAGCTCGCGTTCATAGCATTTTGTCAGCGTCTTCGGTGTCTCTCTCGTTCTGTGTGGACTATGGTCACACACTTGAATTTCGTCCATACTCGAATTTCGGCGATTTCCCTTCATTCAGCAATGTAAACACTGAACCCAAGGTTAAATTACTTTCAGAATATCGTGCATTTATTGCTCTAACCAACTGACTCCTAAATAATAAAATATAGTGCGTTTCAACGAAATTAACGTCTGTTAAACCGACACACTTTCATCGCCGAAATTCGAGTGTACTAGTATATACTACATGAAGCACGATCTTTAATCTCAGTGATTATTTATTTCAGGACGACACGGATTATTATAAATGGAGCATGCCGAAGAGCATTTAAAGATGTTTTCACATTATTTCATAGGAATTTCACGCTGGAAAATAAGGACATTAGTCACGTAGCAGACGACCGAATACACAAAAATTCACGTCGGAAATTGTTTCAATTTGATTAAAATGTGAGGTAAAATGCAGTTCGGATAGTTAGAACAACTTGTTGAGAAACGATTTACCCTATGATTCACTGACGATAACTGAAATGGACATCACAGCAGACGAAATTTACAAATAAGGGGGAGGTGTGGTCACGTGCTTCAGTCTGGGATTTTAAGGATTTATTGACTCGCATACTTTGAGGAAATACGTTTTTAGACTGAAATCCACATTCTAAACGGAAAGTATCTTCTATTTAGCTAACAAAGTAAGTTGATTAAATTTAGTGTTTTGGTCATGTATATTGAAAAAATGTACACTATGAAAGTAGACCAAACTTCATAACATTTTATGCAAACTTATTTTGTCATACTTCTTGGTATTTTTAATTGATTGTCTCCATACAATATTATCATTATGATTCAGAAATAGCTTTGTACTCATTTTTAATGGAGAAACGCACTAAAATAGGACACAACAGCTTTAAATATTTTAAATTTAATAATTAAACAATAAGGAAAAGAGGGAAACTTGTAGAAATCACAAGGTTTTGTTTTAACATTGGTTTAAAATGTGTCGATTTAGGCTATTGTCACAGTGTTGAATATTTTTTCATGAAAATTTAGGAATATAGTGTACCATTTTTAAAGTAATTGCACTTAAATTGCTAATTTCTGTATAAATGTGCAAGTTAACATCATTTCAATCATTTTAATAATTATCACATTTGGTTTAATACAGCAAATTTTGTAACAAAGATCATGTTTTCTTCACTCGACACATAATTACACATTGTCGGAACTCACTCAATGTTCATTATTTTATCAATTTTTGCCAAAAGTTAGTTTTTTATGTTACAAAAAGTACATTTAATATGTACTAAAAATTTGAAATTAGTGTTTAAGCCATTTTGAATTGTCCATCATTGAAAAATTTTAAGTCTCATATGATTACCCCTTTCTAAGCCAAAAAGTACTAATATCTTGATACATACTAGTATTAATTCTTAGTTGTTGTTTTTTTTCGCTCGACATGGCTTATCAGGTCCATATCAGATGAGCTCGAAGATATAAGATACTCTCTAGATACTGGTTATGTGTTACGTTTTATATATTGTAACACTTCTTAGTGTCTGGACAGGTCTGATTAATTGCAGCAAAGATGTGTATTTTTTTTTTATCGTGATGTATGTTTTCCTTAATATTCATGAGCTTTGGTCAGTGATGTACGATTGGTCAAAAAGCTAGGCAGATTCTTCGCGCACGACATATGACCATGTTGACTATATTATCTCTAACCGTTTTCAAGTTATAAGTCAAAAACCGAATAACAGAAATGCGTCAAGGCCGATAACTCGAATACGGTTCATATAACAGTTTCGGATACAATATACTAAATGAAGGTCTTGATGAGAGGATCACTTTAAATATACATGTTTACTATATTATCTCTAACCGTTTTCAAGTTATAAGTCAAAAACTGATTAGTCGAAACGTGTCAAGGGCCATAACCTCGAAAACGGTTTGTCTCACAGTTTTCGACAATTATATCAAATGTAGATCTCAATGAGAGGAACATTTTTCTGATATATTATCTGCTTCAATATTTTATGGTTTTTGAGTTATATTGAAAACAAAATTTAGCCGAAACCTGTCAAGGGCCATAACCTCGAAAACGGTTTGTCGCACAGTTTTCAACTATTTATATCAAATGTAGATCTCAATGAGAGGAACATTTTTCTGATATATTGTCTGCTTCAATTTTTTATGGTTTTTGAGTTATTTTGAAAACAAAATTTAGCTGAAACCTGTCAAGGGCCATAACCTTGAAAACGGTTTGTCGCACAGTTTTCAACCAATTATATCAAATGTAGATCTCAATGAGAAAAACATTTTTCTGATATATTGTCTGCTTCAATTTTTTATGGTTTTTCAGTGATATTGAAAACAAAATTTAGCCGAAACCTGTCAAGGGCCATAACCTCGAAAACGGTTTGTCGCACAGTTTTCAACTATTATATCAAATGTAGATCTCAATGAGAAGAACATTTTTCTGATATATTGTCTGCTTCAATTTTTTATGGTTTTTGAGTTATATTGAAAACAAAATTTCAATGGCGGCCATTTTGAAAATGGTGGACCAAAAAAATTTTTTGATCCGATATATGTAATTAGGACCCTCATATCTACTTGGAAACCAAGTTTTGTGTAAATCCGACAACTTTGACGGTTTCGACAAATTTCGCGTCAAAATCGCGTAACCAGGAAGTTGATGGAAACACAATTTTTTGCGTAACGAATCATAGCAACATTTTCCCCACTTCAGATTTTTGATAACGGTTACGGTTTCTGAGTTTATCTGAACACAAGGTTTTTGGGTTTGGGGCAGATACCTCTGTTACTAAAAATAGATTTGTTTCGCAGGGTGACTCAGGTCGAGCCCAGGTAGTGTCGGTTAAGTGTGCCAAGTTTCAAAGCGATACGTCAAGACACTTTTTTTTTCATCTGCGGCGGAAAAGAAGAAGAATAAAAATAATGAAAAGTCATTTGTTCAAAGAACAAATGTGAGGTCTTTCCCGGCATTTTTGTCTATCCGAAAAGTATCGTTTGTAAATACCCGCTTGTATCTTTCGTCTACACCGAACTTATATATCTCGTTTATACCCGCTTCATATAGTGCTGGTATAACCCAATATTATCTCTATTCTATAACCGTTTTACATCGTTCTGGCGTTCATGTATATCCCTTTATATCATTCGTGTATACCCGATTTTATCACTTTTGTATACCCGTTTGATATCACTTTTGCATACCTCCTTCTATTGCTCTCATATACCTGCATGCTATCGTTCTGGTATACAAGTTTTATATCGTTCCTCAATATCCGTTTTGATATAGCTCGTGTACACCCGTTTTATATCGTTCTTGTACACCAGCTTTGTACCGCTCTTGTATCGTCAAGATCAAAGTCGAACAAAACATTATGACGGACTGTGAAATTTATAACTTGTCTATCTACTTCGATTATATGTTTGGTTACGATTACGTTTAGTTTGATTTCTTACACATTATTAATGCGATTTCATCACTATTTGTGGACTATTCATTTAACCAATAAAACATGTTATATAAATTGCATTCGACAATTTTTTTAATAAAATATTTTAATACAAGCTAAATAGTCCTTTAAGGATCATCAAAGGACCCTGAGTGAAGTTCAACAGTTTGAAAATGAAGTACGCAAATACACGTTTGCATTTCAGTTCTTAGTATCACTTTTAAAATCTGTTCTCTACTTTAAGTCTACAATAACCGAATAAATTGTATCTCGAGATGAACTAGAGAATAATTGTTAATTTTGTTTATTACAATCCCAAAGGGCAATAAAGTATGTACGTATTCCTTTGAAGTGTATTTATTTCTCGTGGACGTGTTAATGGTGTACACTTTAAAAAAAGCCTGTTCGTAACAATTTTGTAAATAAATCAAATACTCCTATGGCTGCGTCTGTATGAATAGTCCGTATTACTGGCCAGTCTAACTATACTGGCAATAAATACACTGCAATAACTTAAATTAAAAACTGAACGATGTCATCACCTTTTGTTTAACTTGGTTTGTGGAAATAGTATTGGAGTTATGTTGGGATATCTCAAATATCGTTTTTAATTTAAATTACAGGATCAATAATCCAGTGATAAGTTGAGTTTGTATGATCATTTTAACATGTGATTACATGTTCGAACTTCTACATTGCCGAGGTTAAGTTTTAGAAACAGCTATATTTAAACACACATTTATGACTACAACGAGACTATTTGCATATCATTAGCTACAAATGTGCTGTTATTTATTTAATGCTATTTGGTTTCAATCGAAGACAGCAAAATTTATCGTGACAGCAAAATGCTGGTTCGCAGCATGTTATCGCTTCAAACATCTTAATTCCGCAAATATTTTAAATTTATATAGACGGAATTCAGAATAATAAACATTTTTGCAGTGTACTTTGCACCCAATACTCTTGCTTGAGTGATAAATTAGTTGCTAAACGTACACGTAACAACAATCTGTCATAGTTTAGCGAAAAGTATATGTATTCTCTTGAAATAATCCTCTTCCGTTTGTTCTCCTGTTCTTGTTTTATTCTTACGTTTTCTTGCGTTTTGTAATATTGTTATCCCACCCCCTTTTGTTCATGTATATTTAATGCGATGTATGCGTTGCATTAGTAGGAGGAGGTCTAGCCCTTTCACGATCTTTAAAACTGTGTGTTGTAAAATAACATAACATAATGCCTGTACATGAAAGTAATTATTATGACTTTTTTGTAATATTGTAATTCCACCCCCTATAACGAGACAATTTGCATATCATTTAAGTACATATTTGCTGGTTTTTGTAATGCTATTTGGTTTCATGCAGCAGGTTATCGCTTCAAACATGTTTATTCCACAAAGAATTTAAATTTATCTGGAAGGAATTCAGACTTACAAACATTTTGCAGTGTACTTTGAACCCAATACGCTTGCTTGAGTGATACATTAGTTGCTAGACGTACATACAACCATCTGTCATATTTTAACGAAACACATAATTATTCCCTTGGAATAATCCACTTCCGTTTATTGTTCTGTTCTTGTTCGATTCTTACAATTTCTTGCGTTTTGTAATATTGTAATGCCACCCCCTTTTGTGCATGCATATTTTAAAATTGATGCAGTGCGTTGCGTTTCTTGGAGGAGGTCTAGCCATTTCACGATCTTCAATATTGTGTGTTGTAAAATAACATAAGACAATGCTTGTACATGTATGTAATTATTATGACTGAAATTGCACCGGTATAGGTGACGGTATTTTGGTGACCTACAGCGCAGCGTTAACATAGTTTGTGGTCGAACACTTAATTTATATATGTGAAGGTTCATCTTAATAGTGTTGAGTTGCCTTTCTTATTTTTTGTATCACTGCAATACTAATAGCTTTTGGTTATTTTTATCACGTTAAATGCATTTTGTTGTTGTGGTCAAAGGCATCACCCAAAAGGGTGACAATTCCGTGCTTCTTTCCGTAAATGTGTAGAAGTCAAAGGAATTATTTATTTTTTTAAACGATCCGATATTTATTTACACAATGGCGGATGTTGATGATGCTAAACGGGACTTTCCAATTATGAATTAAAAATTTGGCTTTGACCTATTTCGATGACGGTGACTAGCACATTCGTTTGTAATAGGACGCTAATCTGGGTGACTGTGACATTATTTAAATCAATGTAACGGTGAATTTGTTTATATGGATGAAGGTGACGTTATATCGTTGGGTGACTGTACAAAGTCGGGGTGACGATGACGTTATTCATTAGGGTGACGGTGACGTTATTTATATTGGGTGACTGTAATGATACCTATGGTTGACGGTGGCGTTCACCTTACTCTTAAACATGTGAAAGTTATTGACTATTATAGTTAGTATATTATATTAGTAACGTTTGGGGACAGTCACAAGTCGGTATAACCAGTTTTCGCTGATTCGTCTTGCTTGGAAGTAAATCTTTACAAAGATATGTGGCTTCCTTGTTGTGTTTGATTGTATTTTGTCAACAAAATATTGTGTTACAGGCATATACCAGTCCTTCTGTAGCAGAACTAACAAAATATGTCCTATTTAATGGTATGTTTTATAAAATGCTTAGTGACTGTTTTTAATCTCGTTACAATTTAAAAGCAAATTTATGCAGGTGACTCGGTGGGCGAGTAGTTAAGGCAGTCAGTCTACTATTGATCATGTTTCCTTAAACACTAATAGTGCGGAATTGAGTCTAACTGCAGTTTACTTACTGAAGATAAGGGTTTACTCCAAACTGCGGTTTTCTAGCTAACAATGCTAGACGCGGTGATATAGCTCAAAAGGTGCCGAAAGTGACCTTAAGCAACATTTAAACAGAAAACAAAATCATTTTTCTTCATGAAGGTACTAAATAAGAACACTTCCTGATTAAAAGATCTATATTGGCGGAATAGATTACAGTTTGCACATATAATGTACAAATCAAGCCTGAAACAAAGGATCACTGCAATTAAATGGTTTTTCCTCGAATAATATTTAGATGCAATAAATCAATTTCAATTTTGAATAATAATATATGTTTGTTATCTGACATTAGGCACATGCCAGATTTATTTGAATCAACAGCAGCGTAGAATTCAGTTTTTACAAACTGTACAACAATCCAATCAAATGTAACTGCGATAACATTTATTAGTGCATTTCAGATTGTGATGTAACTATAGTTTTTATTTTAAAAAAACATACCTTCAATAATCATCCAGGAAAACTACTAGCAATTGCATGTTTGTTGATAAATGCATATATTATTGCTTGCACATAATCCAACATTAAATATATTTACAAATCAAAGGAATAAAATATTCACTCAAGTACAATTATTTCCTCTTTATAAACACCTTGTTAATCTATCGCAGTTGCTAATTGTTACTATCAAAAGTATTCGTATTAGACTTTCCATTGTATGTATAACGTTGTCATGGGAATCACTATTCTGGAAATCACCATTCCTTTGTTTCTAAATTTTTAAACCTGAAAATACGAGCACTTAATAAACTACTAAAGTGGCATAATGCATACTATAATCTAATTGTATCAATGACCAAATCGCCGTTTAAAACAATCGTAACGTTTGTCGTTAGTAAATGACGACAGGTGCAAGTGCATTATAATACACAATGTCTTAATAATTTAAAGTAATATTAACGCGTATGGATTTTCGCCAATATGAGAGAGCTTCTGGAAACGACATAACGCTGTGTATGCTTGTCCATATCCGGATATGTAATGTCTCTTGGCTTTTGGCTGCTGTTTTTCGGTCGGTTTAATTTTCTATTTTTCTTGTAATTTTTTTAATTATTCAAACAATATAATAACACTGATATTCTTAGTTCAGCTTATTTGTTTGTTTGTGTTTCATTGACAGAAACGGAAACATGTACTCAGAGTCGGCTGAACTCTCGCTAACAGATTGCATTTACGAATAAAAAATTCCCTTTTACAACATTGTGTTGTATAAAGCTATATAATATATGTAGGGAAAATCTGCAATGGTGAGTGCCACACTAAAACTGACGTGCACACCCTGACATCAATTCAATCAAGAACAAACTATAGCAATATGAATACGAGTGCAAAACAAGTTAATAATTCAGACTACATTTGTGTACAGTTCTACCACTTTCTAGTGACGACTTGTAATAAATATTATACATGCAATTAGATTACGTTCGTGTTCGTATTTATAACCCAAAATCGATGTCCCAGACACCAAACTTCATAAGCACAAATTGTTTGTTTACCTGACGTAATTTTTTGTGAAACTGCAATGACACTTAAAACATTTTTTCTCTGATGTCTACTAAGTTCAAATACTTTTAAAACAAATATCAGCTCGAAGTAGAAACAAACACAATTAAAACTATTTCTTCTTGAGTGCTATGGTATAACGTGCAAAAAAATACAGTCGTTCTTGGGAAGTACAAATAATTAGCATGCCTACAGCAATAGCAGATTTCAAATAATATTAGACGTATTATAAACATTGAGAAATGCCCAACCCTGCCTCTGACAGATTATGTTGACCAAATGTAGATATCTTTGGCAAGATATACGTTTCTAAAACAACATATACACATTAAATATTAAACTTTAATTATTAATATCACAATTTAAAAATCACGTTTATTCATTGATTGTTCTAGTATAGTCATCGAAGCGCAAATTTAACTGGACTAACAATTAAAATCAAGGTCAATGACTAACTGTGATAAAAACTTTAAATATTTTTTTCCATTAAGATAAAAATAGACATAAGAATGTTCTGTATCTAGGCAGTTAAATAATTCCTTTTCAAACTGATTGAAGCCATGAGAAAAATAATAGTGTTCTACGAGTTTGAATATCCAAGAATATTTGTTATAATAACTGACATCAAACCAAAATATGACTGTTATATACACAATCAGCTTTGGGTTTTTATGTAATAAATACTAAAAGTTATTCGTTAAGTTCAAGGGGCATAGGGCCCGAAAGATAAGCAAGAGGGGAAGGTCTATGGGTAATTACACATCACAATGCAGACAAACACACATAAGCTGAAACATATTCTGAATGTATAAAAAACAAAAAATGAAAGTGTGTACCCATAACCAATAAAAACATAAGCGAACATAGGTGCTCAAAAGGAGTAAGCGAATGCCTTTTTCTCGTAAGATGACAGTCGAGTTACTGATTCTCATGTCAATCGGAAGTCAAATTGATAGAGAGAAAAGACATCAAAATTCTCAAATTACATGCCTGATGTAATTTGAGAGATGAATTTCTGATAAATATTAAGTACGTCAGGGTCACTACCAAAATAATACTCTTTCATTAAAGACAGAATACTTTAGTTATTGTATACGTAATTGTATCTCTGTATTATTTCAGCTACATGAGAATTTGTTTTGTTTATCGATCGAAACACTGAGTACATTATGATCTGGAATGACTTGATTCTTTTTGCAAAGCGGGAAATGGGAATCCTGCTCATGCACATTGTCATATATCTGTCCTAGTTTTCGTGTTTGAACGATTCAATTGCTCTAGTAAAACAACACGTTTAGTTATAAATAGAATTTGTTAAATACTTAATTTGAGATGGTACTGTTGAAAGCAGTCCTTACATTATAGACCTGAAATATAAAGAGCTCTCTGATATCCAAATCTAGTACGAAACCATTTATCTGTAAAATCGCTGACATGAAAGTTGAACTCCATATTTATTTTCACACAGTATTATGCCAATATATGCAAAGACAACACAACTTTGGCTTTGTCAACGCAACTACTCCATCAAAATTGAATATAAAATGTGACATCACTCACAAACTGTTCACGAGTAGCATTGTGAAGTATTGAAGTGGACTGTATAATATGTGCAGGCACATAAGACAATTCACAGTTGATTCAGATTGAGCAGCAACACAGCAGCCTATAAACATGACTGTAAATAGCAGCTGCAGTTGTTTTCTGGTTGATGATTGAGACTGACTGCCAATGACTGCAAAGATGTGATAAAACACTGAAAACGATTTGTCAGACACCAATCTTTACACTGATTTTATGTATGTCACGTACATATTTTGTCTGTCAGACATATTTTCTGTTGACTTAGTCGAAATCTGTTTGTCTACAAAATGTCTGTCAGAAACATGTAGGGTCTAACACCGGTGGGATATCAAAAGGGGAAAATCTGAGACACTCAAGTGAAAGGTTTTCTGGTCTCAAATGAGGCTTAAAATAACTCTTTCACGCGGGTGTCTGAGATTTTCCCGTCTTGCCTTCCCACAGGTGTTTGATTCTATTTCTCACTAATTCGTTAAAAATCCGGTTCTGTTCCGTAGGAAGATGGCAACAAATAGAGTATCTACCCTGGACGTAATCTCCAGTGTACACATGCTGGGTCATAGTGCTTGTTTTGATGTTACCGCTGTTATATTGTGGTATACATTGGGTCATGGAAGCTTAGTGATGTTGTTTTCATGTTAATATTTAAAAAACATAGTAAACCAACACAACTAAAGCAAATATTTTATAGTTTTTATTGCGAAACGGCAGTTGACGTCACAATACATTTTAACGCAAAAAGGAGCGTGAAATTATTATATCAACCACGGGTTGAGACAAGGATATCTCAAGGGGATAACAGTAGGTACCACACTTTCTCATTAGTGAGAAATCTTCTCCTTTGTATAAGACAACATGCGACAGTCAGAACGCTTGTTAATTATAAATTTTATGTGTTGATTCTGCTCAATACATATTTTTGGTATCTTTTTTTGACAATGTTCGGAATAAAACTTAAAAATCCCTATTTGTGTATTGTACGTACGCAAACTTGACGATTACAAACATAAATTTATGTTAAAATATATATATGTGTTCCTAAACATAAACCTTCATGAATGAAGACTCCTGAAAATGTTTCAATTTCCTCTAAATTTGATAATTATTGAACAGAGTTTGCCAATGGCTTTCTTACACAAAGTATAAGACATTACACCAGCGATTCTTTTCTACATTATTCAATATTTGTTGTCTGCAAACACGGACAACATGGGATGCCTCACTGATCAAAAATCATCGGACATCACCAACCGGTGTTTTCCTCAATTATCCAGAAATTGTTATTAGATAATATAACAATGTAATACATACATGTATAGTTATGGATTTGTGGATAACGTCTTGTTAAATACCTTGCCCTCACCGACTAACTTTGGAACTTTCTACCGACAAAACACGCAATTGTAAAGGTGTATTTTCAAATTGTCTACATTAACACGCTATAGAGATCATTAAGATTAAGTCCAGACAAAAGACCTTAAAAGACAGGCCTATCTGGAACAAGCAACCGGTACACTTTAATGGCATGTAACTCGAGTGCGCAGTTTGCTCTTAATCGTACACTATCAAGTCAAGAACAAAATATAATAAGCAAGAGAAGTAAATGACTCCCCTTGAAGAATAACTATAATTTAATTAGAATATGACAAAAACGTTCTGCAATATCACAATAACTATCACACAAAATGAACGTTTTAAAAAAATTTACAAGTTGTTGATACGGCTACTTCTTTGTTTTTTTTCACTGGCGTCTTTCATCATTCGATGTTATTTATTTGTTAAAAAAGGAATCGGTTTTTTCATCATTTTCAACAAAATTTCATCTACATCATATTTTCTAGTTTTCATTTTGGGAAGTCACAGGAGAAACCGGTATATGTCAACCACAGCATGATTTGGGGCTCGATTTACGAGCCCTATAAAGTTAATAAAATGTCTATCCATTTCGGTTACATTTAGGTACAATAACTTTTAGTTTAAACGTTTACACATTATTTATTCGAATCCGTTACTACACTTGGACTATTAATTTAGTAAATAAAATCTGCAACATAAATTGTATTCGATAATCTTAGGTTTTATCAGAATATTTTAATACGCCTTTAATATTTTTAAAAGATAATAATAAAACCGCGTGCACAGTAATACACATTAGTACAAATACGCAAAAGCATTTGTATTTCAGTTTTCAGCATATCGATCTACTCTATTTTAAGCGTTTATAATGTGTCTACAGATGAACTAGAGAATGATTGTTTAATTTGTTCATAATAGAGTATTACGTATTCCTTTGAAGTGTATGTATTATTGGTAAAAAATTAAAAAGGTGGTATGACTTGGTCTGTATAAATGGTTCGCTTGACTAGCCAGTCTAACAAGACAATGGGGTTCGATATGATGTCTCAAATCCAGTGTTTATTTTAATTAGAAGAATCAGTAAAGTAGTGAAAATTCGCTTAATATCAGTATTTGTACATATGATTAAATCTCCAGCAGCCTTCAACGACCCGGGTTGATTTTTAATAACATATATAATAAAACATGCATTTATATCTGTAACTTAATATTTGCTTAACATGTGTAAACTTGAAGTGTGTGTAAATACAATTTACAGATTTCTATTCGCTTAATTCCGCACGTGTTCATAAAATATTTCGAAACTGATAATATTTATTATTCGTCGTAAAAAATACATAATAATAATAATGCCTCGTGACTGTCGTGTGTGTCTGATACAACGCCGCTGAACATTGCTGAAAGTGGCATTAATCATCATTCAAACAAAACAGAACCAATTTATTAATGCAGGAAATAAATAAGAGCACTTCCGGATAAAAACTGATGGACATATGTAGGCGAAATTGTTTATATAATAGTTTGTGCATATTGTATACAAATCTAGCCTGAAACGAAGGGGCACTACGGCAACACATTTATTCCTTCCAATGGTATTTCAATGCATTAAATCAATTTCAAAATTGAATAATCATATATGTCTATTATCTGATAGACACATGTTACATGTTGAATGAAATGCAGCGTAGGATTCACTATTAACGACTGTACAAATTTCTAATCAAGTGTACATGTAAGATTTGTACACCTTGATTAGTGCATTTCAGATGCGGATGCGACTAGTATTTTTATTTCCACAAGGGAACGAATTGCATGTTTGTTGATAAATCCATATTTCATTGGTTGCACATAATTCCACTTCGAATATATTTACATATTGGAGGAATAAAATATTCACTAAAGCACAATAATATCCTCTTTATAGGTGCACAGTTAATACCACAGCAGTTATTAGTTACTATTATCGAACGTATCCTTATGAAACATTCCACAGTATGTATAACGTTTTCATTAAGAATTAATATTCTTGAAAATTTCTTTACCTTTTCTGCTAAAATTGTAAACCTGAAAAATATAGCACCTAAAAAAATACTCAAGAAGCATAGTGCATGTTATAGTCAAATTTTCTTAATGAGAAAATTGCCGTTTAAAACAGTCGTAAGATGCCAATAAATCATATATTATGTTTTTACCATGCTCAAATTAAAACGCGTGTAGTTAGTAAATGACGATAAGTGCGTATATATCTTAATACACAATTTTGAAGCAGAAAACGTAGAGGAGTAGTTTGTCTATATATTCAACCGAGATGATTACAGCTGTTGTCAACACTGGTATTTTTAGGACAAGCAGTGTCAGACTGGTTTATTAGAATTTTCCCGTTTCATTACGATTTGTGACGTTTTCTTTGGAAATTTTGAATCCCTTGATGTTTTAACAGTAATACAGCTAAAAATATTGCCGAAAGTAGTGTGAGGCTTCATTTAAACAATAACAAAAGAAACACATCTTTTTGTCATGTTTATTATATTACATTACTATCTCTTAATAATTTTAAGTAATTTTCACGTGTATGCATTTTTGCAGATCTGTGACAGTTTCTTGGAATGACATAACGCTGTAAGTTGATATCTATGATCAATCACACTTTGTGGACTGCATCAGTTTACCTGTCCCCTTCGATACACAATATCGCATTACTTGCTAGAAGATTGAATGATTATAAAATTGTGTCATGTTATAATCTATGTAATTATTCAAACACTTCAATAATACTGACATTCTTAGTTCCGGTTATTTCTTTGTTTGTTTTTCATTTTACAGAAAAGGAAACATATAATCAGCGCCGGCTATACTTTCACGAACAGTTTTCTTCTACAAATATAAAACTCCTACAGCTATAAACTGCAAAGAAGGAAAACCGCCATCAGTGAGTACCACTCTAAAACTGACGTGCAAACCCTGACATCAGATCAATCAAGAACAACTATAGCAATATTAATGCGAGTGCACAACAAATTAATTAAATCAGGCCAATTTATGGACTGTCTAACAACTTTGTGGTTACGACTTATAATGATTAATATATGACTGCAATAAGATTATATTTTTATTTATAATCCCAAATCGATGCACTAGACAACAAATATCATCAGAGCAAAGAGTGTTTTTGTGGCGTGCATTTTGTTAAACAATAACAACACTTAAAACATACTTCTATGATTCATACTCAGAGCAGAAACAAAAGCGTTCCTTTCAAAGCGGGAAATGTAAATCCTGCCCATGCACAATGTCGTATTTCTGTCCAAGATTTCGTGTTTTCTTCCATTGAAGTTTGTATCATAGAACTTTGTCCCTTAATTTATGTATGTGTTCTCCACACATTTATCTTAATGATATACATTTATGAATGTGTGCCGCTGTTTCTTTTAAATAATGATAAGTTTTATTGTTATTTAACAAGCCGTAAGTGATTGATTCAATTTCTCTAGTAAATGATTGATTCAATTGATATACTTATATGACATGTTCAGTTCTAAATAGAATTTTAAAATAAATCTCTTCTATCCAAATCTAGTATAAAACCTCTTATCCGTAAATTGGTGACGTGAAAGTAAAATTCCATATTTATTAAACTGAAGCAGAACGAAAATAAAAGACAAAATTAAATTAGATTTGTCAATCTTGAATCAGTAAGAGAAAACTTTAAATAGTATTATGCAAATGTATGCACTGACGTCCAAACATTAAGTTAGTAAACCTAATTGACTTGTTATCGACAATAAAATAAAACATCTCTCACAAACTGTTCACTAGCAGTATTGAAAATTAAACTTCGCCATAATATGGTGTGAAATCTCGTTTAGTGTGTAATAGTTTGATACAAGTTGTCATATGTTGTAGTTTTAAGATGTGCGGGCATTATTTACAAGAGACTGTTGATTTAATTCAGGCAACAACAAAAATGCCTGTCAAAATGACTGTTAATGACATCTGCAGTCATTGTCCGTCTGTTGGTGACTATGATGGACTGCAAAGGACTGTTTGTTAAACACTGCATAGATTAAAGTTTACTGTGTTTTATGTCTCTCACGGACAAATTTGATTTAACACAAACATTTTTCCATTTGACTCAGCCAAAATATGTGTGCTACAACGGCATTTCGGTGGGATCAGTTTAAAATGTCTTCATAGACATATTTTCCGTTTGAACATGTCAAAATGTGTCCGGTGTATCAGTCAAACAATATCTATCGCTATTATTTTCTCCTTTGGCTCATTCAAACTTTGATTGTTACAACGGCGTCCTCGTTTGATCGTTATAACTAAAACATGTATGTCACAGATATATTCTACATTGTATCAGACCTAATGCGACTTTCACAACGACCGGTAAATAGTACCTTTGTTTTGAACTATGGTTCATGAATACTTTTACAAAAATGTTCGGAATTAAACAAAACATATTTATTTGTAAATTACACAACGCACACTTGACGATTGCAAATGTTATGCAAATATTAACAGTCATAAATTTATGTTTAAATATATCTTTTTGTCTTGAAATGAAGCCCCATGTATGAAGACTGATGAAAATGGTATCATTTTTCTTTTTTTAAATTTTATTTAAGAAATAATTCATTAGAAATGTGATGTTGTCCCCATTTACACTTGAGCTGGGACATTATACACTATGTTTTTACCGAACGTTTGCGAGGTACAAAATATAAATATAAAGGTCCAATCCATGTGTAATATTATACCCCGAGTGAATTATGACAATCCTAATATGACAAAAAGCTGTGTTGTTTAGATTCAAGCTGGACCTATAGTCCATTTTTTAGCTTCCATTTTCATGATGAACAATTTTTGGTAAAGACGTCCTTCGTTGCAATAAGCGGTGGACACAATACACTTTACGAAAACATTTATTTAATATTTTACCATAACGTGCCCGCATTATGTCATTTATTGACTTTTTTAGTATGAACTTCAAAATTCATCCAATGTTATTGTGACGTCGTAAAACATCTTGTGACGTTACATAACACTGCACGTGTGCAAAGTAACCATATATCGATTAATATATCGCTTGACGTTGTAACGACTTCATATTATAATTTATAATTATGAATCTGATTTAATCAATAGTGTACTGGCACATCTTTTGAAAAAACGTAGTTATGACAAATTTAGACAGTTCGGATGCCTCACTGGTCAAAAAATGACTGGGAGACACCAACTGGTATTTTTCCGCGATTATACAGATAAAGAATTGATAAGGAGTAATATAATAAAGTAATAAATAATTTACCGTTACTGATTTATGGGTGATATCTTATTAAATACCTTTCTCACCACAGTCGCCGTCGTAACGGTGTAACTTTCTACAGAGAAAAACAATTGTAAAGGTCTATTTTTCTAATTGTCTACGTTGACACGCTATAGATATCATTAAACTCATGCCAGAGAAATGCGACGTGCCACAGAAAGACCCGCCGATCTTGAGCAAGAAAACGGTAATCTTTACGGACTCTTTTTTAAGAATACCTAGCGAATAGGTATATTTTTATTATAAAATGGAAAAGAAAAGTCTTGCAATAGCACAGTTACAATCATACAAAGTGTACTTTTAAAGAAATGTTGCACGTTGTTGATACAATTATTACTACTAGTTTGTTTTCACTGCAGACTTTAATGAGTCAACGTTATTGATTTGTTTAAAACGGCTGTTTGCTAAATTAAGTTCTTCTTTTTCAACACATTTTCTTCTATATTATATCTTGTAGTTTATTTTTTGGGAGGTCACAGGAGAACCCGGTCAAACCATCTAACCCTCGGCAGAAATAGAAATCCGTGTTCACTAAGGTCGAAAGACAAACACAGCCTTATCGCTAATTTACCAGCCCTGTGAACTTAATAACATGTCCGTGTATTTCGCTTATATTTAAGTACAATAACGTTTAGTTTTAGTTCTTAAACATTATTTGTGCGATCTAATTACTACACTTGGGCTATTTATTTAATAAATACACACCTGTAATATAAATTGTATGCGATAATCGTATGTGAAAATAAAATCTTTTAATGTACGATAAGTTTCTTTTTAAAGATCATCATAAAGATAGTCAAAAGAGCGTGTGTACAATAATATACTTTGGTGAAAATACGCAATTACATGTGTTTTTCAGTTTTCACTATTGGCTGAAAAACATAGTGTAAATACCAGTTGCAGAAGATTTTCGGCTGTCAATGACTGCGATTGACTGCAAATGACTGCAAAATTGTATGTGAAAGAATGCAAACGTTGTGTCGGACAATACTTTTTACTATGACAGTCATTTTATGCCTGTCACAGACATATTTTGTCCGTCACAGACATTTTTTTCCGTTGGTGCAGTCAAAATGTTTCTGTTACAACGGCGAATCCGTTGTAACAGTCATAAAATGTCTGTCGCAGTCATTTTTTTCGTCTACTCAATCAAAAATTGTCTGTTACAAAGGCGTTTTCGTTGTATCTGTCACAGACATTTTCTCTGTTGTATCAGATAAAAACGACTGTCACAACGCCTGGTAATTATTATTGTTAATTTATCAACATCGATCGATTAATATTTTGTATTTTAATTTTTTATGAAAATGTTCGGAATTCAAAAAATCTCTATTTGGTACAAATGTTATTCAAATAGTAATGTTAGAGATTAATGTATGTATAAAGATAACTGTTTCTATAAAATGAATTCTGCTTTAAATGTTAGCATTTGTCCTGTCCTTATTTTATAATTATTAAACTTAATTTATCAATGGTTTACTTACAAATGGTGAAAATAATCCGCATTTAAGCCATAATAACGATCGCCTTTTATGCATTTGCACACTAAAGTTTTCTTCAAACACGGAGAAAGTTAACCAATACATATACTAAAATCGCCAATTTCTTTAATCATGTCGGAAACTTAGTGTTCTATTTAGTACGTCTACGTACATTATATTGACATTTTAGTTGCTATATTTTTTCTGGTCTTTCAGTTAAAATATTTTAAAAAACGCCACTAAAGTAATGTTTGTTTTCTTAGCTGCATCTTCATTTCATATTTTGCATGCATCTATTACTTTTGCTTTAAACATACATACCTTGAACATAGATATAGAAAACTAATTGAACGTCCGTTGATAAATCCATCTAAAACTGGTCTCACTTTATTCCGCTTATAACATAATTACAAATTAAAGCAATATTTCAATCACTCGAGAGCAAATACGATCCTTAAAACACTGAAAATCG
This sequence comes from Limnoperna fortunei, assembly GCA_944474755.1. NCBI lineage: Eukaryota > Metazoa > Mollusca > Bivalvia > Mytilida > Modiolidae > Limnoperna > Limnoperna fortunei. The sequence goes on from OX104116.1 coordinate 98,822,576, forward strand.
TATCTCTATTGTTGTTCACAAAACACAAAACTAACCAACTTAAATTTCCCATTTTGTAACGTTGTCACATGAATTTTCATGCTGGAAATAACTTATTCCGTTTCTTCTTCATTTGTAAACCTGAAAAATTACAACACTTAATAAAAATATTAAATTAGAACAGTGTACGTTATAATCTTAGTAAGTTTAATGACAACTCCGTCATTCTAAAAACCGCAATATCCCTAATTTATAAATAACTATGCTGCAAGTAGTTTCTGTTATCATACTAACACTAACGAGTTCGTCAACATTAATGGACGATATATGTGTGAACTTCATATTATACAATTTAGAAGCAGAAAACTATGATCCGAAGTGGGATGTTTGTATGAACAATATTCAACCTAGATTATCAAACTGTTGCTATCAACTCAGTAGTTTTTTGTTACAGCCTGCCTTTCGGCGACTTTCCTGGAAAGATCGTTCGATTATCGTTGATACTCAAATGTTTTGTTTTCTTCAAAGAAATGTTAATGTAAATAAGCGTACACTTGTCTGTCTATAAAAGTTCTACTGATGTATGTTTTTGGCAGAGTTGTGTACTATTTTCTTATTCCGAACCTGACTTACCCTGGATTGACTACCGACGACAAGCTGGGTGTGTTTAGATTTATTGATTGCGTACTATTATTTTTACGTATTGTTTTGTCCAATGGAATCGTTTCGTGGAATTACAGTTTTTTACAATGTTACAATGACACAGTGTCCCAAATTCTGAGACAATAATGGAAGTGTTCCCAATGCTCGTCCCGAGACTCTCTCGTTAGCAGTTACCAGATGATTATAGGGAAAGCATGACCGCAGCTCTAGTGAGTGACGTGTTGTTTGGATTGCCATGCTTCTTGCACGATGAATCCCGGTTTTTGTAGATGTCGACGAAAAGAATGCTCATTGTTTGTTAACTAGTTTGAGTCTTGAATACAGCTGAAATTATTCTCGCTTGACGTAACGCAAATATCCAATCAATCAATCAATCAATCAACTGCATCATTCTAACTGTTCTTATTAAATTAAATACACTATGTTGTAAAATCTAATAACAAAGTAAAAGAGAAGAAAACATTATCATCTTATATGATCTGGTATGCTTATATTACTAAATTCTCATAAAACTTATATTATCAGTGCTATTTATTTGTCTGTTTTGTTGTTTTTTTTTCGATGAACAAGAAAATCGAGATGCCGGTTATAATCACGATACGAGTTTGTGTTTATAAATAGAAAATTCTTACGACCCTATGACAATTTGAGGCACCAGGAAAACTGCCATTACTGCGACACTAAAACTGATGTGCGAATTCCGTCATCAGATCAAAAAAAGGAGAAATTATATTTATATAAGTGCGCGTGTTATTTATATAAATGCGAGTGTAAAAACATAATTAATCCAAACTTCATTATAACACACTTTGTGAACATTTTTGGTCACGGCATATCATGAATTATAATTATAATTGTTGTAATAATTGTTGGATACACCTATTAGGGACTAGTGGTGTATGATATCTATCTATTTTAATCAACTAAACAACTCACATTATATAGTAATGGAGGCAAGAGGATATGCATGTCATAAAACATGGATTAACCCAACATATCGTGAGAAATGTTTGTACCCAGCCAATAACATTGCTTTAGCTGATGTATTTTTGGTTGTTGGGTCAGGAGTTTGCCGGATTCTCGGACTTTGATTTAAGAATTGGCTTTTGACAGTTTCATCGGTGTTCGGTAATTCATTATTACCTTCATTTATTATTTACCTATTAGAATGTATCTGCGACTTTTGTATTTGTAATTCTGATAAAATATCATAGACATGTGACATCATGTGATTTTCTTACTTAAAGAGGATGGTTTATGTTTTTGAGTCGTTTAAAATATATTTCAATCACTCTGACCTAGTGATATATCTCAAGCGAACTTCAAATCGTTGACACAATGCAATGATTTTTCTTACTGTATCATAACGGGAAAACTAAATATAATAGATCATTTTGACAATTTATAAGAAACGTATCTTTAGCATTGTCAGCTTTAAACTAATGTTCGACAGCAGATCCTTAACATTGCTAAATGCCCCACGTTGGCTACGACAGATTATACCAAACATTACGGATTCAATATTAGTTTAAAGAAACCTGAAGGAAATATTAAAAATTTGGTAAACATTTCATTGTGTTAAAGAATATCATCCTTTAATTTCACAGACCTTTAATATAACATTCCGCTATATTGATGATGTTTTGTCCCTAAACAATGCTAAATTTGGTGACTATTTACATTCAGTATTTCCTAGCGAGCTTGAAATTAAAGACATCACCAATACACGTCAGCCTCTTACTTGGACATATTTCTAGAAATAGATTATGGAGAACCATAAACTAGATTATACGACAAACGTGATGACTTCAACTTTCCAATTGTCAACTTCCCGTTCATCCTGCGATCGGTATTCCGATTATCTAGACCGATCAATGCTGTTGACTGCTAAACTACTCAAACAAGGGTTTGTAGTACCTAGGTTGATGTTATCTCTACAGAGGTTCTATGGTTGTCAACATGCCTTAATTGATCGTTATGGGAAATCAGTGCCTCAAATACGATCTGACATTTTCGCTGAGTCATAGGAAGTGTTTCCTATTCCTGGATTTGACTTTTCCTTAGACACGAAAATGAGTAACTCGACAGGTGTCTACTTTCAGACAGGCACTGCTTACTCGTCCCGAGTACCTGAGTGCACCTAAGGTTTTTATTTGGTTCGGATTACTCTCTTTCTGTGTTGTATGTTTTTGCATTATTCCGTGGTTGACATCGAAGCACAGTTTATCTAGACTAATAAAGCAAGCAAATCTGCGTCAATGACTGTTTGCTATAAAACATTCCAATTGCTTTTTCATTATGATAAAAATAGACCTAATAATGTTTTGTAATTAGGCAGTTAAATGACCTTTAAAGAATGATGACTTGACCTGCCCGAAAACATACTTATTCAACATCAATTGCCCATTTTCCAGTTCAAGTCTGAAGATCTCTTCAGGTACTTTGCATATCTTCCTAATTTCAAAGAAATAATTCTAAAATATTACCCAAGATAAGGTGAAGTGTCATTCAACAAACACAACAAAGAATCGGAACACACGATCGAGCCGCGAGCAGCTTGTTGACTATTATAATACATTATTCTCTGTGTCATTTACAGCTCGAATTACACATTCCGGAAGAATCGTTTTACTACGTTTTACTTCAGATTAAGAGAAATGTGATGAATAACTTCCCAAATCGTAAACATTCCCTACGTGTATGTTACTCCAGACTCCAGAAAACCTTGATATCCTTCTTAATATTTTAATGGTGGATATGTTATTTAACTACACAACCACACTTTAAACATATTGTTATCACCCATACCCAATACTAAAATCTCTAACAAACAAACACTAAAACTAGTTCGATGAGGAAACAAAACCAATATAAAAATAGAACCAATGAAATTTGAATGAATTGCTAAAAACATAATCGTTCTCAACCTTATCTAGGATAAACAACTAATTCCTATATAATCAGCATCATCTGTATCGTGTGAATGATCGTATGCTCTAAGTTTAAATAAACAAATACGCCGATTACCACCAAATTACGCTTTACTTCTTTTTTTTTGCATTTGAGTAATCGTTTTATTTCCTATTACCAAATTTTACAACATTGCTTCAACATTACAAAAACTTACAAAAACGAAATACCATGCAATCAGATAAATATAATATACTTTGAAGTAAGTAACATGATATTTAAACACGTATACATTTTTTAATCAAAGCTAAAAACTTAAGAACACAAAGATCTTCATGTTAAGAATACCTTTGAATGCACTCTAATAACACTAAATTCTACAGTACAATTTCATTATGATCCAAACACTGTGGTGAAATGTTTTGATCACTTATGTTATGTAATATATTTTTGACTGAATTGTTGACCTGAAACAATATACATATAAAAATTTGCTACTTCCGAGGTCTTTTGCTTGTTATAACATGGGTTTTAGCACCCATGTAGTCCCCGTAGACGTTCGATGGTGGATCAGTTGATCAAAGGGTTTGTTGTACCGAGGTCACGTTAACATGACTTGTGGTTAATCCATTTCCCCATTATCATCAGACTTTTTCGCTGTCATAGGTAGTCTTTCCTATTCCCGAAAGGGGACTCGGTGGCCGTGTGGTTGTTAGTTCGTCTACTATTAATCACGCGGTCGGTCAACACTGATATTGCGGGTTCGATTCTCAGTGTGGGCAGGGTGTGCTTGACTCCAATCCTAAAAGGATTGCCAGTTTTCCTACCAAAGGACAGGGGTTTCTTTCGGGTACTCCGGCTTCCTTCATTATAAAAACTGAACGACATAATATAGCAGAAAAATGCTGCGCGTGGCGTTAAACAACATTAAAACAAACAAACAAACAAACATATTGCCGAATTTGAATCTTTTTAGACTTGACAATGAGAAACTGGTGTCGTATTAGAGGCAGGCAGTACTTACCTGCCCATAACACTTGAGTGCACCATTTGTTTTCGTTGGTTCGAGCTACTTACTTTCTGTTTTTTGTGTTTTTGCTTTTTGTTTCGTGATGTATATGTATGGCTATATCTAGACATTCACTTTAAGCTCTTGTTGTTTAGGTCGGTTTACTAACTCTTTTTCTTAGAACAGATATGATATGATATGATTATCTTAATAATTTTAAATTTTAAGCACATATTTTATGCGACAATTAAAATACTAACTTCAGATAAGTTATTTCACTAATTTACTAATGCTTTCTGAAACCATGTACGCGAAGTTAATTATGAAGTATTTGTAATTTTAACTTAATTATATCTGCTACAATATATTACCTTCATATACAATTTACATGTTCTCCTAGTATTTGTGTCTTACAAACGATTGATTTCTGGCAAAATGATACCAGATCCAGCGTTAACGTACGCAAACGACGAAGAAACGTTGGAATTAACTTTTTACATTTTAATTTATTACCATCATAACAAAGCTTCAAATTAAAAGAAAGTAAAACAGTGTCTGTCAGTAAAATACACGATGTAACTTAATTGATTCTTTCAACTTACTTTTACAATACCGAATACAGTACATGGAGAAACCTTGTACAAGTATACTTCATATGAATCATTGCATTATTTGTTTCAGTGTTTTTTTACTTTTATTGAATTTTATATTTGTAAAAACAAACTACATACAGCAGTATGTCAAAGTTACAACCAACTGCATTAGCATTATCGTCTTCCGATTTTTCTTGCAATTTTACTAGTTTACTACAACTCAAGGTTTTTGAAAATCGCAAGTTCCACCTATAAATTTATATACACACCGCAAAAGGTTAAGCAACACATAGTTCTCTTGCAATGCAATATGTGTTTATGTTTTCATATTTCGTGCATTGTAGTCATTATGTGAGCACAAGCAAATCCCAATAATTTCCTCCTTATGCAAAGTTTTAATACGCAATGGTGTTATTTACATATTGACATTTTTAAACGCTATTTTTTCATGTCGTGTTTTATTCCGATCACCTTATATTTGTTTATGTTTGTATTGACATGTTTCAGTTTGCATATATCTTTGGTATTCATTTGAGTGTTGTCTATAGGCTACCAGAACGAAAATCAGAAACGTATTAGAACAAACTGTTTACGTAAAACGTCAAAAAACTACGCACCAGTTTAGTTTTACGTCAATCATTTAAAACTGCCAACGTATTGCTATATGACTTTAAAAGCAGTCATACAACGGTTAACAGATGCCAGGATGATGGCGACCAATCAATGATCAACTTCTGGCACGTGGACAACGCCAAACACTTTACATTTTGCTCGATATCATTGTCATAGGAATGTGAGCAGTTGTCGAAAAGTTTTCTGTTCTAAAGAAACCATATGTCTTATTCGTCATATTGATGTACACATGCGCACTTGGAGACAAAAAGATACAGCATAAACCAGAAACAATACTTTGGACTATAGAATTTGGCAATATATTTTGATCACATGACAATGACAAAAATACCTTGCTGACCTTAGCGATACTTATGGCACGTTTTGATAACCATACACTTATAGCAAAGTATATCTTTACCATGTTTACGTATGACAATGTGCCACCAGAAAGAGCAACATCACATCATGTAGTCAATAGTTTAAAAAGGTAACAACATTGTATCGGAAATGCAGTAGTTAAACCACACACTGAATTGTCGACTTGCTGTTATCTAAAAAATCTTGTGTACATTACTCAACGTCCATTTTTATTTATTAGAGTTAAGTTTAAAATGAAATTGTATTTGCATTCTTAAAATTATCGTATTTGTCGTAGATGATTTTTCTCTATTAAACGAATGTTTTATTCATTTTCAGTATTTGGAGTTGTCTTATTACATTAGTTATTATATGCTTCAAGTCATAATAATTTGTCATATTGCTTCATAAATACACATTACATACATTGTGTGTAAGTACAACTACCTGTATGACGTAGAGAAAGTTGTGTACATTCGTATCACGCGTAGCGTCGAGTTGTGATGCGAAATGTATGCAACTGTCGAGACGTAATACAGGCAATTGTACCTACACTTAAATGTATGTAATAAGTTTATCTAAAATTAAGAAGTATATCTAAAATTAAGAAGTATAAAAACGGCTGAAAAAAACTGAATGTTAAAAAATTTAAATTTACCGTTCAAAGAAGCATCTGTTTATAAATTATAGGCCCTAACGTCACACGTATTATGACGTCATATCTCATTCATAGAATGAAAGTCATTCAACGAATCAATGGTTTATACCATTTATTGTGACATCAAGAAGTAGTTCCGACAAAAGTACATCTTGTAACACATATATAGATGATACAAGGTTTGTATCACATACGTTGTATCAATCGCTATTTTTTTCATTTCAGATTTTGACGAAATACGTAACTTAATTTTAGATAAATGTTTAGATAAATCATAAATTATAAATTGTTTTGTCCTTACAATGAGTTGTAGCCTAACTAATTCTGAGTTAATTGAGTATCCCTAAACCTGCACTACCCACAAATGGTTAATCAATGGTGGTCCTGACGAGTAAGCAGTGTCTGCTTCTAATTTGACACTAGTCGAAAAACTCATGATCAAGTCTAGAAAACTATTCGATACTATTTTAGCAATTCTTTTCCCATGACGATAAATAAAGACTGACCATCTCGGATTGATGCCAGCAAACGAAACCTATAGATAATCAACTTGTCAGCAGCTTCTTAATCAATATCGCCCCTTTATAAAGTATAGCATATTAAGAAATACACAATTCGCTGGTTAAGCTACTGTATGACAATGGGAAAATCAATGTACCCTTAAGTTCTAGTTCAACTAATTAAATATATAGTAATTAGTTGAGAATGTTTGGGGTACTTTGGTGGCAAAATATAATTTTTAATGACGAAAGAACCAATGGAGATTAATTGTTAAATATTCTAAAACTTATTATACAAACATGTACTTAGTATCAAGTCTACCACTATTTTCAAATAAAGAAGTATTGGTTTGATGTATAATGAAATGATAAAAATAGAAGATGTATTAATACAACTTACGTTAAAACACCATCACCATAATCACGTCTTAACAGTACAATGAAACGTCGAAAAATGGTCATGCGATTAAATAAATACTATATGTTATTCAGTTCACTTAAACATTTAAATCTTTAGCAATGTCTAACGAAATACAGTTGGGACATTTTTAATGACACTACATAATATGTATTATGAGGCCATCTTTCAGAATATGAATATATTGAAGGTTTAGACAAGTTTCCAAATATTTTAGAACATTTCGCGTAATATATTCTTTTGTGACGCGCTAAAGTAATATCAGCGAAAGATTGGAAAACGTGAAAGATCAGGAATGTATACAAAAGCCAACACCAATGTTTTATATTCATCTTGTAAACAAGTTTATATCACTCTTGAATTCCCGTTTATATCGTTCTGGAATACCTACCTGATATCGTTCTTGTATTACCCCTTGATATCGTTCCTGTGTATTCATATATATCATTATATCATACGCACATTATATAGCACTTGAATTATAGCCTCGACTATCAACTAATAACGGCTTTCGACTTATATACATCATATTATTTTAGACTTGAATTCCAGCATGATATCGTTTCTGCGTACCGTTTGTGTATCGCTCTTTATACCGATTTATATCGTTCTTGTATACTCGTTTGATATCATTCTTCAATACCGGTTTTGTATTATTCTCCTATACCCATTTGTATTGTTCTCCTATACCCATTTTATATCGCTCTGGAATTCACACTTTAAGTCGTTCTTGTAGGCCCGTTTTATATCGTTCTTATATAGCCGTTTTATATCGCTCTTGAATTTCCTCTTTATACCGTTCTTGTATATCCGCTTTACATCTTTCTTGTATACTTGCTATATATCGTTCTTGTATACTTGCTTTATATCGTTCTCCTGTTGTTTTGTATATCGCTCTTGAATTCCCGCTAGATATCAATGTTGTATGTCTGTTTTGTATTGTTTGTGTATAGTCACCTGATATCTTAATTGTAATCCCTCTTGATATCGTTTTTGTATGCTTCTTTTATTTCATTCTATTATACCAGTATTATATCGCACTTTATTTACCGATTGATATCGTTCCTGTCTACCGGTTGTATATACTTCTTTTATATATTTACTATACCCTTGTTTTATAACGCATGTGTATACCATTCTTTATTTGCTCTTCGATTTCCGAATTTATATGGTTCTTCTTTACCTGAATAATATCGTTCTTATATACCCGTTTCATATCGTTATCGCATACCCATTTTATATTGTTCTTGTATACCAGTTTTGTATCGTTCGTGAATTCACGCTTTATATCGTTCTAGTATACCGGTTTTCTATCTTTCTTAAATACTGGTTTTATATCGCTCTTGTGTACCGGTATTGCATTGCTTTTTTATTCCCTCTTTGTATCTTTTTTCTATTCCCGTTCTATACGGTTCTTGAATACCCGTTTTATATTGATCCCGTATACCGGTTTTGTATCGATCTTGAATTCCAGTTTCAGGTGCACTAGCATTACATTGTTTGATGTTGTTACTTTAAGTCTTTATCGAGTTAGTGTATAACCGCCTGATATCGTTCTTTTATACCGATTTTATTTCGTGTATACCAGTTCTATAACATTCTTGCTTAGACACCTGATATCATCCATTTTGCGCGTTTTATGTCGTTCTTGCATACCAGTTTTGTATCGACCTTGAATTGTTACATTATATCGCGCTACTATACACTGTTTTTGCTGCTACCTACCATCTACAAATCGTCCTGTTACACCAGATACTATAGGATAGTCCACACAGGTATGTACCAGATACTGCAAGATTATCCACCTATGAGTGTACCAGAACCTACACAATTATCCAGACATGTATCTACAAAGATGCTATAGGATTGTTGACACATGTGTGTACCAGATGCTACAAGATTGTCCTTACTATGATGTAATTGACACTACAGGATTATCCACAATTTGTATCTGATACTATATGGTCATCATACACGACAAGCGTTGTAAGTTACTGCTGAATTATCCACACATGTTTATATCAGATACTACATGATTGTCAACACTTATTTGTATCAAATACCACAGGGCTATTATTATGTATATATTAATAACTACAGGATTGTTCACACATGTATGTACAAAATGATATAGGGTTATGCACACACATGTATTACCAGATTCTACAGAGATATCCACATATTATTACCAGATAGTAAAATTCTATCCACACATGTCTGTACTTGATATCACAATGTTAGCCACACATGCATAAACGAGACACTACAGGATGGTTCCCACACGTATGTTCCGAATCCTACACGATTACCACTCATGTCTCGCAAGTTACTACATAATTGTCTACACATATCTGTACCAGATTCTTTTGGACTGTCTACTCATATATGTTCCAAACACTACATGACTCTCCTTACGTCGATGTAACTGTCCGTACAGTTTATCCACACACTTATGTTCAAAATACTACAGAGTTTCCACACCTGCTTTTATCAGATACTGAACGATTGCCCACACAGTACCGAATACTACAGTATTAGGAAAGTAGCAAAGAAAACCGACCGAACAACAAGAGCCAAAAACCAAGGGACAGTTACAAATCCGGATATAAACAAACACAACATAAAAATCAAAAACATAAAACACAGAAAGAGAGTAACCCGAACCCAATAAAAACCATGGGTGCACTCAGGTGCTCCGGACGAGTAAGCAGTGCCTGCCTCTAATTAGACACCCGTCGAGTTACTCATTGTCTTGTCTAGGGAAAAGTCAGATCCAGGAATTAGCCATCCATTTCCATAACATACATTGCATGATACTAATTACATTGATGTAACTTACACTACAGGATTATCCACACGTGTGTACCAGATACTACAGATTTTACCACAAACGTATGTTAAAGAAGCTCTAATATTGTAGACACATGAATGTAGCAGATACTACATGACTATTCACATTTGTATATACCAGATACTACAAGAAGATCCACACATCAAGATTGATCGTACATGTATGTAAACGATACTATCAGATTATTACACATGGAAGTACAATATACTACAGGATTATTCAACATGTGTCTACATGATACTACTGAATCGTACACGCATTTATGTACCGGACACTACATGATTGGCCTTACATTGATATACTGACACTACAGGATTGGCCTTACATTGATATACTAACACTACAGAATTTTTCACACAATTATGTACATGATTGTTCCAAATTATATACAAGATACTACCGGATTGACCACACGTGTAAATACCAGATTATATAGGAGTATCCACAAATGTGTGTACCTGATACTACATGATTGTCGACACATATATGTACCATATACTACAGAATTATCCATACAAGTATGTACCAGAAACTGCTGGAATGTCCACACATGTATGTACTAGGCAATGATGCATTGATCCTTACATTGATGTTACTGACCTTGCATGATTATCTGCACTTGTATGATTATCCCCTTACTACAGAATTGTCCGCCCATGCATGTAGCAATAATTCAACTTGCTAAGTGTATCGGTCACTGAAGGCGGACCAAATGACAGTAAATTAAATTGCGTGTTGAATAGATGATATGTATATAATGTCATCAAAGAATATTTCTTAATGATACCCGTAATTATTTGTAGCTTTGATGAAATTTTAAAACAATCATTCATTGTTAAAAAAGCATACAAAAAATTGTAATTTCAAATATTATTTAATTAAATTAATTTACCAGTAAAATATTTGTTGTTTGTCGGTAATTAAGTTTAAATTATACTTACAGACATCATTAGGGTTGCTTTATACCGATTATTTTATGCACTAAGTACTAAACATGTTTCAAGGTCAAATTTTCGAAATTCCTTTCCAGCGTGATAAACAGTATGTAAAAATAAATCTGTTTATGAACAAATGCCGAACTTTATATAGTTCTTGTTTATTTTTTCTCCCGAACTCGTGTTTGCCGCTTACGTCTGCAAATAACATGTAGACAAATAATACGCATTTAATGAGTAATGTAGAAGAAAATAACTCAAACAACGAAAAGCTTTTTTATGGCTCGTCCTAAGTGTATTAAATTTTCATTTTAAACTGTCAAAGCCTGAAATGGAATGCTCTCTCTTTTTAATTTGTTATACCGAACTCGATAGATGCCCTCTTGTTATTTTACGGTGACCTAGAAAAATCGTCTATTTATAAGTCTATTGACTCTTGACAACAAAGCCTTAATTCATTACATTGTACGCATCTCCCTTGAACTAGTTTTCTCCAGAATATAAACTATTTTGATTGAAAATGATTCTCTAGTATTGTTCACATTTAATAAATTCTAAAAATATCAGAAGAAAGATATATCAATAAAAGCATAATAGAGGGAAAGTTCTTCAAATGTATCCTAATCACGTAATATGCAAATACCAGACCTTAACGTTTCCGTACTGACATTTTAATACAATTCAACCTTAACACAAACATAACATAGACTTTTGGAGTACCTCATTTTAGCCACATACCAATTTGTCACAATAGCAAGAAATGATTAAAATATGAGATGCACAAACTGAATTCAACAGCCCAAATAGATACTACAGGATTATACTACACTGCGATCCGCACGTGTATGTTCCAATATACCAAATATGTAAAGTAAACTATACCGATTGTCCTATGATTGAGGTAACTGAGACTACAGGATTATCCACATATTATTACCAGATAGTACAATACTATCCACACATATCTTTCCAATATATTATTATATTATCCACTGATGTTTTAACAGGTACTACAAAATTGTATACACGTATATGTAACAGATACTTCTTGACTGTCCACACATGTATGTTCCAAGCACTACATGACTGTTCTTACATTGAAGTAACTGACACTACTGGTTTATACAGGCATGTATGTACAAGATACTACAGACTATCCACACTTGTTTGTATCCGATACTAAATAATTGCCCACACTTGAATGTACCAAATACTACAGGGTTATCAATAATTTTCTATACCTGACATTACATGACATCGATGTTACTTACACTAAAGGATTATCCACACAAGTATCTACACAGATTATTCAGGAATAATGATACAAGTATGTACCTGACGATTCAGAATTTTCATTACATTGAAGCAACTGAAAGTTCAGATTTATCTACGCATGTAAGTACAATATACAACAGGTTATTAACACTTGTTAGCGTACCATAGGATTATTTAGACATGTATGCACCAGATACTACATGGATGTCCACACATGCATGTTCAAGACACTAAATGCTTGTCCTTAGATTGATGTAACTTAACCTGCTGGATTATCCTCACATGTATGTAAAAATACTACTGAAATACACATTCTGCAGATTCTGCAGTATTATCCATACATTTATGTACCAGACACTGCATGGTAATAACAATCCTGTAGTATCTAGTACTTACATGTAAGGCCAATTCTGCAGTATCTAGTACATACATGTTTGGGCAATCATGTAGTGTCTAGTGCATACATGTGTCGACAATTCTGTAGTATCTGGTGCATACATGTGTGGACAATCCTGTAGTATCTAGAATAGATATGTGAGGCCATTCCTGTAGTATCTGTTACATACATGTAAAGTCAATCTAGTAGTACCTTGTACATACAGGTGTCAAAAAGCCTGTAGTATCTAGTACATACATCTGAGGTCAATCCTGTAGCACATAGTAAATACATGTGAGGTCAACCCTGTAGTATGTGGTACATACACGTGAGGTCAAACAATACTATCTGATACATTCCCGTGCGGACAATCTATTAGTATTTAGTAAGTACAAATGAGGATAATCGTGTAGGAAATAGAACATACATGTGAGGCCAATCCTTTAGTATCTACTACATTCATGTACGGACAGTCCTATGGTATTTAGTACATACATGTGAGATCAATCCTGTAGCACTTAATACATACAAATGATGTCAATCCTGTAGTATCTAGTACATGCATGTGAGGTTAATCCTGCAGTATCTGATATATACATGTGAGGTCAATCTTGTAGTTTCTAGTACATGCATGTGTGGGCAATCCTGTAGTATCTTGTACATAAATGTGTGGTCAATCATGTAGTATCTAGTACAAACATGGGCAGACAATCCACTAGTATCTGGTAAATAATGTTGTGTCTTCTACGCGCATCTGGAAACAGTCCAGTAGTATCCAGTACAAAAATGTGTTGAAAATACTGTAGTAATCAGTACATACATGTGAGGTCAATCCAGTAGTATCAAAGTACATACATGTGAGGTATGTTTTGTAGTATCTAGTGCATACATGTGATGTCTATCCAGTAGTATCTAGTACATACATGTGAGGTCTATCCTGTAGTATCTAGTACATACATGTGATGTCAATCCAGTGGTATCTAGTACATACATGTGAGGTCTGTCCTGTAGTATCTAGTGCATACATATTAGGTCAATCCTGTAGGATCTCGTACATACATTTGAGGTCAATCCTGTTGCATCTGTACACACATATGAGGTAAAAACTGTAGTATCTGGCACATACATGTTCTTTCAATTCTGTAGTATCTAGTACATGCATATGAGGTCAATTCTGTAGTATCCAGTACATATATGTGTGGAATATCATGTGCATACATTTGTGGACAATCTTATAGTATCTGGTACATACATGTGAGGTCAATTCTGATGTGTCCGGTACTAACATGTGAGGTCCATCTTTTAGTGTCTAGTACATACGTGTGAGGTTCATCCTGTAGTATTTATTACATACACGTTAAGACAAAACTGTGGTATCTAGTACATAAATATGTCGACAAACATGTAGTAGTATCATGTACATACATATGAGCCTACTCCTGTAGTATCTAGTAAATGCATGTGAGATTTATTCTGCAGTATTTGGTACGTACATGTGACCTCAATCCTGTAGTATATAAAACATACATGTGTGGACAATCCTGCAGCATCTGGAACATAATTGTGAGGTCATTCATGTATCTATTTCATACATGTGAGGTCAGTTTTGTAGTATCTAGTACATACATGTGAGGACAATCCTGTAGTATCTGGAACAAACATGTGAGATCAATCATGTAGTATCTGCTATATACATGTTCGAAAAATACTATAGTAATGTGAGGTAATCCTGTAGTATCTAGTACACATATTCGAGGTCAATCCTGTAATACCTAGTACATGCATGTAAAGTTAATACTGTATTGTCTAGAACATACGTATGGGACAATCCTGTAGTTGCTAGTACAATCAGGTGTGGTCAATCATGTAGTATCTAGTACATACACGTGGGGTAAAATCCTGTAGTATCTAGAACATACATGTGAGGTGAATCCTGCAGTATCCAGTACCCACATTTGAGGTTATTAATATAGTGTATGGTACATGGTGACGACTATCTAGTACATATATGTGTAGACTATCCTGTAGTATCCTGTATCCTGTAACCTGTGAGGTCAATCACGTAGTATCTAGTACAAACATGTACTACCGGTACATCCATGTGAGGAAAATCCTGTAGTATCTGTTATCTGAGGATGAACTACAAAAGATATTTTCTCCATCGAAGGAAAACAAAATTTCCGTTTTGCACATTGTATAATTCGCGTAGCGGGTTATATAAAATGTGCACAACAGAAATTTTGCTATGCCTCGATTAAAAAAAATATGTTTTGTAGTTGATACTTATAAATTAATTCAAACAATAGAATAAACTCAACAATTTTATTTTTTTAACTGGACATTTTTGAAAAAAAAGAGATCAATACAAAAACTGTTAGTTTCAGGTGGAATAATGTATGACGTCAAATGGCGCGTGTCTCCATGACGATCACATTATTTGTCCAGCCTCTGATAGAAATTTTCCAGCCAATAAAAAGTCAGCATTCACATAGTCGTCACCATGTACCATACACTACATTAATAACCTCACATGTGTGTACTAGATACTGCAGGATTCACCTCACATGTATGTTCTAGATACTACAGGATTTTTCCCACATGTATGTACCAGATACTACATGATTGACCACACCTGTATGTACTAGAAACTACAGGATTGTCCCATACGTATGTTCTAGACAATACAGGATTAATCGTAAATGCATATACTACGTACTACAGGATTGACCTCGAATATGTGTACTAGATACTAGAGGATTAACCTCACATGTATGTACTAAATACTATAGGAATGTACGCACATAAATGAAGCAGATACTACAGGATTGATCTAACATGTATGTACTTGATACTACAGGATTGTCCTCATATGTATGTACTTTATACTATAGGATTGTTTGAACATGAATATAGCAGATACCATAGGATTGATCTCACATGTTTGTACCAGACATTACATGATTTCCTCGCATCTATGTACTAGATACTACAAAACTGGCCTCACATGTATGAAATATATACATGAATGTCCTCACAATTATGCACCAGATGCTCCAGGATTGTCCACATATGTATGTACTAGATACTACAGGTTTAGGCTAATATGTATTTACATAATACTATAGGTTTGTCGACATATTAATGTACTTGATACCTCACACGTATGTACGAGACACTAAAAGATGGACCTCATACGTTAGTACCGGACACATCAGGATTGACCACTCATGTATGTACCAGATTCTATTAGATTGTCCACAAATGTACGCACTATGCTACAGGATTGACCTCATATGTAAGTACCAGATACTACATGATATTTCACACATGTATGTACTAGATACTACAGGATTTACCTCATATGCATGTACTAGATACTACAGAATTGACCTCATATGTATGTACTAGATACTACAGAATTGACATCACATGTATGTACTAGATACTACAGGATTGACCTCATATGCATGTACTAGATACTGCAGAATTGACCACATATGTATGTACTAGATACTACAGAATTGACATCACATGTATGTACTAGATACTGCAGGATTGACCTCATATGCATGTACTAGATACTGCAGAATTGACCACATATGTATGTACAAGATACTACAGGATTGACATCACATGTATGTACTAGATACTACACGTTTGACCTCATATGCATGTACTAGATACTACAGAATTGAAAAATCATGTATGTACTAGATACTTCATGACAGACCTCACATTATGTACAAGATACTACTGGATTGACCTCACATGTATGCACTAGATACTATAGGATTGACCTCACATGTATGTAGTAGATACTACTGTATAGACCTCACATGTATGTACTGATTACTACAGTATTTTTAACAATGTTTGTACTAGATACTACAGGACTGTTTACAGATGCATGTACAAGAGACTTCAGTATTTACCAGATACTAGAGGATTGTTTGCACATGTATTTACTAGATACTGTAGCATTGACGTCAGATATATGTATAAGATACGACAGGATTGACCATACGTTATGCACCAGATACTACAGGATTCACATCACATGTATGTTCTAGATAATACAGGGTTTTTCCACACGTGTGTGTACATGATAGCACAGGATTACCCTAACATGTTTGTACTAGATACTTCATGATTGACCACATATATATGTACAAGTTACTGCAGGATTGCCCACACATGCATGTACTGTTTTGGTTGTTGTAAATTTAGTGACCAGCCTTTTAAGTCGGATGTTTTTATTCTCAAATCAATTGAAGATGAAGCGATTTCAATTTAGCTATTTCGGTATTAAATGATGGCTTTGGAACAACATGGTGAACAACTCTAAAGACTCAAAAACTCTTTGGAAATGCATAAACAGTTTTAATCCCAAAATTAAGAAAGCGCCTACTGAGCTCATCAATGATCAAAATGAACGAATAACTAATGAAATTGATATAGCAAATAATTTTAATGATTTCTTTACATCATGTGTTAAAAACTTAAGAAAAAATATGAATAACTCAGCAAGTTCACAAAGGCATGAAAATCTTAAAATGTTCATTGAAACAAGGGTAAATCTTCTTAATCATGATAAATTCAAAATCCCACCTGTTAAGATAAATGAGGTTTTTGATGAATTACCTAAATTAAATGTTAACAAGTCCTCAGGGACAGATTATATTGGTCCGAAAATATTAAAGATATGTGCTTCTCATATTGTTTGCCCCCTACCGTGAAAAATGCCAAAGTAACCCCAGTATATGAAAGTGGCGAGAAAAATCTCCCAACCAACTACAGGCCAATATCCGTTTTACCAACCATATCAAAGTTATTGGAAAGGCACGTTTCAAACCATGTGCGTAAATACCTCAATGAACATAAGTTATTGCATCCTGCTCAATCAGGTTTGAGACCAAACCATTCCTGTCAAACAGCACTTATTAATATTGTAGACACATGGCTGCATGAAATAAATAATAAAAACATTAATTTAGCTGTATTTCTTGACTTCAAAAAAACATTTGATGTTGTTGACCACAAATTAGTATGTAATAAACTAAAACTGTATGGCTTCAGTCATACATGTATTAATTTTTTTGAATCTTATTTAAATGAACGAACTCAACAAGTAAAGATTGGTAGTGCTTATTCTAGTAAAAAGATTATTAAATATGATGTTCCACAAGGCTCTGTATTTGGACCTCTTTTATTTGTTATTTATAACAACGACCCTCCATTATTAATAAAAAACTGAATGTTGAAGAATGGTGCAAACACAATAACATGTTTATTAATATTGATAAAACAAAATGTTTGACAATTGGAACTAAACAAAGACATCAGTCAATTAGCAGTCCACCATCCCTGTTAATAAATTCATCCACTCTACAAAATTTTGAATGTGAAAAACTGCTTGGTGTAAGAATAGATAACACCCTTACTTGAAAGAACAAAATTGATCATTTATGTATATGCATATCTTCAAGAATACATCTTTTAACTAAAATTAAGAAATGTTTAAACAATAATACTAGAAATGCATATTACAATGGTTATATTCTCCCCTTAATTGATTATAGTTGTATTGTATGGGGAGGTTGTGGAACTGATCAATTGTCTAGGGTAATTAAAGTACAAAAGAGAGCTGCTCGAGTTATCCTACATGCTGACCCATTAGCACCATCAGAACTTCTATTTAAACAGCTAGGATGGATGACTGTTGACATAAGAATAAAATATCATAAATATTTGCTGATGCATAAAATCACTAACAGTGAAGCACCAATTTACCTCAAAAAAATGTTTAAGTTTTCTGACAATCCGTACCAATTACGTAAAAATGCGATAGAAAAATTATGTGTTCCCAAACCTAATATTGAATTATACAAACACTCATTTTTATATTCTGGTTCAGTATTGTGATATGATTTTCCTATGAGTTTGCATAGTGTAGCAAACAACAACCTATTTGAAAAAAAATAAAGAACGTTTCACACAAATAAGATTATTGCTAGACAGTGTCTCGAACCATACCAATGTTCTGTACAATATATATGTTATTATGATCAAATTGTCTCTAGTACTGTAGTATGAATACACATTGTAATATTCCATTTTATATGCTGTTTTGTTTAATAAGTTGCTTTAATGAGGGGCTCAGGGCAGATTAGTTTTGTGAACTTACTGTGTTACCCTCTTTAAAAAAAGAATCATATACACACGAATTGTTTAGCGGGTCGCCTTCCTGGTTTTAAGTTTTCATAATTTTTTGAAGATTATTGTTTCTCTTTGATTTTATTTTACCACTTGATTTTGTTTACATATTGATTTGCGATTTATTTGATCACGTCCTTTGAATCTATTGCCCGTAGCAATGTTATCTGCTACATCATATAAAACATGAATAAGGGCGTATTTAATCTTTTTTTTTGTTTGCAAGTGTGCCCGCACATTTTAAGTGAACTTTTTCTATAATATATACGATTTAATATACCATCATATTTATTGTGATGCCCTTAATAGCCTTACACGAAATAATTTTAGCAGCACATATTGTGCCAATTGTAAGATAAGTGACCACCCGCATAAGTTGGTTTACACAGCTGTGTTCTATTTTAAATCTAGATATTGAAGAATGTAATTAAAAATAAAACGCATTAAATTTAGTTATTTCGGTGTTAAATGTCACAATTACATGGCAAATAGTAGAAATCGAGGTCAAACTCGCAACTTCGAACAATGACCTTGACAAATTGTATTTTTGAAAAAAATAAAATAGGCTGCCAACATTGTACTCGACCCTTATCATACTATTTCTGTCTGCATTTAAAATAGAACAGTCTGGCTTTTAAAAACGTTTAAAAACTGATGAATGGATGATATTACACCGTCTTTTAAAAAATAATTTTAATTCTAATAAAACGCTATTGTGATTACTTGCTGAAAGCTGAGGTTATTACGATCAGATTTTTTGTTAACTCTTCCTCCCTCTTTCAGTTTTATGTAAACACGAAAGAAAGATTCATTATAATAACTGGTAATGCAAATAACCATTGAAATGATTTATTCACGCGTCAGCAGTAAGGTTGCAATTTAAATCTTTTTTCGTATTCATACTGTGTTTCGTTAAATCCTTGTGCAAGTGTCATTGATCTCGTGTAAACCGTATATCAAAAACCATTTAGACAGGAAACTGACCTAAACCTGTTATGCTGATTTTGTGTCGTATCAACACGATGCGAATCATACATGCTGTAAAAGGAATCATTAAAGCACGAATTTTTAGAGGGTCGCTTTCTTGGTTTTCTGTAGCATTTTTGTTGATTATTGTTTCTCTTTGATTTTATTATCCGTTTTATTTTACATATTGATTTGCGATTTATTTTATCACGTCTTCAAATCTAACGAGTCATGTTAGATCAAACAAAACGAATGGATGTTGGGGCGCATCTACACCATCTTTTGTTTTAAAAGCTGTGCGTTGTTTTATAAAATGGCATAGAGTGGTATAATAAACCATATAATAACTTACACGATCATGTTAGTAGAGCCGCAATTATCATTAATTCTGGAATTACTTTTTATATGAGAACACCATAAAGACATGTATTTATTTGTTTCAATAAAAGTTATTTGCATACGGTCAGAATAAAATTTTGCATAGAGTCGGATATCTTTAACTAGTCGAAATACTTGTCACAATTTGGGGATTTAAAAAAACATGTTTACGTCCATGTTTTTTTTCTGATGTTATTGGCTCTTTAAGCTTAATGCCAACATTAAACTTTAATCGCATCGTACTTTGCGACGTGCATATGCTTCCTTTGATGTGAAGTTTTCCGTTAATTTTTATTGCATATTTGTCATTAAATACAAATACTATATATACAAACAGGAAGGGTTCAAGTCCGTCTGATCCTGATAAACATAATATAACGTTACATCGAAAATTCTTTATAAAGTAGTATTTTAAAAAACAATCCAGACAATTTACATTACAAATACACTCAAATATAACTCATGAAACATAAGATAAACAAGGTCAGGATACTCAAAGCCTTTACACTATCAAGTTCGACATTAGCTCAGGTCATTATTTTGATACGAATATAGCACAAATACCTGTATTAAAGTATACATTTCATTTGATTTGTCAATATAGAATCCAAAACTCCACATTAGCTGGAGCAATTTTTGGAAGACGAATCAATTCGCCAATTATCAAAATGGTTATTCTTACCACTTAAGATTTACACAGTCAATTTACATATCACGATTTGTAGATATCTATGGATATTAAAGCTATTTAAGGAATACTTCAAATTTCTGAACAGATTATACGATATAATATGGTTAGGGTCTGTTTACGCCTAATAAACCGCGAAGCGGTTTATGAATGGTGTAAACAGACCCAAACCATATTATATCGTATAATCTGTTCAGAAATTTGAAATATTCCTTATAATTTAATTTTAACTATAAATCTTATCAATTTTTGCGGTAAAAGGGTCGATGACGTGGAACTATTTGAATTTTAACGGCGTTAGAATAGGTCATAGGTCACGCAAGTCATTTCTTATAATATGGGTTGCCCGATTTGAATTGACCAATCAGATTTCAGCTTACAAAGCAAATTAAATTATATAAAGCTGTCCATAAACATGGTGAACACAAGTTGAACAAAACGTAGATAGTGTATATAGTACAGAGTATTTTAAAAGGGGTGTGGGGTAAAATTAGACAACTGCATGTTAAATTATATAGGGCCACCATAATTTGACATCTCGAGATTCACCTGAAACTCCAGCGGTGAACTTTAAACAAATACTAATAGAGAGCCCAACAAAACGCGTATTGTACATATTGCGGTGTTTCATATAGGGAGATAAAGTAGGACACATGGGTCCGATCGACAAGCAAAATTGCATCTGAAAACAATATTTTGGTCACATGGGAGTCTGTCTAAACAACTAGATGCGGAAATATAAAATATATCACCATAATGTTACTAAATAACGCACAGACAATTCAAGAGCAATTCAAAACTGGTATACAGAAACGATATAAAGCAATTTTAAAACAAAGCTATACAACGTTACTTAAAGAGGCGTATAAAACAGGTGTACCAGAACAATATAAAACTGGTATTAAAGAATACAAATGTACAACGGGAATTCAACAACGATATAAAAGCGATATAAAAGAAATATATGAGGGATATTGAAAAACGACATCAAACGTGAATTCAAATCGATATAAAACGAGTGTATTATATCGATATAAATGTGTTTAGAAGAACTATATAAAGCGGGTATACAAGAGCAGTATGTACATATCTAGATAAAAATGTTGTATGTAATATATTTATAGTCCTTGTACACTGTCTTTAGATCGCCCTTGACTTTCGCTTTTTATCGTTCTTGTATTCCCGTTTTACATCCATCTTATATACCCAATTGATGTTGCTTTTGAAATTCCTCTATATATTGTCCTCGCATGCCCGCTTTACATTGCTATCATTCTTGTGTACATCCCGCTATTATACCAGCATTATATCGCACTTCAATTCCCGCTTGATATCGTTCCTGTTTACAGGTTGTATGTCGTTCCTGTATACCGATTTTATATCGTTCGTTAATACTCGTTTTATCGCGTTCTTATATACCGATTTTGTGTCACTCTTGTATAACGGTCTTGCATTGCTCTTGAATTACCGCTTTATTTGGTTCTTCGCTACCAGTTTTTATCTTTTCCTATATGTACACCCGTTTTATATCGTTCTAGAATCCCAATTTCGTATTTTTTTTCTATATACGCTTTTTTCGCTTTTCTGAATTCCCGCTTGATATTAATCTTTTATTGCTGTGCGATATAAAATGGTAATACCTAAAAACAAAATTAAGGGGATATACAAGAACGATATCTAGCGGGAATTTAAAAAAGCGAAAAAAGCGTCTATAGAAGAACAATAACGAGTTACATAACGTAAGGACAATCATTAGTGTCTGATACATGTACATGCATGTGTGGATAATCATTTAATATATGGAACATATATGTCTGGTAGTATCTTTTACATGCATGTGTGATCTATTCTGTAGTATCTGGTATAAACAAGTGTGGATAATGCTGTTGTGTAAGTTACAACGATGTAATTTATATCATACAGTGTCAGTTATAGAAAAGTATGGATAACCCTGTAGTATTTATTACATACAAGTCTGGGCAATCTTTTAGTATCTGATACAAACATATGTGTGTAGTCTGTAGTATCTTGTAAATACAAGTGTGGATAAAACTGTAGTGTCAGTTACCTCAATGGAAGGACAGTTATGTAGTTCTTGAAACATATATATGCGTGTGGATAGTCCTGGGTGCCGTTTCATAAAGCAATCGTTAGCTGAACGTGCACGTTATCCCATTTAAATTGCATGGGATAACGAGCACGTTAATTAGCGATCGCTTTATGAAACGGCACCCAGAAGTATATGTGTGGTACATATCTACGGTATATATACTCGTAGATAATTCTGTAGAGATTGGTAAAACATGAGTGGATAATCGTGTTATATTATTTACATGTGTGGATATTATTGTATTATCTGGTAATAATGTGTGAATAATCATGTAGTATCTGGTCCACAAAGTTTGGATAATGCTGTTTTATCTAGTGAGAGCATGTGTGGAAAACGGTGTAGTATATGGTATATACATGTGTGCACACACATGTATTATTTGAAACATACATATGTGTTGATAGTCCTGTGGTATCTGATACAAAAATGTGGGAACTGGCAATACATGTCGTGTATTATGATCGTGCATATCTGGTTTATAAATTGTAGATAATCCTGTAGTGTCAGTTACATCAATGTTAGCACAATCCTGTAGCTTCTGGTACGCACATGTGTCAACAATCCTGTAGAATCGTTGTAGATATGTAGATAAATCTGTAGTATCTGGAATATTATGTGTGTATAGTCCTGTAGTATATGCTACATACAAGTGTGGACAACCTAATTGGATCTTTTACATGTTTTATCAAATCTGAAGTATCTGGTATACATACACATGTGTGGATAATTTTAAAGTTGAAGTGATTACCATATTGGTACACATCCGGTAGTGTCTGGTAAACACATATGTGGATGCTCTTGTAGTACCTGGTGCATACCTGTGTGGCTTATTTATCCTGTAGTATCTGGTACATACATGAGCGATGTAAATAGAGTGTACAAGGATAATAGGAAGATGGTGAAAAAGAACGATAAAACTGTGTATAGTAGTGCGATATCCATCGACAATTCAGGATCGATAAAAACCGGTATTTAAGCATGACATCAAACTGTTATACAGGGATGATATCAGGTCATTATAGAAGTAAGATATCAAGCGGGAATTCAATGGAGATATAAAATGGGTATACACGATTTAAAATCGGTATACAAAAACGAGATCAGGCATGTATAAGCTAACTCGATAAAGTGATGTTAAGTGGCTATATAAAACAGTGAAATGTTGGTGCACATGCAACTGGAATTCTAGATCGATACAAAACCGGTATACAAGATCAATATAAAATGGTACAAATGTATGCAAGAACTGTATAGAACGGGCATAGAAGAACCATATAAAGTTTGTACACAAGAACTATAAAAAGAGGGAATAAAAAAGCAATGCAAGACAGGCTTACAAGAACGATATAAAACCGGTATACAAGAACGATAGTAAACGAGTATACAAGGACGTTATAAAGCGGGAATTCAAGAGCGATACAAAACAGATATACAAGAACAATATTAAATGTGTATTCAAGAACGATAATAAACGAGTATATAAGAAATATATAACGTAGGCATATAAGAACCATAGAAATTCAAGAGCAATGAAAGTCCGGTATACAAGAGCGATATTAAACAAATATAGAAGAACGACATAAAAAAAACTATATACAAACGGTATACATGAACTATGTCAAGCGGTAATTAAAGTGCGATATAATACTGGTATAATAGAATGATATCAATAAGTATAGAAGAACGACATCAAGAGGGATTACAAGAACGATATCAGGTGGGTATACAAGAACGATGAGCGATATTAAGCAAGCAAACAAGAAGGATGTAAAGCGGGTATACAAGAACGATACAATGACGGAATTCAAGAGCGATATGAAAAGGGCATGGAAGCAGGATATAAAACGGATGTACAAGAACGATATACAACGGGTATAAATGAACGCTAAAATCGGGTATAAAATATCGTTACATATTGTTTACGAGACCTTTATTAAGCAGGAAACGAGTATAGAGGAAGTTAAAAGTGGTTCAAATGATATAAAGCGGGATTTAAAGATCGATATAGAAAGGGTGTACTAAAGCAATAATATAACATTGGTATACAAACACGATAAAAAACAGTATAATATAAAGATAGAAACAGTATATACTAACGTTATAAAGCGCCGAACCAAGAGCGATAAAAACTGAATACAAGAACGATAATACATGTATACATGAACGATACAAAACAGAAATCAAGAACGATATAAAACAATAATACAACAATGTTTTAAATACAGTGTGCAAAAAAAGATATAAAGATGGTCTACAAAAAGTAATAATCGAGCATAGCAAAGATTTACAAAGCGGAAATACAAGATCAATACAAGATCGATATAAAACGGGTGTACGAGAACGATATCAGGCGGGTATACAAGAACAAAATAAAGCGGGAATACAGGAACGATATAAAGCGGCTTTACGAGATCGATATATAGCGATAATTCAAGAGCTCTACAGAACGGATGTAAAAGAACGATAAAATAAATGGTAGACAAAACAGTATATAAGGGCATTGAAAAAGGATATAAACCTTTAATTGAAATCGATATAAAACGGGTATAATAGATCGATATAAATGGGTATACAAGAACGGTAAAAATCTGGTATACAAGAACGATATCGACCGGGTATTGAAGAGTGTCACATAGAGAGTGTACAAGAACGGTATAAACTGTGTATAGTAGTGCGATATAAAGTAAGAATTCAAAATCGATACACAACCAGTTTGCAAGAACGACATAAGGCGGGTATACAAGAACGATATCAATAACGAATACAAGAACGATATCAAATCGGTAAAGAAGAACGATATCAGGCGGGTATACACTAACTCGACGAAGAGATGTTAAGTGGCTTTATAAAACAGTGTAATGCTGGTGTACAAGAAACATGTATTCAAGATCGATACAAAACCGGTATACAGAATCAATACAAAACGGATATGCAAGTCCGGTGTATAACGGGTATAGAAGAATGATATGAAGAATGTATAGAACAACCATATAAATCGGAAATTTAAGATCAATGAAAGACAAGAGCGATATAAAACGAGTATACAAGAACGATATAAAATCGGTACAATAAGGAAAGATATAAAGCTGGTATACAGGAAAGATCTCACGCGGTAATAAAGTACCCAAGAACGATATCAAGAGGGTATACCAGAACGATATCAGGTGGATATACAAGAACGATATAAACGGGAATTCAAGAGCGATATAAACGGCTGTACAGAAGAATATTACACAGTTTTACTAAAATAATATGAAGTGGGAAATCAAGAGCGATATAAAGCCGTGTGGAAAAGCGATATAAAGCAAGAATTCAAAAAGGATGTAAAGCGGGTATAAGAGAACGATATAAAACGGCATGCAAACGAGCGATATGATACGGGCATAGAAGAGCGATATAAAAAGGATGTACAAGAACGATATACAACGGGTATAAAAGAACGCTAAACTTGGGTATATAAGAACGTTAAAAATTGTATACAAGAACTATATCAAGCGGGAATTTAAGAGCGATATAAGAAGTGCATACAAGAGCAATAGAAAAGGGGTATACAAGAACGATAAAAAACTGGTATAAAAAATATAGAAACAGTATAAAAGAACGATATAAAGTGGGAAACCTAGAACGATTAAACCTGAATGCAAGACGATAAGAACTGGTACAGTAATTGCACCCGTAAACGCAACACTTTGACTGATTGATAACTGATTGCCGACGGATTTTGTAACGCTGACGGATCGCTGACTGATTGATGATGAATACATCCGTCAAAAATTATGAATCCGTCATTACCTTAGTAACCGTCAGCGATCAGTGCGATCAGTCCAATCATTGCGATCCAGAATCTGTCATCTAATTATATGGACAAATCGGTCAGTTTATTGACGGATACGTATAAATTAATAATTTAAAGATAAAACGAATTCTGCGTCATTTGTATATTTTATATGTATTTATAATAACATTTATAATAAAATAAACGCAAGTATTCAAAATAATAGTTAATACAATGTCTCGTTCAAAAAAATAACATAAATAAACATATTTAAAGAAAAAACCGTTTTCTTTATATTATATAATTAAGCAAATGTCTGTAAGGCAGGACATATCTGCGGTCGAGCCCTGTAAACCTTAAAAAAAAACTTCGATTTAAGGCAAATCAGTACCGACGAGGTGAATGTTTTCTTTTCGTATTCCATTATTGATTCATTTTTTTTATTTTCGCGACTCGTGATTTCGGCCTATTTTATTTTCTGCGATCTGTTATATGTATATTTTTTGTCGTACGTATATTAAGCCGACCCGACTCCCCTAATCAGTAACATATTTGTTTCACGTTTAGAAAAGGACGACTCCTCTTTTTACTTGTTACTTAAATGTATGCCTGTGTGTTTTTATTTAGTCTATAACATTTTTAAATACAATTATAAAACTGTTGTGTATAAACAACTGTTTAACTGTTGAACAACAAGTCTATCAAAACACATTGTCCACTAAACAAAAGGTTGCATTGTCAAGTTCAAGTTTTATTTGTCAGCCAATAAAAGAAGTTCAAAAAGTAAACTTACAATTACGCTTGATTGTCATTTATTTCATGGCGTCCAATATTTATTGGGGTGGGGTGGGAGGAAGCCGGAGTACAGGTTAAAACGGACAATCTTTGTCAATTAAGTTGTAGTCGGGTACACCCTATCTGCAGTCGTTCGAAAATCCGCAACCTGTTGACAGGCATGTGATAACTAGTAGATGACTAACCAATCAGTCACCGAGGCCCCAATAACGCCAGGGAGAATTGTTTGCGCATACTGCATTTAAGCGTACAAAATGTGTTACAGATAGACACGTGTTATTGTACGAAACAGTAATTTTTTTTACAAAACGTCATTAAATCTGTAGGTCTATTAAGATCGG
The DNA here is from genome assembly GCA_944474755.1 of Limnoperna fortunei. NCBI lineage: Eukaryota > Metazoa > Mollusca > Bivalvia > Mytilida > Modiolidae > Limnoperna > Limnoperna fortunei. The sequence goes on from OX104116.1 coordinate 98,850,981, forward strand.
TTTTAACATTATCATTACAGACATATCGATAAAACAGAACCTTTTCAAGAGTGTCATTCAATTTGAACAATATCTAATTTCATTGATTGATTGATTGGATGGTTGCTTTTCTTTCAGCTAAAGTATTTCAGCTTTATTCATGACGAGAATAAGTTAAATATCAATCAATTAGATTTGTTTGTTTGTGTTAAATATTTTTAACGCCCCTTTCAGCAATTTTTCAGCTATATCATTGCGTCCAGTTTTTATTAGAGGAAGAAGCCGGAGTACCCGGAAAAAACACCTACCTTCGGTAGGAAAACTGGCTCCTTTTCACATAAGTCGAGTGCACCCTGCCCGCAGTGAGACTTGAACCCGCAACCTCAGTGTTGACAGACCACGTGATCAATAGTAGACGAACCTAACCACTCGGCCACCAAGGCCCCCTCAATCAATTAGAGTAAGATGGACCAAAGGGCAAATTTTTTGAATTCCACTGGAAAAATATGGGGTATGGGTATGGGCGGAAAATTTACATTTTTAGACTACTTCTTTTCGAAATCTACAGACGAGATCCTTGTCGTGCAAGGAGCGTGACACTCTCTAAACACGTCACTATGTTCGCGGCAATTCTAATGTGACCTGAACCCCCCGGCCCCCCCACCCAAAAAAAACGAGAGAACATCCCATGTCCTCCAGCTGAGGATGCATTTCAAATACTTATAAATTTATAGGAAACCATTTATACTTATATATCATTATTTATCGAATGACTATCACAGACATCGTAAAATTAAAAAAAAATGTGGCGCCTAAAATGCGAAAGCAGAATTGATCTTATATTACGCTTACATGTTCGCATCTTTAACTCATAAGCTTCTGTATACAAACGCGTTTAGAAGTTTATTCTTTATTTGAGTTTTAATTCTGTGTAAATTCATGTGACACAATGAGATAGTAAATAAAATACATAAATAGATGTTTTCGCTTTTGTCGTAAATCTTATTCAGTATTATACAACGGAATTCTTAGGAATTGTAGCACATTAGTTTATTCTTAATTTGAGATTTAATTATGTGTAAATTCATGTGACACAATGAGATAGTAAATAAAATTCATAAATAGATGTTTTCGCTTTTGTCGTAAATCTTATTGCGTAATATACACCGGAATTCTTAGGAACTGTGGCACAGAAAGAAAACTGATCAAACCACGACAAATGATTTTTTAAGCGTTTATAATTAAAAACCTCGACCTCGGTGGTTAAGGTAGCAGTTATATATTATTGATCATCGAGTAGTTGTATGTTCGACCATTACAGCGAGAGGGTGTGCTCGACTCATCCCTAAATTTGCAAAGAGCACCAGTTTTCCTGTTGAAGGTCTGCTGTTTCGTTGGATACTCCAGCTCTTCCTTATAAACACTAGATGCTATATAATATAGACTAATATAATTTTTGAAAAGTGTAAAAAAAAAACTTCAAACATACATACAAGTAATGCTAACCCGAAAGCGCGAAGTGAAAAAAAATGTAACGATTCTGCCTTCGCTTTTTTCATCTTTTCGCTTTTTCCGCTTTAAAATTTTGAAGACAAATATGAGATGTACGCCTTTGCACGCGAGGTCTAATATTTTTTGAATTCATTGTATGTGTGTGTTTTTTCATTTCTTATTAATTTTTTTTAATAAAATGACACTATGTGATGTTTATATTCCGTCACAGATGCGTTAGTTATAGATGGGGGGGGGGGGGAGAGAACTTCTATTTATCATTATAACTTTAGACAAGACTTTTTCCGCTTTAAAAAAAATCGAAGACAAATACGAGACGTGCGCCTTGGCATGCGAGGTAATTTTTTTTAAGTCATTGTGTGTGGTTTTTTAATTTTCTTTGTTTTAATTATTTTGTTAATAAAATGACACTATGGGATGTTAATATTTCTTTATAGAAGCATTAGTTATAGAATGGGGGAATTTCCATTTATCATTTATAATTAAGACAAGTTTTAGCCTTATTATTAGGTAAAACGAGCCATAAATTAGGACATAACAGTTGACATTTTTATACTTCTAATATTTGCGAGTGAAACGAATTTTCACATTTCGAAATATCAATTTTACTAACCTGAAGTTGAATGGACGGATTGGAGCGATCAGTCCAAATCAATCCGTCAGATCAGTCAAATCGTTCCAAATCCCTCAATTGACGGATGGACGGATTGGGAACGATCTGACGGATTTGGAACGATTTGACTGATCTGACTGATTGATAACTGATTGCTGACGGATTTTGGAACGTTGACGGATCGCTGACGGATTGCTAAAAGTGTTGCGTTTTCAATCTCAAATACTGTAAGAAAGAACGATATAAAACAGAACTCAAGAACGATATCAAGCAAGATTACAAGAACGATGTAAATAGAGTGTAGAAGGACGATATTAAGAAAAAAATTAATAAACTGCGTATATCAGATCGACACAAAGCGAAAATACAAGATCAATACAAGATCGGCATAAACGGCTATAGAACAACGAAATTAGGCGGGTACACAAGAACGATATAAAGCGAGAAACCAAGAGCGATAAAAACGTGAATGCAAGAACGATAAGAACAGGTATGCAAAAACGATATAAAACGGAGCTCAAAAACGATACCAATCAAGATTACAAAAACGGTGTAAATAGAGTGTAGAAGGACGATACAAAGATGGTCTACAAAAAGTAATAAACTGGCTATATCAGATCGACACAAAGCGCAAATACAAGATCAAAACAGGATCGGTATAAAACGGGTGTACAAGAACAAAATAAAACGGGTATACAAATATACCAAGACAAAATAAAGCGGGAATTCAAAGGCGATATCAAACGAGTATACAAGAGCGGTAATAAGCGCGAATACAAGAACGATATATACATGTATATCGATAATTCAAGATCTCTACACAACGGGTGTACAAGAACGATATACACATACAAATGTTATACATGAACAATATATAAGGGGCATTGAAAAAGGATATAAACCGTGAATTCAAATCGATATAAAATAAAACGGGTATAATAGATCGATATCAATGGTATTCAAGAACGATATCAGCGGCTATACAAGAGGGATATCAAAAAGATTACAACAACAGTATGAAAGGGGTATAAAAGAACAATATCAAGCGGGAATCCAAGAGTGTTATATAGATAGTGCACAAGGCCGATAGGAAGATTGTGTACAAGAACGGTATAAACTGTGTAAAGTTGTGCGATATAAAGCGAAAATTCAAAATTGATACAAAACCAGTTTGCAAGAACGACATAAACGAAAATACAAGAACGATACCAAATCAGTATACAAAAACTATATTAAATCGGTATATCAGAACGATATCAAATTGGTATACAAAAACGATATCAGAAGAGATGCTATGTGTCTATATGAAACAGTGTAATGCTCTTGCACATGAAACAGGAATTGAAAATCGATGCAAAACTGGTATACTTAATCAATATTAAACGAATATGCACGAACGATATAGAAAGGGTATAGAATAATTATATAAAGCCGGTACCGAAGAAAGATAAAAAGGGGGACTTCAAAGCAAAACAAGACCAGTATAAAAGAACGGTATACAATGTATCAGAGATAAATTCAAAATCTATGTCTGATACTCATCTTTTTACTGATCTTTTTAAAACCAGTGCATTTGTTTCTTTTTTCTGTTATAAAACCGGTATACAGGAACGATAGAGAACGGGTATACATGCGCGATATAAAGGGTCACATCAAGGTGTAGAACAATTTAAAGCGGAAATTTAAGAACACTAAAACACCGGTATACAATGTCTTCGAATTTTTTTAAGCGGAAAAAGTCTAGTCTAAAGTTATAAAGGATAAATGGGAATTTCCCAAATCTATAATTAATGCATTTGTGACGGAATACAAACATCACATAGTGTTATTTTATTTAAATAATAATAATAATAATAAATAAATGAAAAAATACACAATGACTTCGAAAACTATTTGACCTCGCATGCCAAGGTGTACCTCTCGTATTTGTCTTCGAAATTGTTTAAAGCGGAAAAAGCAGAAAGACAAAAAAACGTGAAAGTGGAATCACAACTTTTTTTTTCTCACTTCGCGCCTTCGCGGTTTTTTACGATGTATGTTATAGGCTTTCGATATTTAATGATATGTAAGTATAATTATTTTCCTTAAAATCCGAGGGAATTTGAAATTAGTTACAAGGGTTCACAGAGCTGTCCAGCGCATCCTCAGGTGCCGGATATGGGATGCCCTCTCGATGGGGGATTTTCGGGTCATAATACGAAAAAGCCTGGCCGCGGACCATAGTGGGTGACATGTTTAAAGAGTGTCACGCTCCTTGCACGCTAATGATCTCTTTTGTAGGCTCAAAAAAAGATAAATTTTCTGCCCCACCCATACCCCATATGTTTTCAGTGGAATACAAAAGTTTTGCCCATTGTTCAATCTTTCTATAATTGATTGTTTTTTAACGTACTCTCGTCCTGAATAAGGCTAAAATACTGCTCGCTGGAAGAAAAGCAAACAAGCAATCAATCAACCAATCAATCAATTAATCAATCACAGGAATAAGTTATTATTAAAATTGATGGACGCTCTTTTAAAGGGTAAGTTTTGAAAAGGTTAAGTTTCATCAATATGATTGTAATGACAATGTTTGAACCGATCTTTATAGACCTAAAAAATTAATGACTTTAGTTAAGAAAAATTACTATATCGTACTATAAAACGTGTCTATCTGTAACACATTTTTAAGCTTATCTGCAGATTTAGCAGACTTATCTCCCGGCGTTATTATGGCCTCGGTGACTGATTGGGAAGTCATCTACTAGTTATCACATGCCTGTCAACAGGTTGCGGATTTTCGAATGACTGCAGGTAGGGTGTGCTCGACTCCAACTTAATTGACAAAGATTGTCGGTTTTAACGTGAACTCCGGCTTCCTCTCACCCGCCCCCTCCCCGCCAAAAAAAACGACGCAATGAAATAACTGAAATGTTGCTGAAAACCCTAAACAATCAAACAATCCAGCGTAATTGTAAGAATACTTTTAAAACTTTTTTATTATTAGTTAAATAAAACTTCCGACAAGAATCGTTGTATATTTTACAATATTTTCTACTTTTTGTTTAGTAAACAATGTGTTTTGATTGACAATGCTTGTTCAACGGTTCAACAATTCAACATTTGTTTATACATAACAGTTTTACAATTGAATTTTTAAATGTTGTTCATTAAATAAAAAACATGCAGTCATACATTTAAGTAACTTGGTTTTTTTCGTATTGCATGTAAAAATTATGTCTGTCAAAAAGAGGCCTTGTCCTTTGCTAAATGTGAATAAATCTGTTACTGATTGGGGGGACGGGTCAGCTTAATATACGACATAAAATATACATGTAACAGGTTACAGAAAAAAATGCGCAGAATATCACGGGTCACTTAAATAAAAAGAGGATTAATAATGGATAACGAAAATGAAACAGTTACCTCGTCGTTACTGATGTGCCTTAAATCGAACGGAGTTTTTATAGTGGTTTACCATGCTCGACCCGCTGATATATCCTGCCTTAAATTGCTTAATTAAATAATATAACTAAATATAACTAATAATATAACTATATATATATATTATTTTTTAACATGCGTATTTATTTTATTTTTTTTATAGAAGGAGACATTTGTATTAGCTATTCTATTGAATAATTGCGTTTATTTATTATAAATTTTATTATCAGTGCATTTAATATATACAAATGACGCAAAATTCGTTTATTCTTCAAATTATTAATTTATACGTATCCGTCAATAGACTGACCGATTTATCCATATCATTAAATGACGGATTTTGGACCGCACTGAATGGACTGATCCCACTGATCGCTGACGGTTACCAAGGTTATGACGGATTCATAATTTTGGACGGATGTATTCCTCATCAATCAGTCAGCGATCCGTCAGCGTTCCAAAATCCCTCAGCAATCAGTTATCAATCAGTCAAAGTGTTGCGTGTACGGGTGCAAGTACTGTATGTACCATACACTACCGGAATAATGTCACATGTATGTTCTAGATACTGCAGGATTGTGCTCATATGTATGTACTAAGTACTATAGGATTGTTCGCACAATAATGTAGAAGAGACTACAGGATTGACCTTACACATTTTTACCAGCTACTACAGGATTGAGCTCAAATGTATATAAATAATTTTTGCAAGAATACTGACTTTTGATTGGCTGGAAAATATTCTCTATCAAAGGATCGAAAAATAATTTGACCGTCAAGGAGACACGCGCCATTTGACATCATATATTATTCCACGGGAAACTAACAGTTTTTGTATTGTTTTTTTTTTCAAAAATGTCCAGTTACAAAAATAAAATTGTTGAGTTTATTCTATTGTTTGAATTTATTTATAAGTATTAACTACAAAACATGTTTGTCCTCAAGTATATGTATAATGACTACTACCGGATGAATCTCACACGTATGTATCAGATACTATATGATGGGCCACATCTGTATGTACTAGATACATCAGGATTGTCCTCAGACGAATGTACACCACAGGATTTTCCAGATACTACATGTATGTACTAGATATTATAGTATTGACATCAAATATCTGTATGAGATTGACCACAAGTGTATGCACCAGATACTACATGATTGTTCACACATATATGTACTAGTATTCTACATGATTGTCAACACTTTTGTGTACCTGATACTACAGGATAGTCTACACATATATGTACACTACATTAATAACCTCACATGTGTGTACTAGATACTGCAGAATTCACCTCATATGTATGTTCTAGATACTACAGGATGTTCCCCAACGTGTATGTACTATAAACGACATGTTTGACCACACCTGTATGTACTAGAAACCTACAGAATTGTCCCTTACGTATGTTCTAGACAATACGGGATTACCCTTACATGCATGTACTATGTACTACAGGATTGACCTCGAATAAGTGTACTAGATACTACAGGATTAACCTCAAATGTATGTACTAAATACTATAGGAATGTACGCACATAAATGTAGTAGATACTACAGGATTGCCATCACAAGTTTGTAGTAGATACTACAGAATTTACCTCACATGAATGCAATACATACTACAGATTTGACCTGAAATTTATATATCAGATACTACATGATTTTCCTCACATGTATGTACTAGCTACTACAAAACTGACCTCACATGTATGAAAAAGATACATGAATGACCTCACATTATGTACCAGATACTGCATGATTGTCCACACATGTATGCGTTAGATACTACAGGATTGAGGTCACATGCATGTACCACATACTGCAGGATAAATCTCACATGCATTTACTAAATACTGCAAGGATTAGGTCCATATGTAATTTCATGATACTACAGGTTTGTCGATAAATGTATGTACTAGATACCACTGTATTGTCTTCACATGTATGTAATAAATACTACAGGATGAACCCCAGACATATGTACTAGACACTAAAAGATGGACCTCACATGTTAGTACCGGACACATCAGAATTGACCTCACATGTATGTACCAGATACTATAAGATTGTCCACAAATGTATACACACTATGCTACAGGATTGGCCTCATATGTAAGTACCAGATACTACATGATATTCCACACGTGTATGTACTGGATACTACAGGATTGACCTCATGTGCATGTACTAGATACTACAGAATGAAAACAACATGTATGTGCTAGATACTAGTTTTTACCTCACATGTATGTATAGATACTACAGGATTGACGTCACATGTATGTGCAAGATCCTACATGATTGACCTCACATGTATTTATTAGATACTACTGGATTGACCTCACATGTATGTACTAGATACTACGGGACATACCTCACATGTATGTACTAGATACTACAGGACAAACCTCACACGTATGTACTAGATACTACTGGATTGACCTCACATGTATGCACTAGATACTACAGGACATACCTCACATGTATGTACTAGATACTACAGGACATACCTCACATGTATGTACTAGATACTACTGGATTGACCTCACATGTATGTACTGATTACTACAGTATTTTTAACACATTTTTGTACTAGATACTACAGGACTGTTTTCAGATGCATGTACAAGAGACTTCAGTATTTACCAGATTCTAGAGGATTGTCTGCACATGTATTTACTAGATACTGTAGCGTTGACGTCAGATATATGTATAAGATACTACAGGATTGACCCTACGCTATGTACCAGATACTACAGGATTCACATCACATGTATGTTCTAGATAGTACAGGGTTTTTCCACACGTGTATGTACATGATAGCACAGGATTGCCCGCACATGTTTGTACTAGATACTACATGATTGACCACATATATATGTACAAGATACTGCAGGATTGCCCACACATGTTTGTACTAGATGGGTGTTGTACAACACTAATCACTAATAGGTGTATACAACAGTCATCGTATCACATTTACTTTACACAAAATTCAAAAATTGGGAAAAACCATATACACAAGTATTTTTAAACGAGATATAATATTTTTCGGCAAGGAAGTTGTATGTATAATAAATTTCATTAAAGGCGCGGACGAGTGGTTTTCCTTTCTTGCAACCTTGGTTTATAAGTTTATCCCCCAGAAATAGATGAAGTTTTCAAAAATCAGTATATTCGCTGCAAGGTCTTGCATACCAGATCAATCGAGAAATATAGACACCGTATGCAGGAGAAGCTGGAATATTGCTGTATGTTAGGAAAATGTGCAACCTTGAAATAAATATCGTCTCGTTTGTCGTAAATTCTTGTGCTAAGATGACAGTTGGTGTCATATTTGAGGTGCAAATCTAAAATGATGCAGATGAAGCTGTTTTATGGTTTCTTTTAATTCTAGTTCCGATTGATATATTAACGTAAGCAACTCAGCAAATTGAGGGTTGGTAATTTAGAGGACACCATCAATATATCTGTATGTAAAATTAAGGGACGTAGCTTCTGCTATCTTCTTGTCTTTATCCAGACATGGACGAAATTCAGTTTTATAAGAATACAGAAACAAATTGTCAACGAGTGGGGCACAGTTTGTACCAATTCCGATTGTCTGCTGAAAACACATCCTTTAAAAGTTACAAATATGTTGTTGATCAGAAAATCTAGGATACTATCAACCTATTCTTCACTGTAGCATAATTTGCCTTTTAGTTCTTTGTAAAAAAACGTATTGTCGTAACCTAAAACTACATATATGTAGGCATATGTGGAAGCAAAGGCTTTATGTATTATTTCATTAAGACGGGATTTCAGCTTTTGCGCGGCAAGGAAGAATAAAGAGTTGAAAAATCAAAGATTCTAATAGATGTATTTTTTATATTGAGTTTGATTTTAAATGTTTCAAAAATTCTTGTGAATTTTGAAGAATCCACACATGACTAATATTACTTCGCGAATTAACAGTTTTGCAGTATTCTGGTTGTCCTTTTTTCACTGCATACAATATATTTCTCAACCGTTTTGACAGCTCTTTAGTAGAGCATGTATATGAGCCATCTATGTAGCTTTCCTTGTAAGGATTTTATTTAATTTGGGAATCCAATGCAAGCAGCCAGTCTTCAGACTCGTAATTGATATTCAAAAAAGTCATAAGGATTTATGGTTAGCCAGTATTTCATCTTTGTCAAATGTGGTATGTTGTATGTGGCATTACCAGATTATCCATTGATGCCTAGTTCTTTAATGAGACATTCATAGTAATGTGACTTACCTACAAACACAATGTTGTTATAAACCTTGTCTGCAGGGACGAAAACATATGTGTCATGGCCGGAATTGAGGCATATCATAACACCTCAAAGCATTGTAATGTACTCACATAAGTCTATAATTTAAAACATCCAGCTATTGACATTGTGCAGTAACCGATCATCTTGGGATTAATGCCATATGAACATTTCAATATCAAAGTATCCTTAAGTTCGAGTTCATGTTGCATGTAGTTGTGAATTTGCCGATGAGAAAACATCATTGTATGTGCGACAAAATAAATGATATCAAAAAGATTTCAAGAAAAGAAAATCAAGAACAGATAAAACTTTGGTTAAAAAGACGGGACCAAAGATAAACAGACAGATACACAGCACTAAACCACACAAACTAGAGTTACATGAACCCAACTAAGAACCGGGGCTGAGTACGGGTGCTCAAAAAGTGCAAGCAACTCCTCCGTACGTGGTACCCGTCTCACGGTGTAAAATGCAGAAATAAGACATAGAAGGGTAGTGATATTTCAGTAAAATAAAATGTGATTAAACACAAGGAACAAATCAATGGTAATTTTCGACACAATTTGTAACGGTGAACTATATCATGACGTCAACCGTTAAATGTTCAAAGTGATGACTTCAGTCTTGTGGACCTCTTGATAAGTAGATTTGTTTTAACAAACAGATACCCTCTGATTTTTTAATATGTTGTAACTCTTTGTCTACAGCCCCAATCAAAGTACATTTAGCAATACATCCTATTATTTGATCGTAATCGATAGAGTTTAACTGCTTAATTTTATACCGGAAATTTTACATCTTATATCCCAAGCTATTATAATTATCAAATCTATCACTATTTACAAAATGGAGAAGTATTAGCAAATTGTAATGACAATAATAGAAGATAGATCAAAACGACTTACGTCAAAACACCATCAACAAAGCCACGTCTTAACAGTAAAATGAAACCGTCGAAAAATGTTCATGCGATTAAATAAATACTGTATGTATTTTACTTCACTTTAAATCTTTAGCCATGTCTAACGACATTTAGATACGACGTTTTAAGACAACAAATATCATTTACAAAAAGGACATTTGTCAGAATATGATTATTCCCGGAAAGGTTTAGACAAGCAAAAGAAACCGCCTGCTTATCACTGTTTATAATTTTTTTACGGTGTTGCACCAATCATTTTGTAATCAATATAATTTCGCGTGATATAATCCTTTGCGGTCTTTAGAGAACACAATTGTTGAAGTTAATATCTGCGAGAATGTCACTTTTTCACTGTTTTAGCTATATCTTTAGAATGTAAGTCTGGTGTCATCATTTGGATAAATATAAATATTTGTATTCGCTCTAGAGCTAAACTTATACAATGTATATTTTAAACGGAGTGGTTAAATTTTATGACTTGTATTTAAAATTAACCTCAAGAAAGAATGTGTTATTTATGTTGTGGTTAACTTTAACTCGTAGTTATTTCTTTCTTACCTTGAGAAATGTCAATTGATTAATTGATTGAATATTTGCTTTACGTCTAGCAAGCAGCATGTCAGCCTCATTCAGAACGAGAACAAGTTAACAACCAATAAAACTACCTATTCAAGAAATATGTACTAAAGGAAAAACATGTTGAACGCATCAGTTATATTTTAGATAGTACATAGTTATCCACAAATGTATGTACCAGAAACAACAAGATTGTCCACACATAGATGAACGAGACACTTCATTTTTGTCTTTACCATATACTACAGGAGTATCCACGTTTTCATGTACCTGATACTACAAGAATATCTACATATTATACATAGGTACCACAGTACCATCCAAGCATCTATTCAGCAGATCCTATAGCAGTATCAAGTCTTTTATTCCTACCGCAGGTCGTGGGGTTTCTCAGGGTTCTCCGGTTTCCTCCCCCAATAAAAACTCCATGAAACCGCTGAAAAATCTCTGGAAGTGGCGGAAAGCAACATTCAAACAGACAAACATATCTCAAAAGACCCAACAGCATTATCAACACTTTATGGACTAGTTACAAGTGGATTATCCACACATTATTACCAGATAGCACAATGTTATCCAAACATGTCTGTACCAGATATATAATGTTATCCAAACATGTCTGTACCAGATATATAATGTTATCCAATCATGTATATACAAGACGCTACAGGATTGTCCCCGCAAGTATGTGCCGTTTTCTACAAGATTATCCACTGATATTTTACCAGTTACAACATAATTGTCTACATATACCTGTACCAGATTATGTTCCAAGCACTACATGACGTTGATGTAACTGACACAACAGGTTTGTCCACATATATATATACAAGACCCTACAGACTATCAATCTGTGTTTGTATCAGATACTAAACGATTGTTGACACTTATATACTGAATACTACAAGATTTTCAATACTTTTTTATACCAGACACTGCATGTTATTAATTGCATCGATGTAACTTAAACTACAGGATCAGATACACCAGAAATGACCACACATGTACGTAAAAGATACTACAAGATTCTCCACACTTGTATGTAGCAATTACTACAGGACTATACACACATTATGTACCAGATACTACAGGATTATCCAGACATGTTTGTCCCAGATCAGATATGACATGTTTTCTACACATGCATGTGCCAGACACTACATGACTGTCCTTACATTGATGTTACTGAACATGCAGAATAATCAACACTTATATGTGCCAGAAACTACAGGAATATCCACACATGTATGTAGCAGATTCTGAAGTATTATCCATACATATATTTACCAGACACTGCATGTTTGTACTTTCATTACTACAGGATTACACTTCACTACGGTCCACATATGTATGTACTAAATACGACAGGATTATCCACACAGGTATGTACAGTACACCACATAATTGTCCCTACATTGACGTAACTGACACCGCTAGATTATCCAAACATTTATTATCAGTTACTACTGAATGGTCCACACATTTCTGTACCATATACTACAGGATTATTCACACATATATTACAAGTCACAACAGTATTGACCTCACAGGTATGTACCAGCTACTACTGAATTGTCCGAACATTACGTAACTGATACTATTTTATAGTATCAGTTACCTGGCACTGCATAATAGTCCTACCATTTAGTTAAATTACACTATAGTATTATCCACACATGCATGTACAAGATACTACAGGATTATCCAAACATGTTTCTCCTGGATACTAGTGGATTGTGCACACATGTATATACCATACAAAACACAATTGTCCTTATATTGATGTAGCTGACACTACAGGTTTATCCACGCATCTTTGTACCAAATACCACACGATCATCATGTACGACATATATTGCCAGTTACTACAGTATTGTCCACATAAGTTTGAATCAGATACAAGAACTATCCACCAATGTATGTACCAACTACTGCAAAACTACATATATTTACTGAATATCGCGGCGATTTCCACCCATCCTTACTGTAGATACAAAAGCATAATCCACACTTTATGCACCATGTACTACATGATTATCCACACATGTTTCTATTGAATTCTACTGGGTTGTACACATTTATGTACCAGACGTTACATTGATGTCCTTACATTGATAAAGCCAACACTTCATGCTTTCCACACATTTATGTACATGTTATTACAGGATTATTCCGAACGTATGTACACAATAATATAGGAATGTCCCCAAAAAATACCAGATACTACAGGATTATCCACACATGTGTGACCCAGACACTACATTAATGTCCATTCATAAACATACCAGACGCTAAAGAATGAGCCACATATTTATTTACCAGATACTACATAATTGTCAATACATGTATGTACCAGAAACTGAAGGAATGTCCACACATGTATGTAACAGGACATGTTTGTACAAGAAATTGCAGGAATGTCCATACATATATGTACCAGTCACTCCGATGCATTGGTCCTTATACTGATGTTAATGAAATTGCAGGATTATCTGCACAGTTATGTAAATGAGTATCCTTTTAATACGGATTTATCCACACATATCTGTCTTATTGATTAAACTTGCTTACTGCATAGGCCACTGAGGACTGACCCATATAACATTAAATTAAATTGAGAGTTAAATGCATGATATGTATAGAATGTCATAAGCGAGTATTTCTGAATGATTCCAGTATTATTTGTCGCTTCAATGAAATTTATACATTGTTAAAAATGACAATCCTTTTGTTTGCCAACAGTTTAATAAATTGAGATTGACAAGATGGAATGACCACAATCTATTCTAAAATTATTGCATCTTATGGTATGAATCAATTAAATAAATTAAATGACCTTATTTTTTTATACTGCCTTAATTCATACATTCTTTTCCGTTTATCGCGTAAAATATATAATTACACAAATTTAATCAATTTACCAGAATAATCTCTACTGTATACATGTAATAAATTTTAAATTATATTTAAAGACATAATAAGGATTGCACTTTACCGATTATTTATGCACTCAGTACCCAAAATGTTTCAAGGTTAAATTTTCGAAATTTCTTTTCAGCATGATAAACTTCATGTCAAAATATGTTTGTGGACACATGCCGAACTTTATTAAGTTCTTGTTTAGTTTTTTCCCGAACTCATGTTCGTCGCTTACGTCTGCAAAAAAAATGTAAACCAATGATACACATTTAATGAGTTATATAAAAGAAAATAACTCCGGTGGTGCTTAAACGACGAAATGCTTATTTATGGCTCAACTAAAATATATTAAATTTGCATTTTAAAGGTCAAAACCTCAAATGGAATTCTCTCCCTTTTTAATTTGTTATGCGAACTTGACAGGTGCACTGTTTTTATTTTACCGTGACCTAGAAAAATCGTCTATTTTTAAGTCTATTGACTTTTGACAACAAAGCCTTAATTCAGTACATTGTACGAATCGCCCTTCAACTAGTTTTCTCCATAATAGGAACGATTTTAATTGAAGCTGATTCTTTATTGTTGTTGAAATTTAATAAATTTTTCAAATATAAGAAGAAAATGATATTAGGAAACCCATAAGAGATGCCAAGGTCATAAAATTTATCTTAATCTTAATTACGGGCTAAATACGTAATATGCAAATACCAGACCTCAACGTTTCTGTCTTGACATTTTAATAAAATTGAACCTAAACACAAACATAGCCCAGGCTATTTGGCATACCTCATTTTTTCCATATTCCAATGTGTCACAATGGCAACAAATGAATTAAATATGTGATACTTAAACTGAATTTAACAGCCCAAATAAACAGTCAAACATTTAATTGATTCGTATGCAAATGTACAGCTTTTGTGAATCATAACTCTTCTGCTCGAGACTAGGTGGTATAATGGGTTCAATATAGCCGTTATTTTACAATATAGTATGCATACCTAATAGGGCAGCATGAATTTTTACGGTCCATTCGACAACTTGGTTTCATCTTTTCCTTTAAGACGAAAGTAATACATGTAATTAACATTTACCTTGATAAATATGTACATTTCTGAGATTCTTCATTACATGCTAACAGAAACAACATTTTATTATTAAAGTAAAAACTAATTCCGTCAGCCAGAATTATTTTGGTGACCTAGTTTTTACATCTGACGATAATTCACGCACCACACAATACTACATAATTAATAACCAATGTATGTAAAACACATGAATATATGTATTACATTTTACAGGATTGCCCATGTATGTACCAGACACAACAGGATATCCACACATTTATGCACGAGACACTACTTGATTGTAATTATCATATACTACATGCGTATCTACATATGCTTTTACCTTATACATCAATAATATCTCCACATTATGTTCAAATACCACAGTACTATCGAAACAAGTTTTTACTAGATCCTGAAGAAACATCCAAACATTCTTTCTCGGCATACTACAGAACCCTCCGCACAAGTTTCTACCAGATAATTTATAATTATCCACACATTATATACAAGATACTTCACTACTATCCACACATGTTTGTTTCAGATACAACAAGATTACCCATAATACATGATTGTTCCTACATTGACGTAAGTGACACTATAGGATTATCCACCCATGTATGCATCAAATACTACAAGATAGTCCACAAAGTTAAGTACCAGATACTACAGGAGCCTCCACATATGTGTGTACAAGACACTTCGTGTTTATCCACACATCTATCTACAAAGATTCTACAGAATTGTTGACACATGTATGTTCCAGACACGACAGGATTTTTCCTTATATTGATATAACTGACAACACAGGACTATCAACACAACTACTACAGAATTTTATCAGATACTACAGCGTTATCCACACTTTTTCGACTAGATACTACAGGATTATCCAGAAATTATTACCAGAGAGGACAAAACTATTCACACATGTTTGTTCCAGATAGTGCACGATTATAAACTCATGATTAACCAGTTACTACAAAATTGTCTACACGTATATGTACCATATGCTTCTGAACTGTAAACACATATATGTTCCAAGCACTACATGACTGTCATTACATTGATACTACAGAATACCCACACTTGTTTGCATCAGATACTAAATGATTGCCCGCACTTGTATGAACAGAATACTACAGGAATACCATATGTCTATACCTGACGCTTCATGGCATTAATTGCATTGATGTTACTTACACTACAGGTTTGTATGTGGAGAGAAAATTGCAAAGAAAACAAGCCTACCAACAAGCCGAGGGACAGTTACAAATCCTGATATAGACAAACGTAACTAAAAAACCAAAAACATAAAATACAAAAAGAGAGTCATCCGAACCTAATAAAAACATGGTTGCATTCAGGTGCTTCGGACGAGTAAGCAGTGCCTGTCCCTAATTAGACACCCGTCGAGTGTAGAAAGTTGCTGTCGATGAACGGAAAGTTGACAATTGGAAAGTTGAAATCATCACGTTTGTCGCAGAGTATAGTTTCTGGTTTTCCTGAGTCTATTTCTAGAAGTAGGTCTAAGTAAGAGGCTGACCTTAGTGTATTGGTGGTGTCTTATTTCAAGCTCGCTAGGGTAAATTGAAAGTAAATATTCACCAAATTTAGCATTGTTGAGGGGCAAACATCATCAATTTAGCGGAAGGTTAAATTAAAAGGTCTGAGCCAGTGTCTTTTCTTTCAACTTCAGTAGGACTTCGAGGAACTCAGCCTCATAAAAGTACAAAAACAAGTTGGCGACGAGTGGAGCACAATTAGTACCCATTGGAATACCTGCTGAGAAACGTGTCCTCCAAACATGACGAATATGTTGTCAATCAAAAAATCTAACATATGACAGATTTGGTCCAAGTACATCTAGTACAAGATTTAGAGTCATTGACTGTATTACACGACTATTCACACATTATATATCAGATACTACAGGATTATCCAGACATGTGTTTAGCGGATACTACATGGTTGTCCACACATGCATGTCCCAGACATTACGTGATTGCACTTACGTTGTTGCAACTCGCTGATGTAGCTTTATATCGATCTTGTATTCCTACTTTATATCGTCATGTATACAATTTTATATCACCCGTGAATTCCCGCTTGATATCGTTCTGGCATATTTGTATACCCGTTTTATATTGTTCTTGTGCACCGTCTTAAATCGCCTTTAATATCGTTCTTATGTACCACCTGATTTCGTTCTTGTACACCATTTTATATCGATCTTGTATTGATCTTGTATTGCACCTTTGATTGGCTCTGAAATACAAAGTTTATTAGTTTTTGTCATATTTAGCTGGTACACTTTTTAAATCGTTCTTGTATTCTTGCTTTCTAGCATTCTTGATTACCGTTCTTCTATTCACTCTTATATCGCTCTTGACTTCGCGCTTTATATCGTTTCTTTTATTCCGTTTTTTGGGGTGGGGGTAATCATTCTTATATACTGATTTTATATTATTGCTCTTGTAGACCCTTCCCTGTTTTTATCATTCTTTTATATCCGTTGTATATTGTCCTTGTATACCCATTTTATATCGTTCTTGTATACTATTTTAAATCTCTCATGTATTCCCTCTTTGTATCGTTCGTGTGTACCCTTTTTACATTGTTATTGTATACAGTTGATATCGTAATGGTATACCTATTTTGATCGTTCTTGCATACCCGTTTTATATCGCTCTTGAATTCCCTCCTAATATCGTTCTTCTTCTTGTGTACCCACTTAACATCGTTCTATTATACTTGCTTTATATCGCTCTTGTTTACGATTTTATTTGCTCTCGAATTCCCGCTTGATATCTTTCTTGTATACTTGTCTTATATATTTTTCTTGTAAAGCGGTTTTATATCGCTCTTGAATTCCGGTTTATATCGTTCTGGTATAACCACCTGATATCGTTCTTGAAATGCCTCTTGGTATTTTTCTTGAGTACTCATTTATAGCATTTCACTATATCGCACTTTTATTACCGCTATATTGTTCTTGTGTACTCGTTGTATATAGTTCTTGTATACCGGTTTTTGTTGATAGGTTTTGTATTGATTTTGAAGTCCCGCTTTACATCGATCATATATACCCGTTTTATGTCGTTCTTGTTTACCGGTCTTGCATTGCTTTTGAATTCCTTCTTTATATTGTTCTTTTGTACCCGTTCTATACCGTTCTTGCATATCCGTTTTACATTGATTCTGTATACTGTTTTGTATTGATCTTGAATACATGTTTCATGTGCACCAACATTACACTGTTTTATATAGCCAATTAACATCTCTTCATCGAGTTAGAGTATATCCTCATATCGTTCTTGTATTCCTTATTGATATCGTTCTTTTTTTACCGATTTGATATCGCTCTTGTATTCATTATCGATATCGTTCTTGCATACCCGCTTAATGTCGTTCTTGCAAACAAGTTTGTATCGATTTTGAATTATTGCTTTATATCGCACTACTTTACACAGCTTATACCGTTCATGTACACCATGTTCCTATCGTCCTTGTACACTCTCTATACATCACGCTTAAATTGCAGCTGGATATCGTTCTTGTATACCCCTTTTATATTGTTTTTGTATTCCGTTTGATATCGCTCTTGTAATCTAGATTTTTATCGTTCTTGTATACCCATTTATATCGATATATTATACCCGTTTTATATCGATTTCAATTCACGGATAATATCTTTTTTCAAAGTTCTTATTTATATTGCTTTGTGTACCGATTTTATATCGTTCTTGTATACCAGTTTTCTTTCGATTTTCAATTTCCGTATTATATTGTTCTTGTATACCATTTTTATATCGTACTTGTACACCCGTTGTGTAGATATCTTGAATTATCGCTGTTTTTTACATGAATAGAATTTTGCGTGTTTTTGATTGTTCTAAAAACAACTTTTGGGTCACGATAAATCGCAACAGTACTAAAATTACATAAAATATTTGTAGGCTGCACGATTCCGCTGCATAGTAGTCGAGCGGAATATGATATCAACCTGGTTTTTATGTTTTAGCCGTCTTAGTAAATTCATTCGTCCAATCAAATCGATTGTATTAATTGTATTGTATACAATTCATTGACGTCTGCTACACATACATCGCGCGTGAAAACACATGGGAGAAACGTCGGCTCTGCGATATGTTGATTCATTTATACTCTTCTCAATATTTGAAACTAGAGTTTCAGGATTACCAGCAAATTGATATCAAAATGCAGTATTAAATAAACAATATTAAGGGTAACACCAATTACAAAATGTAAGCAGGGGCTCCAGTAGAAAAGGCATCCTCTGTTTTTTCTGATCAAGGGAGATAGTGGTTTTATTCATGTAATAAAACAATTAATCACTTTGATATACGGTCGCTATCAAATTGATCAGCCCTCAAAAATGTATATTCATTACATTTTCTCTGGATCATCAATCTTGACAGCGACCTATATCAAAGTCATTAATTGAATTGTTAAATTCCGTCTTTATATCGTTCTTGTATACGCGCTTTATATCCTTTACCGTTACATGCTTGATTATATCGTATTTAATGATTGCTAACACAGACAACTAGTATCTTATGAAATCCTTGCTGAATGTTCAATAAGCTCAACTTTAGACCATCTCCCTATAGTAGCTGTTTAGTTTAAAGTCAAACCCACACAAAATAATAAACTCTGATATAAGTTCCCTGCATGGCACAAAATTAATGCACAAAATATTGAACAATATCAAACGTGTCTAGACGATCCTATGTGTGAACTGATTGAAACAGATCAAGATGATATAAACATTATGTATTAGAAGTTTGTGATAATCCTATTAAATGCAGCTAATAATACGATACTAAAATCCGGGTATAACTCGTTTACAAACCATACTGGACCGAGAGAGTGAAAAAAAACAACATAAATATGAGCGTTAAATGCGGAAACTTTTGTTACTTGATGGACAACCCAGAGGCATGCAGTTCGAGTCTTATAACAATTATAAAAGATCGAAATATGATTTTAGAAGAAGCTGCATTTGAACAATATATTAAAAAAAACAAATGACTTGTAGGTTGAATGAAACATCTGAATGTGATAAAAGGTTGGTTCGGAAAACTGTGAAAAGATTTAAACCGTAGACCTCACGAATGTATCCAGGAATAGTATTTGAAAATAAGTTGAATGATACTCCAGAAACAGTTGCTAATGCGTTTGCTAAATACTTTTCGAAAATTTATAAATCAAGTGGCAATAAGAGCTTTGATGAACATCATAAAAAGCACATTGATAACATCTATAGTGAATTACTGGATAGTACTTCAAATAATGATAGAAAACTTCCTGGAGTCGATATTACTGAACAACTCTTCATATATATAAAACTTTAAAACAACGAAAAGCAAGTTTCCACGATAAACTACAATATGAACATGTGTTATATGGAGGCCCAACTGTTGTTAGGTGTGTTACAAATATGTTTAACCTCATAGTTTATTAAGGACACATTCCTGCAAGTTGGAGACTAGGACTAATAGTGCCAATATATAAATAGAACAATTATCCAAAAGTGTCACCCAGACAGTTATCGTCCTAATAGTCTTCTTCCTTGCATGCTAAAATTGTTTGAACATGTTATCAAATCTAGAATTTTGTCGTATGTTTTAGACCCTAGTAGTTTCCCAACAAACAACAGCAGGCATTTCAGAGATATCTTGGTTGTAAAAATGCTTCTTTTAATCATAACAAAGCTATTTATCATAATTTAGGGCTATGTAGCAATGTTTTGTAGCTTTTTTAGATAGCCGAAAGGCATTTGTCACCGTATCGAGAAGGGGTTTAATGGTTAAATTGTATAGGTTAAGAATAACAGGGAATATTTGGAATTTAATACATGAATTTTATACTTATACTAAAAGTGCTGTTATAGTCAATCAGAGTATTTACTGTTGAAGAAGGAGTTCGCCAAGGTGGCGTATTGTCAGGTTTGCTATATTTTAGTTTTATAACGACCTAATTGTTAGTCTTGAAAAAGCTATTAGAAACACTGTTATTTTTAATATAACTTCTTGTGCTTCTTCCTTGGCTGATGATATAGCGTGTGTAAGCACATCTCCACTGCAATTACAAAAATGCTTGATATTTTTGTACATTTTTCTAGTGGCGGTTTTGTTTCAACGCGAACAAATCTTGTATTCTGCAATTTGCTGTAATATAAATTATTTATGTTACATCGGTGATGAACTTATTTCAAAAGCAGAAACTTACTGTCATCTTGGAATTGAGATAAACTCTAAATTGATGTCGATCGATAGAACTGTGAATACGTGCAGAAAAGGAAGTAATTCATACTTTGCACTGATGGAACGGAATCTCCTCGCAATTTACAAGCCGGTAAATATTTGTTAAACTTTATAAGACCGTTATACTGCTAACTGCCCTATATGGTTGTGATATGAGGACTAGCTTGAAATCATTTGATTGGTTTACACGAAAGAAATTTCAACACTTCATTATAAAACATATTTTGAACCTCAAAACGCTAAATAGATCGTATATTTGTCAGAGTGTACTTGGATTGAACCTATTGACGCTTATATTGATAAAAAGAAGTTGTTATTCCTAAATAAATTGTGTTTTGAAGTTAACCTATCCGTCTAAAAAGATTTTCGTGATAAGACTTTTCTCGTTTATGGTTGATAAAAGACGTCAACACTATGGTTTCATTCCAGACATTATAGCTATTCTCTTTAAATATGGACTCTCTAGATAAATTTTGGACTATACGTTAGAAAAAGATGCGTAGAGAAAAATTGTAAACAATGCAATTTTTGGAAAAGGCACTTCCGATTGGCATAGTCGAATAGCCAATGACAATATTTTTTTCCAGGTTTAGAAACTTCCATCATAGCGTCCAGTTGTCACAATTCTGGAACACTCACTTACTTTTACGAAATAAGAAGATCTTACCTTATAACAAAAGTTTTGGGCCGAACTAACATATTCTTTCAATGGTGTATGTGCGTATTGCAAACGATTATTTGAAGATATTTATATTCATGCATGTCTAAATTGTCCGTCAACTTGGCTTCTACAGGATGTTTGGTGGGATATAGTTATTGACAATAATCCGCTGGATTTTTTTATTGAATTAGACAGTTATGATCAATTTAAAGTATTTTTGGGGAGGAAACCAAACACAACACTTAGTGATTATCAATTGATAGACTTTACAAAATTGTGTCATGCTCATATAGCCCAATGTGTGGCTTAATATCGTAGAGACATCCGATAAGATAGACTAATTCACGCTATATGCCCATGTCCAGTAAATTAATTATATACCTGTTTATTTATTTTTTTATTTATTTCGTTATTTATTTTTTCAATGACAAAAATGTATATTAGGTGATATAGTTCGTATTTTGTCTACTGTCTGCAAAATGTATGTTCAAGGTTGATCATTATACTATTATAATATGTATTATATATTGTATCCATTAACTGAATCTCTTTAAAGAGGAAATAAAACATGAATGAATGCTTTTGAATTCCCTCTAAATATCGTTCTTGTATACCGTTTTAATTGTTCTTTGTATACCTGTTTTTTATTGTTCTTGTATACCCACCTGATATCGTTCTTGCAATCCCTTTTGATATCGTTCTTCTATACTTATTTATATTATTCTATTATACCAGTATTAAATCTCCCACTTTAAATACCGCTTGATATCGTTCATGTATACCGTTTGTATATAGTTCTTTTATATAGTTCTTCCAAACTTGTTTAATATCGCTCTTGTATACCGGACTTTAATTGCACTTGAATTTCAATGGTTCTTCTATACCTACTCTCTATCGTTCTTATCTACCCGTTTATTATCATTCTTGCATACCCATTTTATATTGTTTTGTATACCAGTTCTGTATCGCTCTTGAATTCCGCTTAATAACGTCCTTGTATACTCGTTTTCTATCAATCTTGTATACCGGTTTATATCGTTCTTGTATGGCAGTCTTGCATTGCTTTTTTATTCCCTCTTTGTATAGTTCGTGTGTACCCACTTTACATAGTTTGTACCCACTTTATGTCCGTTCTATACAGTTCTTGCATACATTTGTACCATTTAATATTGATCTTGTCTACGGGTTTTGTATCGATCTTGAATTCGAGTTGTATGTGCACCAACATTTCATTGTTTTATATAGCCATTTAACATGACTTTATCAAGTTAATTTATACCTGCCTGATGTCTATCTTGTATACCTATTTTTAATTGTGTATATCCGTTTTATATCGCTATTGAATTCCAGCTTGATATCTTTCTTGTATAACCACCTGATGTCATCTTTGTATAGCCGTTTGATGTCATGTTTGCATACCGGTTTTGTATTGATCCTGAATTGTCGCTGGATATCGAACTACTACTATACACAGTTTAAATCGTATCGTACGTACCCGCCTTATAGTTGTCATCGTTTAACTATCCCAGTTTTTTTATCGTTTGTGTTTTTATCTTTAATCTTTCTTGTATACCCTCTTCATATCGTTTTTGTATACCCGTTTTATATTGTTCGTATATACACACTTTATATCATTCGTGTATATCCGCTTTTATCTTTCTTTTATACAGCTTGATATCGCTATTAGATCCCGCATGAGATTGTCTAAAACACACGCTTCATATCGTTATTGAATAACTGATCAATATTTCTAGCCTATGACACATACATGTATAGCCAATGATGAAGATTATGGAACATAAATTTATAGACAATCATGCAGAATGTGATGAAAAATTGTAAGAACGATCTAGCAGTGTCATAAATGTTTTCACAATGCTGTAGCGTCTGCTACATAAATCAGTGGACAAGCATGTATTGTCTGGTACATAGATGTATGGACAATCGCGTAGTAGTTGGCATATAAATGTTTGGACATAAAGTGTCTGGTACATAAATCTATTGCCAATCGTGTAGTTTCTTGTACATAAATGTATGGACTATGATATATTGTCTAGTGCATAAATGTATGAACAATGTTGTTCCTGGTACATCAACTTATGGACAATCGTTTAGTTTATGGTACAAAAATGTATAGTAATTGACTAATTGTCTGCCAAATAAATGTATGGTCAATTGTTTTGATGTGTTACATATATTTGTATACAATAATGTAGTATATGCATAAATATATGGAAAATGGTGTAGTGTCTGGTACTTAAATGTAAGTAACGCCATTGATATAGTGTCTGAAACAAGATATAGAAAATGATAATGTGTCTGATACATGTCTGTATTAACAATGATATAGTGTCTACTACATAAATGTACGGACAAAATTGTTCCTGCTACCTCAACATATCGCATAGTGTATAGTACAAAAATGTGTAGTCATTGATTTAGTGTCTGGTACATACCTGTATGGACAATTGTATACTCTTACTTACATAAATATGTGGAAAAAATAAAATGCCTTATACATGTGTACACATAAATGTAGTGTTTTCTGCATTAATATATCAACAATTATGCACAGTCCCGAACATACATATATGTACTAGGATATCCTCTGTTGTACATAAATGTATAGGCAATAATGTAGTTTCTGGTGAATAAATGTGTGAACCACTGTGTACTGTGTGTTATATTAATACATGGACAATAATGTAGTGTTTTGTACACAAATTTTTGGACAATGATATAGTATCTGGTTCATAAATGTATTTACAATCGTGTAAATTCTGGTATATAATATATTAATATATGGACAATTATGTAGTGTCTGGTATAAATATGTATCGACAATGATATAGTGTCTGCATAAATATATGCACACGAATGTGGTGTCTGCTACATAAATGTATGCACAATCATGTAGTGTCTGGCACGTAGGTGTGTAGAGAGTCACGAATTGTCTGGTACTTAAATCTATAGACAATCTTGTGGTGTCTGGTATATAAATGTATACAAAAGCCATACTGTTTTCTACAAAACTTATCGACAATCACACATGTTTTGGTACACATTTGTATCGACAAGGATGAAGTGTCTGGAACATCAATCATGTAATATCTTATGACTGAGTAATTGTATAGACAATCACGTATTGTCTCGTGCATAAATGCGTGGACAATCATTTAGAGTCTTCTACATCAATGCATGGACATTCCTATGGTGTCTACTACATAAATGTATCGACAATAGTGCAGTGTCTGGTAAAATTGAGTGAAAAATGATTTCATGTCTCTTACATCAATAGTTTGAAAATCGTTTAGTGTCTGGTACATAAATGTACGGACAATCAAGCAGTGTTTAGTACATTAATGTATGGACAGTCGATTAGCGTATGGTGCATAAATATCAGTAGAATGATTAAGTGTCTGGTGTGTAAATGTACGAACAACCGTGTAGTGTTTTTTACTAAATATATAGGCAATGATGTCTGGTACATAAATGTCTGACAAATTATGCATTCTCGTCCATATACAAATATGGACAATGATACATGACATGCATGGACCAAGATGTAATGTCTGGTGCATAAATTTGTACGCGTAAGAATTTGTACGTGTAAGTCTTACACGTAAGAATTTGTACGTGTAAGTCTTACGTGTGAGAATTTTTACGTGCAAGTCTTGCATGTAAGTCTTACACGTAAAAATGGCGTCCTTACTACATGCAAAGTTTTGTTGAATTATTTTCAGCAGTTTCAGAGAAGTTGCGCAGACAAGGTGATAAATGAAGATTTTCAAAGAATTTCAAAGTTCAAAGGGCCATAACTCTAACAAATATTTAAGGATCACAATTTTCTGGTAATATGCGCAACTATTTATGGTGTCCTGCCTACATACCAAGTTTCGTTGAATTCGGTTAAGTAATTTCAGAGGAGTTGCGCTGAAAAACTTTGTGACGGGACAGACGGATAGTCAGGACAAAAACAATATGTCTCTTCGCCAAAGTGGGGGAGACATAACTACTCAATCTCAATGAACTTTTATTAATAAGTAAATCTGTGAGAATTTATAAGAATGTGCCACCTCATGCCTGGTCCTTATGTGGAATAGTACTTAAAACAGCTTTAAAACATTTTAAGTCGAGATATTTACCTTTGCAAACTATTTTGTAATACATTGAGGTCAACATGACCAGTTGTTGTCATACGAATAGTATCATCAAGCTCAGTCTTAAGTTTGAAAAGACAAAAACATCACGGTCGGCCGCCATTGTATCTCAAATAGTTACAACACAGAGTTTGATTGGAGCTTTATAATGTATTCTGCAATTATGCAGATAATGAATTAACCAAACAATGTCGTTGTAATTTCCACTCTGAAAATCATCTGTACACACATATTTGATTTTTAAGCCGTCCCACCTCGGGAATCGAACTCGTGTCAGTTTATAACATCTATGGCTACTGCGCCTAGCATGTAAAGACAGAGGTGTAACCTATAGACCAGATCCGTTCGCTAAAAACGGCCTCATGTTACTTTCGTTGAACATGTCATTTACATACACAATGTTTTTGTGCGACCTGAGCTTTAATTACAACGATTTTCATACAATCAGAATGTATACAGATGCGTGCATATAGTTTCGTGTTTGAATTTCTATTTATGATTGTCTATTTATATATGTCCAACATCTGATTGTATTTCAGGTCGATATAATGACGTTTGGACGTTTGAATTTTGTATGGCCATGTTTTCGTTTTTTGTATGGCATGTTGGACTGGATAAATTACCAACACATTTGATGTTACATTATATCCGTAAGGCATTGAATCACCTAGTTCTCTTATCCAAAAATATTCTCTCTGTTTGCGGAATGGGATGCTGAGTAAGGGACTATTAGAATGATGGTAAATTTTTTAATGATGAGTACATGTACTTATAAGGACAAACACCAATCATGATCTGGCTAATTAAATTGATTGTACAGTATCCTATATTGGGGATCCTTGGTATCATATTGAAGTTTGTTCATTCTGTTCCTCAAAGTCTGTCACGTTAGCCTTTGAAAAAACAAATATACAACATTAGCTTTAAAAAAAATTAAAGGTGTTTTTCCTTAATGCAGATAGTATTCAATATCAAATAAAGCTTAAAACGACGATGTAACAAAATAATAATAGCCTTTTGTCTTTAAGACATCCTCACATATCAAGGTCGTTTATTCTTGAAATTGCAATATCACTAAAGACACAAGCACACATTATTAATGTAAATTGGGCTTTGTATTATTGTTGTTATCAGGCTTTCGTGTTCCTATAATACTAAAATATGTGAGTAGAGTTCTAATGCATATCATCTTGATAACCAGAGCTTTGAGCAAGTCATAAGTAAATTCAAATGCCTTTTATTAGAATTTAAAAAATGTTTAAAAGACCCCGTCATATCATCTCATTAGCTGTTTAGCGTTTTAACAGCCAGACAGTTTTATTATAAATGCAGACGGAATTTATATGATCAAAGTTAAGTACAATACCTGAAGCCTGTCATACTTTCCCTCGTACATAAATACAGTTTTTCCAGGTCGTTGCTGTAAATCACGAGTTTGCCCTCAATTTCTATTATATACCATTATGTTTTTTGAGTAATGGGCATCTAAAGCAAATATTAATACCGAAATAGCTATATTTATTTCCTTTCATCGTCCATGACACTCAGCATTATCTAGATTTAAGAATAGAAACAGCTGTGTAATCCTAGCAATGCAGGTGGTCACTAATCTTACAATTGTAAAATATGTGTTTGTTTAATTAAATCGTGTAAGGCTATTAAGGACTATTACATTAAATGTGACGGTATTTTAATTAGAAAACGTTTAATCATAATGTACAAAACTACTGCAGAAAACTTAAAAACAGGAAAGAGACCCTCTAAAAATCCATCCTTATATGGTTACTTTTACAGCATGTATGATTCGTATCGTGTTTATACAACACGAAATCAACAGGATAGATTTCAGTCAGTTTCGTGTATTCACGGTTTTCAATACATAAACTGAGACTTGCACAAGGATCTAACGAAAAAGGAATGAATGGAAAAATGAACTTTAATTCTAACCTTACTGCTTACAATGAATGAATCATTTGAATGGGGATTTGCATTGACTTTTCATAATCAATCTTTAGTGTTTACATAATACAAAAATAGGTGGGTAGAGTTCAAATTAGTCTGATCCTAATAACCTCATCTTTAAGCAAGTAAATACAATAGCCATTTAGTAGAATTAAAATCAAGTTTCAAAGACCGCGTCATATTATCCATTCTTAAGTTTTGAAGCGTTTTTATAAGCCAGACAGTTCTATTTTAAATGCAGACAGAAATTATATGATCAAGGTCGAGCACAATGCTGGTAGCATATTACGTTTTCCTCGTAAACAATTTAAAAAATATTGTCAAGGTCCTTGTTTTAAAATGCTGAGTTTGACCTTGATTTCTACCATCTACAATGAAGTACTTTTGGTCATTTACAGCAAACAGTTAATACCAAAATAGATAAATTTAATTCATTTCATCTTCATTAACATTCTGCATTATGTAGATTTAAGAACAGAAACAACTGTGTAACCCGACGTATGTGCCTCACTACAAGAGTCAAAATAAGTGTCCCTTAAATGAATGACCATCACATTACATGTGCAAGGTTTTTAATTAGAAAATGTTTAATCAAAATGTCCAGGGCAACCTTTAAAAACAAAAGTTTGTTAGATACTCCCCAATGCATGTTTTGTTTGATTTAGCAGATACATTGCTATGGAATGACTTAAATGGAATTCCAACCTTCCTGCTTACAATGAATGAATCATTTGAATGGGGATTTGCATTGACGTTTTATAAGTTTTATAATCAATCTTTAGTGTTTACATAATACAAAAATAGGTGGGTAGAGTTCAAATAAGTCTGATCCTAATAACCTCATCCTTTAACAAGTAAATACAATAGCCTTTTAGTATAATTAAAATTATGTTTAAAAGACCGCGTCATGTCATCCATTCTTTAGTTTTGAAGCGTTTTTATAAGCCAGACAGTTCTATTTTAAATGCAGACAGAAATTATATGATCAAGGTCAAGCACAATGCTGGCAGCATATTATGTTTTCCTCGTAAAAAATTTAAAAAATATTGTCATGGTCCTTGTTTTAAAATGCTGATTTTGACCTCGATTTCTACCATCTACACTGAAATGAAGTACTTTTGGTCATTTACAGCAAACAGTTAATACTAAAATAGATAACTTTAATTCATTTCATCTTCATTAACATTCTGCATTCTGTAGATTTAAGAACAGAAACAACTGTGTAACCCGACGTATGCGCCTCACTACAAGAGTCAAAATAAGTGTCCCTTAAATGAATGACCATCACATTACATGTGCAAGGTTTTTAATTAGAAAATGTTTAATCAAAATGTCCAGGGCAACCTTTAAAAACAAAAGTTTGTTAGATACGCCCCAATGCATGTTTTGTTTTAGATTTAGCAGATAAATTGCTATGGAATGACTGTAATGGAATTTCAACTTTCCTGCTTACAATGAATGAATCATTTGAATGGGGATTTGCATTGACGTTTTATAATCAATCTTTAGTGTTTACATAATACAAAAATCGGTGGGTAGAGTTCAAATAAGTCTGATCCTAATAACCTCATCTTTAAGCAAGTAAATACAATAGCCTTTTAGTAGAATTAAAATCAAGTTTCAAAGACCGCGTCATATTATCCATTCTTAAGTTTTGAAGCGTTTTTATAAGCCAGACAGTTCTATTTAAAATGCAGACAGAAATGATATGATCAAGGTCGAGCACAACGCTGGCAGCCTATTACGTTTTCCTCGTACAAAAATCCAAAAAATATTGTCAAGGTCCTTGTTTTAAAATGCCGAGTTTGACCTCGATTTCGACCATCTACAATGAAGTACTTTTGGTCATTTACAGCAAACAGTTAATACCGAGATATGTCAATTTAATTCATTTCATCTTCAATAACATTCTGCATTATGTAGATTTAAGAATAGAAACAACTGTGTAACCCGACGTATGCGCCTCACTACAAGAGTCAAAATAAGTGTCCCTTAAATGAATGACCATCACATTACATGTGCAAGGTTTTTAATTAGAAAATGTTTATCAAAATGTCCAGGGCAAACTTCGAAAACAATGTTGGTTAGATACGCCCCACTGCATATGTATGTTTTTTTTTATTTAGCAGATACATTGCTATGGAGTGACTTGGTAAATTCAAAGACGTGATCAAATAATTCAGAAATCAATACGTAACAAAAATAAAGGGGTAAAATAAAATCAAAGAGAAACAATAATCAACACAAATTCTGCTGAAAATTTAAATCCAGGAAAGCGACTCCACTAAAAATTTGTGACTGTGTGTATATGATTCTTTTCATAGCATGTATTATTCTATCGTGTTTACGCGACACGAATTCAACACGTTAGCTTTCTATCGGTTTCGTGTGTCAACTATTTTATGAGTTATAACCGGAATTTACGAAACATGCACGGGGATTTAACGAAACAAGAAATAAACACAAACGTTGATTTCATTGCAATCCTACTGCTGACAAGCGAATAAATCACTGTTTGATGATTTGCTTTCTCATTTTTAAACCAAACTTACGTGTTTATATTTTATTGAAATAGGAGAGTAGAGTTCCCAAACATCTGATCGCAATGACCTCAGCTTTCAACAAGTAAATATAAAAGACTTTTATAAGAATTAAAAACATGTTGAAGAGACCGCGTCATATAATGAATTATTTTGTTTTGCTGTGTTTTTAAAAGCAAAACCGTTTTATTTTAATTGTAGACATATATGGTAAAAATTGAGCACAATATCCTGGTAGCCTATTATGCATTTTCTTGTGCACAAATACAATTTGTCAAGGTCTTTGATCTAAATTCGAGTCTGGCCGTGATTTCTACCGTTCACATAAGCCTACTGCTGTAGAGTTGCCATAAACCTAATGCTTTTCATTGATCATGAGTTATATCTATTTGCCCGAAAATATCTAGAAATTTGCTATACATGATCAGTAGAAATTATAATTAAAATTTTTTATGCTTCGATCATTATCTGTAACAAATGGCAAGACGCTTCCATAAGCCGAAGCCGATAGTCAATAAACCCAGTGATATCGTTCCCACATAGGTTGTAGGTGTATTAATTAGAGGGGAAAGTTGGGTCTTATTCCTGTATCCATTTACTGTGCTAGAGGTACTTCGAAGGGGTCTCGGTGGCCTATTGGTTAAGGTAAGTTCGTATACTTTGATCACGTGGTCTGCAACACTGACGTTGCGGGCTCGAGTCTCACTGCGGGTAGGGTGTACTCGACACATATCTTAATTGACAAGGATTGACAGGGTACTCCGGCTTTATCACCTCCCCCCGCCCCCCCAAAAAAAATGGACGCCATGAAATAGCTGAAAAGTTGCTGAACGTGGCACTAAATATCATTTAAACAAACAAACAAACATTGAATATATTTCATGTGTTTGAATAATAAAATGATCATTAGATATAATGATCAAACAATTTGAAAAACCAAATTACTTTTAAATGTCAATAGACGTAGCTGTATACTTGTGGGTCAGCCAATTGTTACAAAAAATTCGCATCAAATGTTTTATCAGCAGTCAAATCTGGTCTTTGATACAACGTTATTTAATTCTTTGAAAGCTTTTTTAACAACAGATTTCGACTTAAATTCAACCACAGACAAGAGGGCTTCAAGATGCGAATCAAGGTCCCAATGTTATGGGAAACTTTGGTAAATAACTTTCAGTTATGGATACAGGAATAAGACTTATGTAGTGGTTGACTCCAACGGAGTCGTCCTTTAAATATGTTTTCGCGGTTTTTTTTCCTTTAACCTCCGTTACGACATTTACGGGATTTATCAATATTACTTTTCGTGATTTGGTTGGCGCAAAATGCATTTGGAGAATACAGTTCAGGTTTATCGGATCAGATCTTAGATGTTTTGTTCTCTTTGATTGTTTTTATTCTTTGATTTTGTTTTATTCATTTCCGATTTTTTTTTATTAACATTGTTCTCATAATTAACAAAACACAAATATGTCCCTACAAGGCTTAAATATTTCAAGTTTGGGTCAAATTTAGGTAGATACCAGATTGTTTTGTTTGAATGATGTTTAACGCCTCTTTTAGCAATTTTTCAGCTGTATCGTGGTGTCCAGTTTTTATTGGGGAAGGAAGCCAGTGTACCCGGAGAATACAACCGATCTTAGGTGGGAAATACCATGTTATATCGATCCATTTGTGAATATAATAAAATTTAATTTATAAAAAGGATTTATAGCTATGACACGAACTTTAAAAATGTTCATTTAAATGAAAAAAGGATTGCTATTATACGTTAACACAGTAATAAACAAGATAATCGACAAGGCATCTAAAATATGATCACTCGTGGCGAAATGCATTTAGAGTGTCCGCTCACTTGTTTAGTCTGCTGCGTTCCTCGGCACTTGTTATCCTATTTTTAATATGTATGTACTCTGCGAAATTGATTATCCTATAATTACACATGTTAATATAAGCCCACCGCTACAGAGCTAACACACACCCAATGTTGTGTTCCTTTGTGCCTAACTAGATCATTTTGGCTGTTACACATGTGTTCAGTTTTCACTGAAAGTGTTTTTATAACGAGTTTTATCTATTAGCCGACACTATCCAGAAATTTACTAGCTTCTTATATGATCTGTGGAAATTGTAATAACAATAATAAACTTTGCAGCCATATGCTACTGTTTTGAGAGTTTTAGCTATGTGCCCGATAATATCCGGAGAATTACTAGCTGAATAATGATCTGTGGAAATTTTGGATAATTGTGAAGCCATGTCCTATCTACAGTTTAGTTTATATTAACCCCTATGCAGTACTGTTTTATCGTTACACGCAGGCTATTGTTTCATTGTTTCCGTATGCCGAGTGTTGCATTGTTTCCGTATGCTGACTGTTGCATTGTTTCCGTATGCCGAGTGTTGCATTGTTTCCGTGTGCCGAATGTTATATTACAATTATATTATAACTGTTGCATTGTTCCCATAATCCCACCTGTTGTTTCCTTCCTATGTGTCAAATGTTGTGTCGATTGTATCGATTCCATACTTCAAATAGTTTGTCCTTCCCTTCTAAACCAATTTTATTTTTCTCAAGTGCCGATCGTTGTTTCGTCACTATATGCCGGATATTGTATAAATTATATACATACGGTTGAATTGTTCCTTTATTGTTACACTGTTGTATTGTATTGCTCCTGTAAATCCCTTGATGTTTTAATTCTGTAAACGCATAATTGCATCGTTCCAATATGCCGACGTGTCAGAACCGCAGACAAACTTCCACCAGCAGAGGCATCTACCCATTGGTTGCAAATAAAATGTCGTCAAAGGTATCAAGATTTTAAAGAATTTTGGCAATAGACGTTTTTCAATTAGTTTTAATATATATACTTTGTTTTATTTGAGCATGATTAGACAAAACTCACGCATGGTGTAGTCTTTTGTATAACTTGTTACATCTGTGAGGATGTTAAGTTAGCGCGGTATGTCTAGATTTGTGCACTATGTACTTGAATTTTTTTATTGTTAGATGATTTCTAACGAGTAAGCTGCTTCAACAAGTACTGATGTGATTTATATATTGGTTTCGAAATCACTACAATATATGTAGTGGTAGATTGCAACGGAATTGTTCTTTAAATATGTTTCCACAGTCGTAATTTTCTTCTGTCCCTTTCACCTCCGTTGCGACACTTACTGGATTTATTGGAGTTACTTTTCGTGATTTGGTGGACGTCATGTATGAGGCAAAGTTCATGTGAAGAACACACATTCAAGTTTAGCGAGGCCGGTTTGCTTATCTTGTGTATTTTGTACTGTTTGATTGTTATATTATTTGAACTTCTTTACAACGTGGTTTTTATTTTCATATTGATTCGCGAATTTTGTTGATAAAAGTTTTGTTCTTATAAATAACGAATCAAATATCTGTGGTGATTCTCTAAATGCAGAAATCTGGAAAATGTAGATTGACATTTATACAACAAAATAATACAATTATTGTTGTAAAAATGATAGATGGCTATCTACGTTTTGATTACATCATTGTCTTACATTTAAGTTATACTCTAATCATATATATTATGTTTGCATTTAGGAATGAACCTGGTTTAGAAAGCTGACTAGTTTTGTTTTCTTATTTTGTTTATTCGTTTGAATTGGTCAAGAGCACGCGTGTTTTTAACTCCTTTTTTTCAATTCTATTTCTTCCATTTGTTCTTTAAAAAAGGAGTTAAAACACGAATAGATCTTCCAGCGCCGCCCTTTTTTACAATTATTGCTATCATAAACGATGGTATTACTAATTACGAGAGATAATTTAAAGTAATCAATAAAATGTTTTAACAGATGTCTAAGATGAGGTAAACTGAAACTTTTACATGTATAGAAGAAACTGACAGTCTGAATATGTAATCTCTGTTGTAAAGTTACAAATGTATATATTTATTTTTATTTATGTATTACAATTGTTTAACATTACCCTGCGGTATTTTACAAAAATAATCACATTTTCAAGACCTATGTTACCTGACGCTTGTTGGGACATAACTGGGATCTAAAACCAACATTCATTAAGATCAACAGTATAACGATAGTTTGAAATCTTGATGGTTCGTAAAATCTTTAATTGCATACAAGCATTGCACGACCTAGACATTGGAACATACCTCATGAATCATACTGAATGCACTTGTTCTCATTCTCCTTTCATTTACAATCCCTCTGGTTATATCATTACTGGTGATTTGAACATCAATGACTACGAGAATCTCAGAAACATTATTTCGCGTGGTCTGCAATTCAAAGAACATCAACCAATAGATTGAAATTTAAATTTCAAGAATATTATGAAAGTAGTTGAAGACTATGCCAAAGAATGGCTTAAGACAGAGATAGGAAACAATACTGTGCACTAGATTCACTATCTAACTTGGAAAGAACAGTAAGGTCTTTGGTACAACGTCGAATTAAGTATTGTAGACTTTGCATTAATGATCAAGCTAAATTCGTATTCAAAAGCAAAGACGCAATGAGGTGCCTCACTTCGCTCCATGAAAATATTTTCTTGCAGACAAGGCGTATAACAAAATTGTGTTTGTATGCAGGTCACATTACTTTGAATGCCTCATTAAGGAGCTAGGCATTAGGGTAACTTTGGTTATTCCACATACAAACGTACCACATTTTACAAAGATGAAATCATGGCTAGCCATAAGTCTTCAGGAAGTCTGTGAATACTCATAACGGCAAAGAGACTGACGACTTACCATACATGTATTGGATTAAAAAAATTACATATTTATCCTCACAGGGAAAGATACAAAGCAGGCTCATCTACGTGCTCTACCAAAGAGATCTATATACTACATTTCATCTGTTAGAACCTTTTTTTCTTAATACCATCTTGAAAAACAAAAATCTAAAATCTAGTTTTAAGGAAACTATACATAACGTCTTCGCGTCCACATATCCCTACAAATAATTTACACTTAGTGTCTTAGTTTACCCAAATAGGTTTGTTCTACTGATCAATACTAAAATGCATATTATTCTACAGCGAGGAACAGTATGTATAGTATGCTAGATTTTATAATATCGCTATAGGTAACATATTTGTAACTTATGAAAGATTTATTTTCGGCCGATCCGTTATTCTAACTGTACCCAAATACTTGCCGATTTGTACTTGTATTCCTATGAAAATGAATTTCTGTGACATCTTATTAAAGACAAGAATATAGCAGAAGCTAGGCCCTTTAATTTTACATATTAATATATTGATGTCCTTGTAATTAAAAAAAACATTCAATTTGCTGACTGGCTTCGTTAATATTTCCAGGAGAAATGGAAATTAAAGAAACCACAGATTCAGCTTCCTCCACATCATATTTTACACTTATTGCTCTAATATGACACACAAGGTCCTCAAGCCACAAGAATTATCGACCCACGAGACGATTTAAATGTCAAAATTATAAATTTTTCTCACTTATGCAGTAATATTCTAGCTTCTCCTGCATACGGTGTGTCTATTTTTCAATTGATGAGGCATGAAAGAATGTGTAGTAAATATACTGATTCTTCCAAATGTTATTAATTTCTTCCGGATACGCATATAAACAAAGGCTACAAGAAAAACTATTCGTCTGCGCCTTTAAGACGTTTTACTATAGATATCACTTCGTTATCGAAAAATATTCTCGTTTGTATATATGGTAGCAGATAGGTTTTCTAATTTGAGTAGAAATTTTACATTGATTGTGCTACGATGATTATTAGATGCTTTAACTGACTATTGGTATATGATAATCCATTTTAATCAACATACCAAATAACATACTACAGTTATTGAAGTGGGAGGTTTTGCATCCCAAAAAATATTTCTTAACTATCCATTTCTTTTTAAATGCCTGTACCAAGTCAGGACTATTCCTGTAGTTACTATAAATACCTTCACTTCAATCAAAGATCTGCTTCAAACTGTATGCTTTCGCAAACAGGTTTTCTAATAAATACAAAGCCTATGCATCTTTTTTATTCAATAGCCATAGAAATCTAGATAGTACTGAATGAAAACAGAGAGTTCAAACTATTAAAGTATATAACAGTGTGCTTTGTCTGTGTACCTTCAACAGCCCGTTATGATTTCAAACAAAAGATCCTTATAATATAGTTATAATACTGTTTACACGTTTGTTAAACTCGTAAAATTTGCTTTCGTTGTGCTTTCAGAATGAAAATTTTAGTCAATACAAAACCTTCATTGTGTTATATAGATTAAGTGGATTTTGATCATGTGTCTTATCTATAATTTAAATTGGGTGACGAAAAGTAGCAATATTACAAAAGGGAGTAAAATGGTTCAAATGACAATTAGGGACTAGAACACTGAAATTGAATTAGAACTAATGAAAGTTAAAATAAGGGGATAAAACCTAAAAAGGTTTGAGAATAATTGATGCGTGTTTATTTATGCTATTAAAATGCCAATACCCGCAGTCTAAATTGAATGTATTCGCAATATATTTCAACCTCTATTTCTAGATTGAAAAGTATTTGTTAATTCTTATTCTATAGCTTGAAAAACGTAGTCGGATGATGACAATTGATTGCAAACAATTTACAAATAATATTTTAAACGTGTGTTATACATTTGACGGAATTAGGTCTTTGGCAACTGTTTTCTGTTTATGTTTAAAAATAATACATATATATTCAAATAGATTCCTTATGAAAGAATCGGAGTGAATCATATGCATGTTAGATTATCTTGGATCTTTTAAGTAAGAGTAGTAATTTGTATTGTCAATACACAAATTGAACCCAAATAAACATATGTTTATTCATCCTGTGATTCAACAAAAAGATCTAGTAAATGTGATTTCTACGACTACCATTCTTTGTTGTTAAAAAGGGACATAGATTTGCAGCTTTGTGGAAAAGTATAGCATGCTTCCCAAATGTAATTTTATATCTCGTAAATAAATATGGAAAGACAAATAAAATAGCCCTAAATAGTAAAACAAAACCAGTCAAATTTTACAATTGGAAAAAGCACCGAAAAGTAAAGATTACCAATATACGATCGAATAAAGAAGATCTATAGTTCTAAGTAGAAGGCTGAATTTACATATCAACGGCAGCCCTCTTTTCCGGATATGGAAACAACACTTACCACAATTTATTTTCCGACATGATTCAAAAAGAATGCATGCAGAATCTGTCTATAGCCTCTTTAGGTCAGAAATATTTAACGTCTACATATGTTTCTTCCTCCTTGATATTCTAAATTGTGAATGTTTATGCTGCAATAATGGCGCGCGTTTGCGAAACATTTCGTCGTTTTGGTGATCAATTATCAGAAGTTCAAATGCATTAAAAACTGCAACAGGCATAATTTGTTTTCAGATAAATATATTAAATCGTGGACACGTCACTTTTAAATTACTAATGATCTTCTGTTTTTCATTTAATACAAAATTGTGACATCTTTTTTATTTATTAGACGCCTTTATTTGGTAAAAAAACATTGATGTCTTAGATACAAGATAGCAAACGATATACTTGTGTGTAACAATTTAACCTATATAGATCATCAATCTCATAAAAAATTGATTTAAGAAAATCGAATTTTACGACGATAGAGCCTCTTACATTTACCCTTGACAGACAAAGACTTTTCAATTTAACCCAAAAACGCTCATGTTACAGTATCATTGTACCCGGATATGTTTTAGTAGAAGATTCCAATCTAAAACGACAAGAAATATCGAATGCAGTAAATGAATAAAGGAAAAACGAGTTTTAATAATCGATGTTTAAACAAAATCAACTTGAATTATCACTGTATTACAGTATTGATTGATACTGTTTATTTGTGAATATAACAAATAATTATTTTCTTCTATATTTTCTTATAGCTTAATACTGTTTATCATCATTATTTTGGGTAACCTATTCTATTACATTCATCTCTCAATCATTCAGGGATTGATTCTTTTGTTGTTTACTTTAAAGAATTTTTTTTATTTTTTTGAAAATATAATATCATATCTCCAACAATCACGTTTTGGTGACTATGGATTATATGCATTTATCCCAATCGGCTTTAAATTATGTTGCCTAACAAACAGTCGAAAGGTTGCCTCCTATATTTCGAAACGACTACGGTCAGGTAGTGCCATAAATTATTATACAAGACGGGTTTTTCAAAGCATAATTTGTTTTTAGTTGTGTATATTAATAATCCTGTAACATCCGCTTATGCAATATATGTCACACAGCTTAAAATATTTTCCAAGGCCTGCAATGTATACAGCAATTTTCCTTTACTAAGGATTTTTGTTCCTTAAAAGGGTAAAAAATCAAGACTGTCTGGCAGTAAAGTTGATGTTGCCCATTCGTTATGTTTAATGTTGTCATCAGGAAAAGGTTGATCGTTATGAAATATCTGTCACAAAGTTAGCGTTGTGTCTAATGTACTTTATTCGCCTCTTGTCTCATTTCCGACTTTAAACGTATAAATAACACGGTGGGTGTCATTAGAGAAGCAGAATTTACTCATCCCTTTTCATCACTTGATAACACTACTTTGTTTAGAATTGTGTTTTGTTTATTTGTTTGTTGTATGTTTTAAATGTGTCATGATTGATATGTTCGTGAGTTTCTGTTACCCTCGGCTTTATTAATTCGTACTTTGGTTTTATTTTAAATTACTCCTCGGCATCTTATGCTCTTTCACCAAACAGATCTATGCTTCTCTTTGTGTATCGTATTATTTACGCAATTTTAACCTCGCGAAATAGTTGGTCATTGGTAATAGGCATTCTGATTGGTAGGTCTTATCTTTTGAATATTATTTTAATATATCGTTACGTGTTAACCCACGCGTAATAATACAAATAGGAACATATTTCGTTCAGCTCAGTGCTACTGACGATGAATTTCCGTACAAAACGACGACAAAGATCTCGTTTAAACTGTAGGTCTCAAAACGATTCACGTAAGGTTAATTTTTAGGCTTAATGTGGAGCAAAATCCTAATTAAAATAATCCCTTTGCTTACATTTTTATTTACAATATCCATTTAGTTAGTATTGTTATCACCTTATATTTATGTTTCATACATAAATTGACAAATAGTGTCAAATAACAACACAATACGCCCACAGAAGTCTACCTTTTCATATCGTGTCAATATACACTTATCAAGGTCTTTTAAACTAATCTCAAATGACCGGCCCCGTGAACACATAAATTAAATGCCACACTAACTTCATTGAACTCTGCCACAATCATTCTACACGGTCTAGAATGATTGACATATCAGAGGTTCAAGAAGCAACTTCGTTGTGTAAATAAACATGTTTCAATGAGAGACAGTTGAAAACGAATCTTTAAGCAAAGTATTTTTATCATCAATTATTTAATCAGGACTGTGAATGTTAAGTGTAAAAAATATAAGTGTAGGACGAAGCAAAAAAAATATTGGAATTTAATTAGGAAAGTAATACTTCATATTCTACTCTGAATTCTGCATTTAAATATCTTACATCACATATTTCCATAGCACGCTTTCGCTTTGAGGAAACTCAGTGTTTGCGATGAATTTGTGTTTATTTGTTTTTAAGATTGGATCTTATTTACATAAGATTATATCATCCTGTAATTACCTGTAAGTATTTTTTTAATGATTCGCTTGTGAAATTATGAATGCATAAATACTAAATATTTCAACTATTTTAGAAAAAAATTTACAATATAAAAGAGGATTAATTATTAGGTCGGTAGACAAAATGTATGAGTTTAACATGTTGCATCACCAGCTTAGTGATTGCTCACTTAAAGCAATTATAATAATGTATAAAATAATGTATTAAAGCTGTGTCATCAATTATCGTAATATAAAAAAATCTGTCAGCTATCCATTATAAAGGAAACAAAATTGGTGTGTATTGCTTGTATTAGACCTAGCATTGTTTGCTCATATATGTTCTAAGCAGCGTTATGAGTCATAGTTTCTTTCACCTATATGTTGTATTTTTCAAACGGTTTAGACGATCGTGAAAAATTTTAGGCCCAGAAGGTACAATGAATTGTAAACGTTTGTTAACCAAAATTAAATGTTTTATTATTATGAAAAAAGTAACTTATACAAAACAAACTTAGGAGGTAAAGTTGGTTTTTTCGGAATGACCTGAAAAAACAATAATGAGTTAAACTATTTTACAAGATGCCACTGCACCCTGAATCCTTGTGGTGTACACAATTAAGACTGAAAAGAAAATGTCTTTATAATATATAAAATCTGAAATAAAATTTAATAAAAAGATTAATCTTATGCCGTTATCGGTAACAAGAGTTTATATATTTAAGGATTAACAACAAAAAATATTTTCTCCATCGAGGTGATAACAAAATTTCCGTTTTGCACATTGTATAATCCGCCTAGCGGATTATATTAAATGTGCGCAACGGAAATTGTGTTATCCCTCGATGGAGAAAATATTTTTTGTAGTTAATACTTATAAATAAATTCAAATAATAGAATAAACTCAACAATTTTAATTTTTTGACTGGACATTTTTTTAAAAACAGATCAACACAAAAACTGTTAGATTCCCGTGGAGTAATATATGTCAAATTTGTTTCCATCCTCTGATAAAAAATATTTTTCAGCCAATCAAAAATCAGTATTCTCGCAAAATTTATTTATATGAATATAGAAACAAGTGTTAGTAAGTGTCATTTTTGGGGATCTACCACTTTTTGTAAAAGGGTATGGCTAGAACGAATTTCATTTCTTTTTACAAACGTTTTCCATCCAGAAGGCGAAACAGGCAGTCTGTAATACCCAACTTAGAGAAAAGCATACAGAAAAAAGGAGGAATTGTAAGTAGTATTCTATGTTTAGACCACCATTCACTACCGCTCCCTAAATAAGGGAAATGATCTGTTACATGTACATTTTACAGATGCCCTTAATCTATAAATTAATGTTTTAAACGACGCTCTAATGCTGTAATATTTTATCAATATAATTTAATGTGTATATCGAACAGTGATCTTGTATATATTTTGATATCCTGTTTCCACCCCAATAAATGCTTTAAATGTCATGATATACCTGCAAATTGCATAAAAACCGTTTTAAACAAAAAGATTGCATGTAACACGTAGAGAAAAGAGTATAATTCAACATCTTCTTATATAAAAATGACATTGAATATTTGGATAATTTTTATAATATGTGTCACTTGTACATGTATATGTGATATTGTATTTGTCTGCAGTACAGCAAAATTATATCCCTTTAATAAAAATAAAGATCAGTTTCATCTAGTATAAATAAGTTCTGCTCTTAATTAAACATTGCCAATCTGGTGGGTTTGTACTACAAAAGAAGCAAGTTAGATATAATCTAGAAAAAGTTAATGATGTGTTTGTTTGCGATTGATTTCTTGTTTAAAGGAGGAGACAATAACAGTTTCTACAGTCGTAATTTTCTTCTGTCGTTTCACCTCCATAACGACATTTACAGGATGTATTACTTTTGCCCTCTTTTGATATTTTAGGCGTCAAACGCCTTTATAGAACACAAATTCTGGTAAATTTATATACAGTTTCATTTTCAAGTTTCGTTATCAAATTATAAAAAGTGGAAAGAAACTGTTATTAACATATCAGTTACGCCCTTACTTAACGCTGATTAAACACAGTTGTCATGATTCTGAAATTTCTAACACCTTGACAGTGCAGATTAACGTTTTTACAAAAAGAAGCACAATCGGTTTACATTATCCGTTGAATGTTTACCTCCAAACACTTCGACATGGCCCAAGCCAAAATGTAGTCGAAAACAAACGATATCATATGATAGAACCCACTGCAATAAAACATTCTATTTACTTTTTGATAACTTTAATTATATTTTGATCGAATCCATTGCTTCTGAAGTCATGAATAAACCTTGTTTATAAAAAGGGTATTCCTGTTTTATTGTGTAAAATAGTTTGAATAGATCAAAAGCTATCACACTTTTAACTTTATTTATACCGTTTTTGTTTGCAATAAGAATTAAAAATAAGAATGAATCCTCATTTAACACGACCTGATAGTTTTTTTATCACAAACGACGGTATTTACAGATTACCATTAAATATAGCAATTCAATATGTCATTTAAAAGTAGGACAACCCCAACCCGCAACCACAAAAAAGACAGACAGTGGCTAGAACCACAGCTCAGAACATATATTGCAAGAAACACATTAACTTTGTAGGCTTTACTGATGTTTAACGTTTTGTATAACCTACCAAGCTGCTTGCTTACTTTTTAATAAAAGAATTAGAGATTACAGATTTCCTTTTAGATATTTTATGACCCAGTTTTCATAAATGATGTTTGTTTGTTTGATGGTGTTTAACGCCACCTTCAGCAATTTTATAGCTATATCATGGCGTCCAGTTTTTATTGGGGGAGGAACCTAGAGAAAACCCCCGAGCTGCGGTAGGAAAACTGGCAATCCTTGTCAATTAAGATTGGAGTCGAGTACACCCTGCCTGCAGTGAGTATCGAACCCGCAATCTCAGTGTTGACAGACCACGTGATCAATAGTAGACGAACTACCTTGACCACTCGGCCAATAAATGATTATAAACGTACATAGTGAGCAGTCACTGAGCTGGGTGTTCGAGATTTTAAACTCATATATTTTTACCGAATCGAGATGGGGAGACAATACTATTTTAACCCTTGAAATCACGTTATTAGAAACTAGGTGTCACCCTCCATAACTTTAATTCACTAAAAGTCACGTGATCCTCAACCAGAAAACAGTATGCATTATTTACATTTACAAATTTTTTGCCCAGCAATGAATTTTAGAAAACACAGAGTTATAAGAAACAATGTCATTATAATATTTCAGTGCTACCTGTTTACTGTCTGGTATTGTTTGGTATTGACTGCTTACCTTTGCATTATCCATATTGTTAATGACGTCATAAATGTCTTAGTTTCTCCGAACCTAGATGGTAACTGTAATGTATACGTAGAAGTAATTACATCAGTTTGGGGTGTTACTGTTTCAAGCAACGAATATGTATACTGTTTAATAGAATGATACCAGACACTCCTCGAAAATGATATTATGTCGTCGGAGATAAAGACGCTGAGAAACACCCTCCCTTTCTTGCAACTGTCTATGTGTTGAGTTGTAAATTAGAAATCAACACTAGTTAGTTTTTGGATAGGAGGTAATCAAACATCAAAGACAAACAGTAAAGTTAAATGATTCGTCGTCCAACTTATTTGACAATGGCATCATTTATTTCTAAAATGAACGTAATAACAA
Organism: Limnoperna fortunei; assembly: GCA_944474755.1. NCBI lineage: Eukaryota > Metazoa > Mollusca > Bivalvia > Mytilida > Modiolidae > Limnoperna > Limnoperna fortunei. The sequence goes on from OX104116.1 coordinate 98,895,237, forward strand.
AATACCTAACACCAAGGAAATTTTCAATAGACAATCCACAAATCAAAACAAAATATAGCAACTACAGCAATGGCCCTGACTTGGCATTTCAAAAGAAATGGTGGGTTTATGGCATATGCCATCCCGTTTTTATTTCTTTAGTATGTGAGTTGGTTTGTTAATGGAGTTGGATGGGTATCATATAACATTACTAACTAATAGGTGTATCCAATAATCATCGCATCATAATCAATGTGTCAAAAATTGGTAAACCTATTTACAATCATATTTTCAAATGACATATTTTTTAACGAGGAACTGGTATCTATTGTAAAACTTATTAAAAGCGCGGACGATCCTTTTTTGTAACCTTAGTTTATAAGGTAATCCCAACGAAATTGGTGGCGTTGCAAGCTCTCTTACATTTGATCAATTGAAAAATATAGACACCGTTTGCAATTGAAAAATGAAATGCATTTATTCTGACACTGGTTGAACCAGTAGGAAACATAACTCTTCAACAACATATATTTTGTTGTCTAAGCTCAGGTCTTACAGAATTATTCGTTTATCCTTTAAATATAAAGAAGACTTTTAAAATTCATTTGGGCTGATGTCGTGGGCCATAACTTAAATAAGAATTGAATTGCAGTTAGAATTATTCGTGCTGGAAAAAAATTTTTCTCTTGCAAAATACTTAAAAGAGATTTTGGTGTCTTGCTTAATATTTCGTATTTCGTGCAGATTATTCATTATTGCAGGATTATTAAACAATTCATTGCTATCTTCAGAAATTACAGGTCCATTTGTTAGTGTCCGACAGTTTCTAGTACTCAGCGTTAAAGTTAAAATATGACTACTTAGTGTAAATATAATCTCAACCTATCCAGCAATAAAGGACAAGTATCATCTGTATGACTTTTTCTATCTTTATTTTGCAAAGTGTCTTTATGTTTAAATATTTCAAAATTTTGTATCTCTATTCTGCAAATTTTCTCCAAAGAGCTTTGTCTTATAAATGAGCGATCAAGAATTTGCTCGAATTTGTTGTAAAAGATCAATTTCAAATAAACAATCCAACACACTAAAAATCCTATTCATAAGCTCATTTAATATTTACAAATTTAAAACACCAGTGGCTTTTGTAAATAACAATTACAAATTGAGACACTTATCGTATTTGTAATAAATCAGTTTTCAGATCAAAAGTTTTGACACTGTTATGGTATTTATGTTCACTGTAATCTGTTTCATAGACTCATGTGTTCATTTACAAGGATTGTCAGTCGTCTATTGGTGTCGTAGATTCATGTGTTAATTTACAATAATAGTAAGTTGTCTATTATTTTAATAGACTCCGGTGTTAATTTACAAGGATTGTCATTTGTCTATTGTTTTCATAGATTCCGGTGTTAATTTACAAGTATTGTCAGTTGTCCATTGTTTTCATAGACTCGGTGTTTATTTACAAGGATAGTCTGTTGTCCTGTCCTACGAAAAGCTACACGCTATGATACTGAAATTTTCATTATACACCATTTACAGAAAATTAATTGGAATTTTCCAAAACTTATTTTATTATTCTTAATATTTTAAATAATTCTTACCATGTGAATTTGTCTAGGACTTAACTTTACAATCTTTGTTTACAGAATGACGTTGTTTAACTTGTTATTTGCAAGCAGTGATATTAGAATGAGCTGTATTAGCATACGCCTCAAAAAAATCTGTCGGGGTGGGGTCGTGCAGCTTTTTATAATTTCTAATATATGATCTCTTGTTAAACGTATAAAAGTGCTGAAAATTGACTATAAGCAATGTAAATATCAGGTACAAAATTGTGATTTGCGGCATTAAAACCAACGTATGCCCGCTATTCTAAACATGAATTTGGTCCATAAAGTCATATGCATTTTTATATACACAGAACGATCGAAGGCACAACATGTACAGTATATGTATAAAACATTGTAGATTCTCATGTGTTTGTATTGACATAATCGGTTTGAGTGTTTATTTTGAAAAGTTGTGCATTTTCAAACGTTCTGAAGTGTTGTTGGGAAATGACAAAAAAGAGGACGTAGAACGCTAAAGCGTCATAACAATAGGACAGTCATATTATCCGTATATATATATATTCGATAAAAGACTCAATTACTTTTGATAATGCTTAGTAAGCAGATACACGAAAACCCACATATTACATATTTAAAAGTTGATTTGTTCGTGTTTTTTAATATTATTTTCTTTAATACAACATTTCAAACGCCTTTCACAATCAATAAATCTGCTTGTTTTTTCATACAAAAGATATAAATATTGAAAACATATGTACTTTTTTATTTGCTATGTCTATTACCTTTAAACACATAAATTCCCACGTCGTTTCCCATAGTACTACTCATCGCTTTTGAGTTCATACGTTAGTGGCTAAGTACATTAAGTGTGATGTTGTGGACGAAACAAAATACGATCATTACGACATGTATCGGTTTTCTCGTCTTAAAATTGTTTAGGGTAAAACAATGGAATAGTTACTACAGGAGCAAATAATACTTTTTAGTAGAACAATCTTAATCTGTTTTGATTATATCTGGTAATATCTGTTAGTGAATAAAAAAGGATGGAATACAAATCTGCTCAAAATTCAAATTCAAATATTTTATTGATTTGTTATCCAACTTAGGATTTATATCAACAACATTAATAGAGATATACAGAACAGACAATGATACAGTACAGTTTTAAGACATTATTAAAACACATAACATGTCATGTTAAGCACTAGAGTATATAATAGGCAACTATTCTAAATATCATTAATTTGTATGATGAAACACATTTAAGGAATACAGCAATTTATTAAAATACAATGTATTGGTTGCATATTACTTTCCTCTGATTAGCCATATCAAAAATCCCTGACACACATATTTTCATGATATCATAATCATTACTTCTAAATATACACAAAATTTTTTCTCTATCAGACATATTAACAAAATTAGGGATGATTTCTGCTATTTTCCTAAATATAGCTAATCTTTTAATTTGTAACTTTTCACATTTGCACACAAAATGAAATTCATCCTCAACAAAAGGAGAAACAGAAAGCTCGATATCGTGAAAGGAAATGACAAAACTGCTTGGTAAAAAATGTGGTCCGACTGTCGGGTCATTCGGTATGTCATTCCCAAGTGATTATATTATGTCGTCGTTTTAAGGCCGACTCTCTCCTGAAGGTATGAAAGCGTAGCTCAGTTTGAATTTCTATGACCAATATTCGTCCATTGTAATTTCAAAACATTTATTAAATGCTAATGCATCGTTTAAATCAATGCCAAGACGTTTTGGTATTCATTACAATAACTATGAAGGCGCTATTGTTTATTCGAAAACATAAAACAGATTATATTATATCTTGTAATAACATTCCTACTACTTCAAAAACAATTATAACATATTTATAGCATTTTGCCGTGTACTCATTATGAACACAATACACTTTTACAAGCAAATTGACATGATCGAGTAGTGGGTGTAGTCGCACTCTTTAAACACATTAAAATGTCATGGTCGTACGATATTTATATGCTTCATTGTATTGTAAACGAGTCGGTCAATTTCACCTGTTTGTGAATATTTGTTTACAAAGCCTGACCTAGAAACGCGCAAAGTAAGCTTACTTAATGTTTTAAAGGTGTTCATTATGGTTCCAATATCGGAAATTTTCTCCTGACAAAATATATTAAAGGAAATACCATTTGTTCATTAAATATAAATTATAAAAGGTGTTTTACCGCAATTAATCTGTTTGGATAAACAGTGATGCAAAGCCAGAAAAATATCTATGAAATATTTTAAACAAACTGACCCGATAATATCGCTTGTTGGTGCTTTAAGACAGCAGAAATTCAGTATAACAATAAATACGTATCTTGTGTTCTGATTGGGTCAATAGTAGCAGTAAGCTGTTAAGCTGAAAAAGTACATTCTTTTTAGTCCTTGCACGATTAAATAGCGGTTTCGTTCTCTAAAAATGTTTGAAAATAAAAGTGGGGTCCTACCTTTTTATTCGTAAACGAATAATATATATGTAGCATTACTCTTTAAATCTTGAAGAAAAGTTTGTATAATCTTACACTATTTGAAAGCTGAATTTGGCAGTCCGAATTTGTACGGGTGCACGATAATATATTTTAATAGAGGCATTATTAAAAATATGTATAATGGGTAAGCCAACCAGATTCTATTAGGGTGGGCGGCTTTTTAAACATTTTTCTACAGATCAATTTTTTCTTAATGTAAGAACATTTCTCTTGCTTTTGTTACAAAACATAGAAGTGAATCAAGGTATAACTTTTTGTTTAATACTAAAAAAATTTACTAACTCATCCCTGTTGTAGTAAATGTGGTATTGTCTTCGCGAGAGAGTCGTGATAAAAGTATTTGCATACAAAATATATTCACCAGCATTATTTCTTAACATCTCTTTTATACATATTGTTTTAATTGTTTCTGATTTCATCCATCAAAGCTCAACTAAAAAAGATTACAACATATGACAGATTTACCTACAAGCAGATCCTCCTGATGGGATATTACGGTTATAATTCAGAAATCCTGGTCGTATGTTAATTGGATGGACCGTATTTGACAACGTGTTTGGTACAGCCTTGCTCGGAAAAGACCCCGTTTTTGTTTTTTTTAAAAAAGGGTCCTCGGGTAATTGTAGCCGCTTCAAAAAATCCTCAATTCACAGTTGAAAGTATGCTCTTCATCAGACATTGGTTGTTGTCACTAGTGAAGCAGCATTTACTCATCGTTTTGCAACAACCCTTTGTTTAGAATATTTTGTTGCTTATTGTTTGTTTTATGGCTAATTACGTAATGCCAGATGTATTTGTGAGTTGTTTTTCACCCCGTCTTTCAAACTATTTTTTTTTAATTTCTTCTCGATATCATCTGATTTGCTTTCATTTATCGGATCCATGTTTCTACTTATTTATTGCGAAATCAGGCTTTTAACATTTGTTATATGAAACCAGATTCAATTTTTAACCTCAAGATATAGTGGGTCTTTTGTAATGGGCATTCTAATTAATAAGTTGGAACTGTTGAATATTCTTCAAAACGAATATTTTATAACACCACTTTGTTTACAATTTGTATATTTAGATGTTGCGTTGGTTTTTTTTGTTTGTTTTATGGTTAATTTCGTAATCCTGGATTAATTTTTGAGTTGTTTGTTTTAACCAGTCTTTTAAATTTTGTAGGTGGTTTATAATTTTTTAATTCGTCTGCTATCTTCTGCTTTGCTATCACTTATTAGACCAATTTTTCTACAATTTATCGCACAATCAGGCTTTTAAAATGATTTGATATGCAAGCAGATTCAATTTTAACCGCAAGATATACTTGGTCGTTCTGATTATTAGTTGGAACGGTTGAATATTCTTAAAACGAATATTTCGGTATACATGGAGCCACGCGTAATAGAAATAAGAAATAACCGCCGTAAAATTGTACTTAGACACATAATTTGTTTGCATTGTAAATTTCATAACGAGTCATGTAAAGGTAATTTGCGAAGCTAATTTGAAAGTTTACTTTTGTTCAATCCCTACATTGATTTGATTTCCATGTCCATGTTTATATTATCCAATTGATTAGCATTCTTTGTTTATATGTATGGTTCATACATGAATTAATATATACATTATATGATCAGTATCAAATATCAACACCTTCTATATTTTAATATCGTGTCAATTTAAGCTTATCAAGGTCATTCAACAGGGCCTCATTTTACAATGAACACAAACATTAAATACCACAATAGCTGCCTTGAATTCATATCTGTCACAATCATTTACACATCTTTATCCGTCATTTAACAGTCAAATCAAATGTACAAATATATAATAACTATGTTCCAGCGAAAATTTAATTACCACTAATTTGATACGATCTGTGAATGTAACTATACGAAAAATTTAAAATTGAAAATGTAGCTTAACTGGCATGCAGATAACACCTTATTGAATGTTATTGTTTTAAATAAAGCAGCTTCCGACTGATTTCAATAATTATTTATATCTTCAATGTCATTTTAAAAGATATTCATAAAAATAGTACAACAATTTCCTTTGATCCTTATAATAGGAATCAATTTTATAGGTTTAATTAATCATGTGCATAACATAGTAGATAATATTCTTTAGCATATTTCATATTTATGTAACGATCTATAACATCATTTAGTCAGATAAATTACTTAAATTACATAAAGCCTGATGCCTCTTGGAAATCTATTGTATGCTATCCTAATTTCATACTTTATTATCTTCTTAGCACTTATAATATCTACTTATACATATTTAATATTTTTTAGGTAAAAATCTTTCCGTGATACAGTAATTTTTAAATTATATTTACGATAATAACTAGGATGGAACTTAACCGATTATTTATGCACGTAGTACCCGAAATGTGTCAGGGTCAAACCATCGAAATTCCTTTTCAACGTAATAAACAACCTGTAGTAGAAAAATGCCGAACTTAAAGGTTAATGTTTGATTTCCGAACTCGTGTGCCGTTTACGCCTGCTAAAGAAATATAAAGTAAATAAGCATTTAATGACTTATATAGATGCAAATAACTTCTATGGGGCTTAAGAGACAAAACGCGTATGTAACACAGATCAGCAACATAATAAATTTTTATTTTAAATCTACAAAAACTGAAATAGTAAGTATTCCTTTATTACTTTTCTATACCGAACTCGACAGTTGTACTCTTAAACTGTAACGCTGGCCTAGAAAACTTGATTATTTTTAAATCCATTGTATTTTTACAACAAAGCCTTGGTCAGTATAGTGTATGAATCCCGTTTAACTAGTTTCCTCCATTATATCAACGTTTCTAATTAAATCCGATCCTGCCTTGTGGACACTTAATATTTTTTACATAAAATTGAATGTGTCAAAAAAATAAAATATCATTAAATGTAATGAGCGATACCAGGATTATAACATATACTATCTAAATTACGATCTAAATAAATGGTATGCTATAATCAGCGTTCCGCGTTCTTGTTTTGACATTGAAACACAATTGCATAAACAAAAAAGTAAGTCATGCAATGTTCAGTCTTCATGCAGATAACGTAATCATCATTCTTTTAACAGTAGGAGGGTCTTTAGACACTTTAGGGAACGTTATCAAGTTAATTGCAGTTTTTCTGCTCACTGAAAAATTAAAACAAAAGGAAACCTATGAACAAAATGTATAAAACGACCGTATATAAATTCTGAACAATTTTAATTATGTAAAATTGTATCTCCTTTCTTAAAATAATCTAGCGTGAACAAATTACGGTAAATGTCTTCATTTCGTGGCCTTGCACAAAAACGATACTTTAAAACTTGTAAATGTTTTCGTTGTTTTACGTATGCTAGCTTTTATCCAGTCCAGAACTGCAATTAATACAACTATTAAATGTGTTGACCTTTTATATAATGGAATTATGCTGTTTTTGAACATTTTAAAACGTTAAACTCTCAAATGCTGAAGCATTCTTAATTAAGCTTCACAATCAAACAATCACAACTGTAAATAAACAGGTTCGCTTTAGTGGAGTTTAGAATACTGTACTGGCGTAACAGTTCAAATGGCAAGTATTGTTTTGTTTGTTTGATTTTGGGTTTAACGTCACGTTCAACAATTTTGTTATCCTTCTCAATGTTCAGATCAGGTATTGATTAATAACTTCCTTAAACAATCCACCACTGATCCCCTAAATAACAATTATATTAATACAAAATAATTCAACTGGGCTACTTCTGAATGCTTCCAGTAATTATTGGTAGCTTCAGTGGTGTTTTAAATCTCATTCCTTTGCTAAAAAACCATAGTACATGGAAAATACATTATGAACCTTTTCTGTTATTGTTATTTAATTTTTAATTTTATTTTCACGTCACAGATATTAAGTATTACTTGATCTTTACCGAGTATTTATAAAATCTTAAAATTTATTTTTAAAAATAACATAAATGTGCGTTTATTAGTTGTATAAAAATTCGGTGCTGAATTGCTTATTTAACACCGATCTGAAATATGATAGTTTGCATTTTTTATTCTACAAAAACCCATATAGAGACCTCCATCTTTGTACCAATATCCGTCGATCTTGTTGTCTCCAGAACTGAAAAACTTTGATTTAAACTGATTATATATTGCTTTGCGAATTTAATCATTTTTAATATTGGCGAATACACAATAACAAGAAATCAAATATATGTGTAATTATGTCATTAGAGTAACCAATGCTAAAAAACTTTAAAGTATGGTCTAACCATAAATATGCGATAATCACTCCTCTTGTTTGCTCTCTTGAAACTTTAGCAGAGATGAACCTTAACACTTAGTAAAACTGGTTTCGATATTAAAGAACAGTTCACCGGATAGGACGTCCCTCATGTTCCAAAGGTGATCTGTTGCTACACGCAGGAACAATGTTGCAGCTGATATTTATTTTCAGTTATTATTATTATTATTATTATTATTATTATTGTTATTATTATTATTTTTATTATTACTGCTACTTTATTTATGGTAAAACTGACAAAAAATCTGAAAAATACAAAATGCAAAACATGTGAAATGTAATCTACATACCCAAAATTTTAGAGCTATCTAACTAGTAAAACATATTTTACTAAATCCATTGACCTTCCGGACTAAAAACAACATTTATGAGATTGAGTTTAGGCTTTGCAGACTTTTGTATGTAAGATAAATCCGGCATACTTTGCGAAACAGATTCTTTTACATTTTAAAGTTATATAATAAAGAAATCATGGTCGTATGTTAAGTAAGTGGACCGTATTTCAAGGGGTGAGCATCTGATACACAGTTTTTCTGTGCAAAGTATTTACTTGCTCATTTAATGCTGATAAAGCAAGAGCTTTTAACAGTGAAGTTGAGGATGTCAATTCGTTGATTACTGTTGTCATCAATACCCATGTACATTTCTGGTCACTTTTCTCATTCCCAAGCTTCAAACCGATTTAGATCAGACAGACATTGATGGTTGACACTAGAGAAGCAGCACTTACTCATCGTTTTTCAACACCACTTTGTTTAGCATATTTTGTTGCTTTTTGTTTGTTTGATGGTTAATTACGTTATGCTTGATGTATTTGTGAGTTGTTTTTTTTATCTCGTCTTTTAAATTTATCTCGTGCATTTTAATTGTTTAATTACTTTTTGATATCTTCTGATTGGCTGTTAAATTTATTTGATATGTAACCAGATACAATTTTAACCTCAAGATATAGTGGGTCGTTTGTAATGGGCATTCAGATTAATAAGTTGGAACTGTTGATATTCTTAAAAAACGAATATTTCGGTAAAAATGGAGCCAGGAGTATGAGAAATAAGAAATAGTTCCCCTAAACTTGTACTTTGATAAAGAATTTGTTTGCATTGTAAATCTCAAAAAGATTCTGTAAGGGTAATTTGTGAGGGTAATTTGAAAGTTTACTATTAATTAAAAATTCATACTTTGCCTTGATTTCCATGTTTATATTATGCATTTATTTAGCATTGTTTTGTTTTATTTGGATGGTTAATACATGAATTGAAAAATACATTATATGATCAGTATCAAATATCAACTCATTGAACATATCAACAATTTTTTTTATATCTTGTCAATTTAAGCTTATCAATGTCTTTTAACAGGATCTCATTTGACACGCCCAATAAACACAAATATTAAATACCACAATAGCCGCCTTGAAGCCTTGTATTCATATCTGTCAAAATCATATTACGCATCTTCTTTATCGATAGAAGTCGTGGTCGTTTAACAGTTGTACAAATATATAATAATTATGTTCGAGCAAAAGACAGTTTAACGCGCACTTTAATCAAGAGACGTTATTTAATTACCAGTAATGTGATACGACCTGTTAATGTAATTGTATGAAAACATGAAAATTGAAATGTAGCATGTCTGACATGCAAATAGCTTCTTATTGAATTTTATCGTTTTAAATACTGCAGTTTTTAAATGCTTTCAATAATTATGTGTAGCTTCAATGTCATTTAAAATAACATTAATTAAAAAAACATAGTACAAAAATTTTCTTAGATCCTTTTACAAGGAATCAATTGTATAGATTAAAGTAACCATGCGCTTGACATATATAGTTAATATATATAATATTCTTTAACTAATTGTTTATGTTAGACACTATAGTATTATTTAGTCACGACAGATAAACTACTTCATTATACTAAAACCTGATGCCTCTTGGAAATTTATAGTATGCTGTCCTAATTTCATACTTTTTTACATACTTAGCTCTGATAATACCCGATTATACATGTTTAATAATTTTGTTAGTGAAATATTTCCGTGTTAAGGCAATTTAATTTGTAAATTATATTTACAGACATTATAATTAGGATTGATCTTTACCGATTATTTATTCCCGTAATACCCGTCAATCCATCGAAATTCCTTTTCAGCTTAATGGACAACCTGTCACATACCGTGTGTAGAAAATTGTCGAACTTTAGGGTTAAAGTTTGATTCCAGAACACGTGAGCAGATTACGCCTGATAAAAAATGAAAGTAAATAAGCATTTAGGGATTTGTATAGAATAAGAAAAACTCCTATGGTACTTACAGGACAAAACACTCTTATGTAACACAGAGCACAAACATAATGAATTTTCATTTTTACCTTTCACAAACTGTAATAGATGGTTTTCCTTTATTAAATTTTCTATAGCGAACTCGACAGATCTACTCTTAAACTGTAACACCAACCTAGACCACTCGATTATTTTTTAATGATCTATTGTATTTTTACAACAAAGCCTTGTTCAGCATAGTGCATGAATCCCGTTTAACTAGTTATCTCCATTATATCAACGATTTTATTGCCTTTTTAAACCTATTCTGCCTTGTGGATACTTAATTTTTTTTTACATACAATTGAACCAGTCAATAAAAAGAAATAAAATATCATTAACTGTGATTAGTGATATCAGTATTATAAAATATACTATCTAAATTACGGGCTAAATAAATGGTATGCTATAATTAGTGTTTAGCGTTCCTGTCTTGACATTTCAACACAATTGCATTAACAAAAAAATGTAAGTGGGTTCAGAAATGGACATGCAAAGTTCAGTTTTCATGTAGATGACGTGATCATCATTCTATTAACAGAAGAATGGTATTTAGACACTTTTAAAGTAAATAACGTTATCAAATTAATTCACGTTTTTCTGCTCACCGAAAAACCAAAACAAAGGGAAAGCTATAAACAAAATGTATAAAACGACCGTATATACATTTTGAACAATTTTAAGCAATTATATTTATAATATACAACTGATAATATGTTATAGGTTCCAAACACCGCTAATGTTTATAGTCCTAATAATTCAAGATATCTAACATTTTGCTTCGTCCTAAAAATATCACTGTTTACCGCATAAGTTTTTACAGTTGTGTAGATTAGAATTTAAGATAACCCACATCTAGTGATGTACACATTATAGCACACTTTGAAACACAAACCTATTTTCCGATATGTTTGCAGGCTGAATTGTTAATATGTGTATATCTTTATATAATGATCTACTATAATCGTCATAATTCAATTACAGGCTTATAATCGTTGATTCGATTTTTACTAGTATATCGTTACCATTTGACTTCGTTATATCGGTCGTTTTAGTTAGCTTACGTTAGTATCGTTTCATAACCACAATATTGCATTATTCTATATGTCAACGTTTGTACCGTTTGTATCGTACTCTATAAATATTATAAGGTACTATCCGACTTTTGTATCGTTCCCATATGTCCAATGTTGTGTCGTTCTCTATACCAAATGTTGCCAGGTCCCATCCGACTGGTGTATCGTTCCCATACATGCCATATGTTCACTCTTGTAGCGTGCCCATATGCCGCCCGCTGTAGCGTTCCCCTTTTACTTAATGTTGCTCATTCCTATCTGTCTACAGTTCTCAATGCCAATGTTTTATAATATCCAATGCTACTGTTGTATCGTTCCCGTATGTTCACTTTTACAGCAATATGATGAATTTTCATTTTAAATCTACACAAACTGAAATGGTAAGTTTTCTTTTTTTAATTTTCTATACCGAACTCGAAAAATGTACTCTAAAATTCTAATGCAGACCTAGAAAAAATTATTGTTTTTAAATCTATTGTATTTTTACAACAAAGCCTTGCTCAGTATAGTGTATGAATCGCCGTTGATTGTTTTCTTCAGTATAACAATGATTTTAATTTAAACCAATTCTGCCTTGTGGACAACACTTTATATGTTTTGAAAGCAATTTAATCAGTCAATTAAAAGAACTAAAATATCATTAAATGTTATGAGCGATACAACGATTATAAAATATACTTTATAAATTACGGTCTAAATAAATGGTATGCTATAATCAGTGTTCCGCATTCTTGTCTTTACATTTAAACACAATTGCATCAACAAAAAAGTAAGCTATGCAAAGTTCAGTCTTCATGCAGATGACGCGATCATCATTCTATTAACAGAAGAATGGTATTTAGACACTTTAAGGAACGTTATCAAGTTAAAAACCCATGAACAATATTTATTAAACGATCTAATATACATTCTGAAAAATGTTAAGCAATTATGTTTATAATATGCAACTGATAATATGTAATAGTCTCCACACACCGGTAATGTTTATAGTCCTAAAAATTTGAGATATCTAACATTTTGCTGCGTCCCAAAAATAGCACCGTTTACCGCATAAGTTTTAACAGTTGTGTTCATTAGAATTTAAGATAACCAACATCTAGTGATATACACATTTAAGCACACTTTGAAACACAAACCTATTTTCCGATATGTTTGCAGGCTGAATTGTTAATATGTGTATATCTTTATATAATGATCTACTTTAATCGTCATAATTCGATTACAGCATTATAATCGTTGATTCGATGTCTTTTTACTAGTACCTTTTGACTTCGTTATATCGGTCGTTTTAGTTAGCTTACGGTAGTATCGTCCAAATAAACACACTATTGCATAACGCTCATATGTGGACGTTTGTATCGCTTGTATCGTACTCTATGCCAAATGTTGTAAGGTCCCATCCGACTGCAGGGTGTTCATCTGCCAACCTCTGTAGCGTTCTCCCTTTTTCTTCCTGTTGCGTCATTCCCAGTTGTCTTATGCTGTAACGGTAACTATGCCAAATGTTCCCTTTCGACTTTTGTATCGTTCCCATATGTCCAATTTTGTATTGTTCTCTATGCCAAATATTGTATCGTCTCCAATTATTCAATATTGTGTCATTCCCATAAACCTACTGTTTTATCGTCGGTAAAGCCACTGTTGCATTATTATCAAAAGTACTATCGTTTCATTAAATCTACTGTTTATTTGTTCCAATTTTCTGATTGTGTCGTCCAATCGCTACCATCAACAACAAATGTTTCTTCAATTTACCGTCTTTACTGTGCCAATAGTTCTGCTGTTTCTATCCAAAAAACAACAACAATTATTTCCTGGTGATATTGAGCGTTTTGAAATATGGCGGTTTTATTTCATTTTGATAGTGCACTTTTCCATAGTAAAGTTTGACCTAAATAAGAAGGGAATTGTACGTTAGGAACAATCGACTGTTGTCTATTCGAAATCCTCCGGGTAAATTAGTCTGCAGTTAAGGCGAGAAATGTCTTGCGGTTTGTCCGAATACCATTGAACGCTACAAAAGCAGACGAACTTTTGTACTCAACAGAAGGTCACATCGGCAAAACAATGGCTGACTTACTACGCAAAATTCCCGAAGCAAAAGTCAAAGACGATTTGTAAGACGTAACAAACAGACTCACAGTATAAAACATGGACGATTTTCAATTGTAAAATTTATACTAAATTAGAACGGTGTTGTACGTTAGGAACAATCGATCATTGAACGTTCCGAAAGCAGACGAACATTACTACACAGCGCAAGGTTCCTTTGAAAACAAAAACGGCTGCATTCTATGTAAAAGTTACGTTGCAACATTAAAGGAAGATTTATAAGACGTAAAAGACAGAGACATAGTATAAAACATGGACAGGTTAACACTTTTAATTTTTACTGCAGGATTTTCGTTACAAAAAGGTAAAATAGGGAATAATAAAAACATGCAAACAAAAAATGAACTCCAAGGGGGTGTGATATTTTGTATAAGTTATCACATAGAATTCTGAACCTTTATTCATTTTCGTACTAGATGCTATTTCTTCGTTAGAAATGAACCACTTAACGACCTTACCATGTTACTTTTGGTTTTTAAGCATTTATTATTCGCAGCATTACTACAATCTGATTACAAAACTATATGGTTACGTGTACCGTAATATAGTAATTACAAATGTACGTTTATATACGAACATAAGTAATATTTAGGATGTACAAGGTCAATTGTTCGGCCTTTTGTCAGTTTCTATCTATTTGTGGAATAAGGCCCGAACTTAACTCGCTGGTGTGTTTTGTTTATTATCGCGGCGGGTGGAGGGGGAATTCGGTTTTTGGTCTATCTTAAATTCCGGAACCCCTGTTCATATTTGTTAACAATGCCTTCAAATAAATGTAAACATGAAATTTTAGTGCTAAACTTACTACATTTAACCCAAAAGAACTAGAAAATATAGACACTACAGAAACAGCTTTGTCAGCTTTATACATGGACCTACATCACAATGAAACATTTTACGGTCGGCATCTTAGTTGACCGAGACGAAATATATGTATCACAAATGACCATTGATTTATTCCGTTTGACGTTACCACTTTCCCAGCATCTTACTGATTATTGACTACATCGGATGTTACTAGTTACTGGCTTTTAACTCGAGAAATGTGACATAATACGACGGGTTCTACGCAAGAGCAGGAGTTGCTTACCATTCCAAAGCACCAGGACTCACGGTTAGATTTTGGTTGGCTTGTGTTACTTATTTTGGGGGTTTTGTGATGTGTTACTGTATGTTTTGTTGTTGTCCCTACTTTTTTTTGTTTAGCCATACTTTTATCTAGTAGACTATATGATCACTTCTAGGTATCTTCCATTCTTTTTTAATATTAAACAAAATATTTTCTTTTCTTATGTTACACATACAGACATTTTACTTGTACATGTAACAATCTTTTTAAAGCAAAACTTGACAGTTGCAAATTTTCACTTATAGCGTGATCTAGTTCAAATTTTTAAAATTTTCTAAACAAAGCCGTGTCTTTGTATCTTTCAGCCTCTCTGGGTAAAGTGTTGTACATTGTTTTGTTTTTATGTTTGTTGCATGAGTTCATTAGGTTATGCTTCATGTGTTTGTGAGTTTATTGTTATCCACCTCTCTCATTTTTCTTACGAGGTTTTTAATTTTTGTTTATTACTTCTCGATATCTTCTTATTTGCATTCACTTATTGCATTATTTTTCTACCTATTTATGGCGAAATCAGGCTTTTAAAATTATATTGATATGTACGCAGATACAATTCGAACCTAAAGATATATTAGGTCTTTGGTAATGGGCATTCGGATTCATAAGTTCGAACTGTTAAATATTCTCAAAAACGAATAGTTTGGTATGACTGGAGCCACGTCTGATAGAAATAATAACTAATCGCCATATTATTTTACTGAAGGTATGAACGCGTAGCTCAGTTTGATTCTTGTCCATTGTAATTTCAAAGCATTTATTAAATGATAATGCATCAATTAAATCATTTTCAATACGTATTGGTATTCACTACAACAACTATACAGGTGAAAATATAGAACGGATTTTGTTATATCTTGTCATACTATTCACACTTTTACTAGAAAATAAAGACACTACAGAAACAGCTTTGTCAGCTTTATACATGGACCTACATCACAATGAAACATTTTACGATATACATACATATATATATATATATATATATATATATATATATATATATATATAAGTGTCTAATGAATTAACCAAACAATGTCGTTGTAATTTCCACTCTGAAAATCATCTGTACACACAGATTTGATTTTTGAGCCGTCCCACCTCGGGAATCGAACTCGTGTCAGTTTATAACATCTATGACTACTGCGCCTAGCATGTAAAGACAGAGGTGTAACCTCTAGACCAGATCCGTCCGTTATAAAACGGAGTTTCACTGGCCTAGTGTTACTTTTGGTTGAACATGTCATTTACATACACAATGTTTTGTGCGACCTGAGCTTTTAATTACAACGATTTTCATACAATCAGAATGGATCTGTAAGCAATTATACAGATGCGTGCATATAGTTGTTTTGAATTTCTATTTATAATTGTCTATTTATATATGCCCAACATCTGATTGTATTTCAACATTGGATCTTTAGAAATGCACTAAAGATACATAGTTAAGATAAATGATATTTATAAGTGTCTAATGAATTAACCAAACAATGTCGTTGTAATTTCCACTCTGAAAATCATCTGTACACACAGATTTGATTTTTGAGCCGTCCCACCTCGGGAATCGAACTCGTGTCAGTTTATAACATCTATGACTATTTATAACGGACGGATCTGGTCTAGAGGTTACACCTCTGTCTTTACATGCTAGGCGCAGTAGTCATTGTTTGGTTAATTCATTAGACACTTATATCAGATGTTGGGCATATGGGCATATATAAATAGACAATATATATATATATATATATATATATATATATATATATATATATATATATATATATATATATATATATATATATGTATGTATATATATATATATATATATATATACAAACGTCTAAGTATTGTGACAACCATATAATATATCTATCCAGCGGATTTCTGAAACATCAGAAATACAGGGTTAATATCAAATATTTATATAAACGTCTACAAATTAAGCCCAACACTGTTAGAATTGGATTTTTAACAAATTTTTGCTTACCCTCAGCGGGATTCGAACTCACACCGTTGTGACACTGTGGCACCAATTATATATCCGCGGATTATTAAGTTGGGCGAAATGCTCAAATTTTATGTAATTGGGGGAATTTCTTTTGGTCGATTTTTCAATTGAACTACAAATCCATTTTTTTGTATCGGAGGGTATGTTGAAGTTTTTTTAGGAACTTAATTCGGGTAGCCTTTGATTTTTTCATTTGGATTGGAAATAAAAAAGTTCTTCTAACTAGGATTCGCCCAACTGAATTTTAAAAAACGTACTATTCGAAAATGCCGGAATTTGAGGAAAGGATCTTACAGGATATTGTATATTTATTAACCATGCCCCTCTTCGAAACTTTAATGTTTTGTCCTGAAAAAAGACTTATTTGAAGTAAACTATATTAAACTTAATTACAAAAATACGGATTATTCAAACAAATGCCAGGAAAAGAAAACTAAAATACTGTTATCTTGTTATGTACCCCAGAAAACTTGAAGGCGTATACATATAACGGATGCCTTGTAACTCCTCTAGACTGTTCATATGCTAGACTGGATTCCTTGAGACTCGGTGCTCGATAGATAAACAGTGCTAGGGTAGGAAACCTGTCTAACATCGTGAACATAGATTAAACATGAAAATGATTTTAATGCAGCGTCAAAGAATATACGTATAAATGTGTGTTGGGTCAGCTCGGATTTCAACATGCTCACAATAATACTAAATTACAGGTAATTGAACAATAAAACAATTATGTCCCAGCGGGTCGCTTCCTGTGCTGTACAAATGACTGGCAGTGGCATGAGTGTCAAGGTAACCAACAAGTGCGTTTAATATAATTATAAATTAAGTATACAAAGAAAAAAACATTTCTAGCTGGATCTGAATAAATACGTTGCAGGGCATGGTATGTCATCAATGGCAATGGGAGATTGTAACTCGCAATACTGTTACTTATGTTAGCACATATGACGATGTAGGAGTAGTTCAATAAAACCTCTCATTTCATGTTTATTTTCAACATTTTTTATCGGATATTGAATGATATTTTATGTTTTTAGTGAAATTTGCAGTTTCATCTTTAAACGCATTTTCCGGTGCGCAAATTCCGCAAGAAAATCGTGCGGAACGTTTAAGTTAAGTTTGATATGAAAAAAAGTTCGTACAACCATGCAAACTGTGCTAAACTTAAAGAAAAATATCTAAATTTTCTAAAAATTGTCTTACCTTAGTATATCATGGATTTTTCAAGTCCTGTTTAAAGCTTTATTTGAGGTGTCCATTAACTCCCATTACATTCAATGGTTGACCCCAATTAAATCTATCTTATGGCTCCGTCTTTGACGAAACAAATTTTCCATGTGTTACAATTGCGACAAATTGTATTCATTCCGCCATTAAATACAACTTGATTCCGTAATGTTGAATAACTGTTAAATTCAAAATGTCAGCTCTCAGAAAAATTTCGTCTCGATATTTCAAACATGGATTACTTAATTGAACATCGTTTAATTCATTGAAAACAGGTAAAGTCTTTGTGTTTATATAAGTTTCGTGATATTTCACACGTTAAATATGCAGAACTTCTGAAAAAATTTTGCTCCGAGAAAAATCAACTGACAGATAAAACCTAACATTTCAAATAATAATAAAAAATGTAAAAGTCAGATGAAAATGATAAATATAAACGTGAAATGAGAGGTTTTATGTTATAGAACTAGATGTAGGAGCTGATCAAAACGCCCCACTGTCACTCAACATAAAAAATCCTAACAGTATCACAGTCTGTGCAAAATCGCCCCCACGTTCATCAAAATCACCTCACTTACAAAAATCTATGTAAAATATAAATTGTTAAGTTGTACAGCTATTTTCTATTTTTAAGGAGTTTAATGTTTTATATTTAATTACATATCAATGTTGTCGCTGATTAAAAATGTATAAATGTTTTATTAATAATGATCAGTTATGTCTTTATTTAGTCCGAGAATCCTCGGCCGTCCAACACTTTTTTTGCGAGGGACGTCAGAGAGCTCTCAATAAGCAAAACAGCGGATTTTGCGACACAGGTCTGGGTCTGCAAATTTCATCGTGTCCAGATGTTAATAAACATTTTCGTCCAGTTAAACTATATATAATTCACTTCTTTAGATATGTTTCTCTATGAATATAATCATCACACCTTCAATCAAAATGATTTAAGTCCATTTCTAAGCTCATTTCCATCGATACCCTTACATTCCGACATTTAACTTTCATTTTGAACAAAAAGTCACATGACAACAATGTGACTTAAATCTAGTGCTTAAATTAGCTTGATTGAAGGTATGATGATTATATTCATAAAGAAAAATATCTAAAGAAGCGATGAATAAATGCCGTTAATAAATGCCTCGGGTAGTGTTTACCTGACAGGTGTAAACATTATCATGACATCGGCGGTTGCTAGACCAAATTTCCAGTTACCATTAGATACATTCATTAATTACCTTACAAGACTAATGTACCAGTCCAGAGTTGCTTCCCCTGCATTGGATCCTTATGCAGTATAGGTGTACTTTGTGTACGTAGTTGGTGTAGTATTTCAACCAAAAACTGCTATCCAAACATTTTAAATAACTTCTTAACAAAATAAAAGAATTAATATATAAATCTTTACCTCCTTTATTTAAATTTTGCAGACAGTAATTGAAATTAATACTCTGTTAAATAAGAAAAACAATTTAATTACACCCAGTTGTTGTTTTTTCAATGTGTTGAACTGTGAAAAAAAGTGAATTATATAATTGAAATTATATGTATTGCTTGTTGAATTATACCCTTAACCACGTCACAATGTTGAATAAGACACTTAACTAAATAAAAAAAATGTAAGTACATTTGTACATTAAAATAATGAGTTGTACAAAAAAGGTAATGAGACAAGTGTCAAGATGATGTAAAATATTTTTTACATAGCACACGCATAGCTGCTGTACATGTAGCTTTAGTGTTATTTGTCATGATGAGTGCCAATGTTAATACGTAGCTTTGTACGGTTATCTGTTATCATCAAAAAGCAATGTGATGGTATACTTGTTTCCCTGAAAATTGCACATCCAGTGAATCTTCTTCCATTCTATTCAGATTTGAGTTCAAAATTCGTTTTATTAAAAAATTTGAAGAGAAAACACTACTATGGTGGCATATATCTGCCACCACATATCACTTAATTAAGTCGACATATTTTCGGAAATATGTCAACATGCTACATTATTAAGTCAACATAATACTGAATTAAGTCATCATTATCAGATTAGAAAAAAAGAGGGAAAATGCGCTGTTTGAACAGAATGTGCCTCTACTTTTCCACTTATTTATCGTGCAAGTAGACATAATTATGAATTAAGTGGACATAGTTTTCTGAATAAGTCGACATAATTTTATGATTAAGTCAACTTAATTTTCTGTTTAAGTCGACATAAGTTGTTGATTTTGTCGACATAATTAAGTCCACATAATCTGATTATTAAGTCGAAATAATTATCTACCATTTAACTTGAAAGGGGGGGGGGGCGCTTGGTTTAGAAGTTGAAATTCCAAGACCTCAATGAGAGAATCATAGCAGAAATGAGACCCGAGCCAGCAGTATGTCGTGGCTCGTATAGAGGTTAAGCCCTCTTAAATTATTGATCAATATAAAACTGAAAATTACTTGAAGATATTGACAATCAATTTAAAAGGTATAGTCACAATGAATTAACAAAATGCAAATTAACCTTTGTATATTTCAAAAATAAATGATATGAAAACATTAACCATTCCAAAATAAAGCGAAAATGAAATAAATTAAATACTCTGAACCAAAATAATAATAATCAAAAATAGTTAAACAGGGGGACATAATCATACCTACTACAGAAGAAAAAAACATTCTGAAGAAAACTTGCTGCCATACATAATAATGCTAATTTTTAAAAAAAATTTTGTCGCGACGCATTAAAAAATTATATTTTATATCGCTACGTGTCATAAAAATACAGATTTTTTTCTCGGCTGTTGCTACATGTATTTTGCCGGAACTGATTAAATTTCACCTGTATGAGCCGTTAATTAGCATGATTAGGTGAAACTTATAAGTTTTGTATTGTATGGTAACCGTACGCGAGTTGCCTATACGTGATGTTAGATTTTAACACAAATAAGACCTCTTTAAACTACGGGAAACAAAACTGAGAAAAAAAGAAAACATATATAACTAGTAATCCTGTGTTGGGGATGCCAGATGTCCCCTCCCGTTACTGCACATAAATAAAAAAATTATACTAAGAGAAACACTCATGAAAATCGGACCACATTGTCATTTTCAATTATTTTTTTCACAAGTGTTTTGGCAATTTAGGCGGCCAGGTTTTTTTTAAATATGATTCTCAGGCTGTTACGAATGCGATGGTGGTTTTAGCCTTGGGTTACCACCCCTGATTTACTAAAATATTTAAAGGGTTCAAATTTAACGATTACTTCATAAATTCAATGCTGGGGCTCTCATTATAACTGATCGTGCGCTAAATCCTGGCTCGGTCTCTCTTTAGTAAATCAGGAATGAAAAGTTTACCAACATTGGAGTTGAACCACCATGGCGTCCGTAAAAGATTCAAAATCAGAATTCTTCTGGTCAAAAAGGTCCATATATCAATGTCCAAGGTAACATGAAAGTGATTATCCCGCTGCTGAACAGGAACACGTGCCTGCTAAAGAGTAATGTCCATGCAGTATGCCATTTTTCGACAACCGAATAAACAATTAAGTACTATCTTTAAAAAAGATAATCGACGCTGTCTGACAGTAGTTGAATTTGAATATTAAAATCACAAAACAGGAATTGTACCTTAACAAATATAAACTTGAAAAATAACCTCCTATTTAAATGCATATTAGTTATAACATCAGATTGGTCACCACTTGATCAATTAATATTGTATGAAGCTATTTACAATTAGAGACGCAGCTAGTTAACTATGGACGCAATATGACGACGGATGCAAAGTGTGTGCATAGGATTATTCTATAATACAAAAATATAGTTTCAAGTTCCCTTTTTATACCCCTGCTTGAAAATTGGTAGGTATATAGTGATAGGGGTGTCTGTCCGTCCGTCCGTCCTTGCGTCCGTCCGTCCTTCCGTTACACCTAAGGGTACCCATCTCTTGTCCGCAACTCCTCATAAACCCCTCAATGGATTTTCATGAAACTTTCACACAATCTTTGTGACATAATGTAGATGTGCACCTACTATTTTAAAATTTGATCTGATTGATTTTTTGGGGTTTCCCATAGCAAAACAAGGACTTAGCCATTACACAACAAAGGGGTACCCATCTCTTATCCGCAACTCCTCCTAAACCCCTCAATGGATTTTCATAAAACATGATTTAAGAGGGCTTGACCTATATACGAGCCACGACATACTGCTGGCTCGGGTCTTATTTCTGCCATGATTCTCTCATTGAGGTCTTGGAA
This sequence comes from Limnoperna fortunei, assembly GCA_944474755.1. Taxonomy (NCBI): domain Eukaryota; kingdom Metazoa; phylum Mollusca; class Bivalvia; order Mytilida; family Modiolidae; genus Limnoperna; species Limnoperna fortunei. Next base: position 98,917,723 of record OX104116.1, read on the forward strand.
TTTCAACTTCTAAACCAAGCAACCCCCCTCCCCTTTTCAAGTTAAATGGTAGATAATTATGTCGACTTAATAATCAGACAGATTATGTGGACTTAATTATGTCGAAATAATCAAAAACTTATGTCGACTTAAACAGAAAATTAAGTTGACTTAATCATAAAATTATGTCGACTTATTCAGAAAACTATGTCCACTTAATTCATAATTATGTCTACTTGCACGATAAATAAGTGGAAAAGTAGAGGCACATTCTGTTCAAACAGCGCATTTTCCCTCTTTTTTCTAATCTGAAAAAGATTACTTAATTCAGTATTATGTTGACTTAATTATAAAGCATGTTGACATATTTCCGAAAATATGTCGACTTAATTAAGTGATATGTGGTGGCAGATATATGCCACCATAATGTACTATTGTCAGCTGTGTAAAAATCAATGGGAAATTATATTCTATAGGCAATGGTACTTTTACTTTCACTTTACCTTTTCAAAACACTTAATTGATTAAGATCTTTTTTAAAACGTTTTCCAGATTTCGTTATCATGGAGGACTTTTTCCAAGATTTGGAGAGTGACGTATAGTAGTGCACAAACACGGAGAGCACAAACATCGCTACGCAGGAAGTCCATGGTGAGGCCAAAAGTTAAGGAGAGCAATTAGGGTTAAAATTCATAATTCTTCTGTTCTACAAAACGACGCAAAGAATTTATGAAAAAAAATAATAATAAGAGGATTACGCGAACTTGTACATTCTAGTAAAAAAAATCAGTGATTCTTTTGCTATTTTTTAACTTTTGGGGTTTTTTTTTAAGTTAGTGCTTTTATTATAAAATAAACAAGTGTGAATACTGAATTGCATACTTCCATCTATCAATTTGATAAAAGCAATTGTGCTTAACACCAATTCTCCATAAGGATCAAAGGATTTCCATATAGGGTGAGACATGACATGTCTCAGATTTTGCTGATTTTCATTTTATAAGTTGAAATTGACCATTGGATCACAAAATAATGATTGTTTGTTATTATTTGACTTCGGTTGTCATGGTAACCGTGGCGGCCATTTTGAGCCGATTAAAATACAGTGAAAAGGGAAATATTTAAATCCCAATTTTTCAGGGGAAAATCAATTCACATTCAATAGAATTTTTTTATTTGCTTATTTCAATATCTCATTGACAATATTCAAAACAGTTACAACTATTTAAATATATGTGTGATCAGACTGAGACTATTGAACATGTCAAGAAATAGTGCATTATTCTCTATAATTTTTGGTAAAAAATATTACCATTTTTGCCACTTTTCTGACTCCATTTTCAGAAAATGCACCAATCACAAATACTCATCATGAATATAATTACATAGATTGATGATTAATATTCAAAAATTTTTAAAATCTCAATGGGGTAAGAAAAAACGTCTTTAGAAAACACTGTTAAAGTTGGTTACCATGGTAATAAAACAAAAATGGCAATTTTTCGATATTTAAATATATGTATGACAATACTTCTAATATGAGCCAAGATAACAACTGCTGTCATCATATGTACCTGAAAGGATCTTTTCAACATAGTATGACCTTAGAAAACTTTCAAGGTCACTTGTGTTGTTCTCAAGGTCACTTAAAATTGATTTTGCTTCGAGATTTTTATATTTGAAAGCTCAATTTTTAGTTGACCTTGACCTTGAGACACTGTGCCCTGAAATGATTTCAATGTCATTTTAAGTTTATAGGATGTCTGTTAAAAATAATAATTAAGTATGATTTAATTTAACCCTCTAAGAAACAGTAGTTTCGTGGAAATATTGAACAATACAGAAATGGCTTCTTTCACAAGTTACAATGGTAACCATCTTTGACAGTGTTTTCTATAGACATCTTTTGTTACCCCATTGAGATTTTTATAAGTTTTGAATATTAATCATCAATTTATGTAATTATATTCATGATGAGTATTTGTGATTGGTGCATTTTCTGAAAATGGAGTCAGTAAAGTGGCAAAAATGGTAATTTTTTGGTAAAAAAATTCCAGAACAAATGCATGATTTCTTGACATATTTGAAAGCCTCGTTCTGACTACACATTTATGTTTAGTCTTGAAACTGTTTTGAATACTGTCAATGAGGTATTGAATTAAGCAAATAAAACGTTTTATTGAATATGCATTGATTTTTGAATAACAAATTGGGAATTGAATATAGGCTATTTCGCAGTATGAGAAATGATAAAAAAATGACCGCCTCGGTTACCATGGCAACCGTGGTCAATCATAACAAACAGTCATCATTTTTGTGATCCAATGGTCAATTGCAACTTATGAAATGAAAATCAGCAAAATCTGAGACATGTCATGTCCCAGTTATTTTGGTGCTTAGGGATAATTGGTCTTAAGATCTTAGAATCAGTTATTTAGTATTTTTTAAATGTTGAACGAAGAAATCAGTTTATACAGGAAAAAATGAGTTACCGGATCAGACTGAGACTATTGAACATGTCAAGAAATAGTGCATTATTCTCTATAATTTTTGGTAAAAAATATTACCATTTTTGCCACTTTTCTGACTCCATTTTCAGAAAATGCACCAATCACAAATACTCATCATGAATATAATTACATAGATTGATGATTAATATTCAAAAATTTTTAAAATCTCAATGGGGTAAGAAAAAACGTCTTTAGAAAACACTGTTAAAGTTGGTTACCATGGTAATAAAACAAAAATGGCAATTTTTCGATATTTAAATATATGTATGACAATACTTCTAATATGAGCCAAGATAACAATTGCTGTCATCATATGTACCTGAAAGGATCTTTTCAACATAGTATGACCTTAGAAAACTTTCAAGGTCACTTGTGTTGTTCTCAAGGTCACTTAAAATTGATTTTGCTTCGAGATTTTTATATTTGAAAGCTCAATTTTTAGTTGACCTTGACCTTGAGACACTGTGCCCTGAAATGATTTCAATGTCATTTTAAGTTTATAGGATGTCTGTTAAAAATAATAATTAAGTATGATTTAATTTAACCCTCTAAGAAACAGTAGTTTCGTGGAAATATTGAACAATACAGAAATGGCTTCTTTCACAAGTTACAATGGTAACCATCTTTGACAGTGTTTTCTATAGACATCTTTTGTTACCCCATTGAGATTTTTATAAGTTTTGAATATTAATCATCAATTTATGTAATTATATTCATGATGAGTATTTGTGATTGGTGCATTTTCTGAAAATGGAGTCAGTAAAGTGGCAAAAATGGTAATTTTTTGGTAAAAAAATTCCAGAACAAATGCATGATTTCTTGACATATTTGAAAGCCTCGTTCTGACTACACATTTATGTTTAGTCTTGAAACTTTTTTGAATACTGTCAATGAGGTATTGAATTAAGCAAATAAAACGTTTTATTGAATATGCATTGAGTTTTGAATAACAAATTGGGAATTGAATATAGGCTATTTCGCAGTATGAGAAATGATAAAAAATGACCGCCTCGGTTACCATGGCAAACGTGGTCAATCATAACAAACAGTCATCATTTTTGTGATCCAATGGTCAATTGCAACATATGAAATGAAAATCAGCAAAATCTGAGACATGTCATGTCCCAGTTATTTTGGTGCTTAGGGATAATTGGTCTTAAGATCTTAGAATCAGTTATTTAGTATTTTTTAAATGTTGAACGAAGAAATCAGTTTATACAGGAAAAAATGAGTTACCGGGCGAAGAATTTAGGATTTAGATTGTTAAAATTTGAATGAATGTTTAATGGCTAATTTGTAAATCAATATATTAAGAATACAGAAATCACAATTTAGAACGTAGAATAACACTGTAGAATAAATCATTCCGAATTTGATGTAAAAGTACGATTTTTGACCCCAGCTGCTTGCGATAAGAAGTGATGTATAGCGTGATGGAAAATAGGTCATACATAAAAATGTGTGTGTGCCAATCTACTTTATCTACTATAAATAATTCATCTATAATGAGATTTCCTCTCTATAATTAATTGCACCTTAATTAAACTATGAACAGCTGAAGATTTTCTTTGTAATAATACTAGAAAAATGACTTATAGCATCTTGATTTTTACGAGGATTGTGGAGGGGGATGCAACACTTTTGTAATACATGTACAAATATATACAAAAAGCAGCTATATTGTTTATTTTTGAGGGTGGCAAAATTAGAGACGTAAATAATAAGATATATATATAATCTAAACCAAACTATAGCCATGATATTCTTATTTATTGGGTTTCGGGGTGTGAATGTGCTTGTGAAAAAAAGATGGGTGTTTGAATGTTTTTTTTAAACATGATTTTTTACGTAAAGTTATGTGATATTTCGCGTTGACTTTTGTGTTGTCTCCAATTTTAAGTGATATATTTCTTTTTGTGTTGGCATAGTATTTTAGTTATTTAGACTTAGCATTGTTTGGCTTTGTTAGATTCACTGTGATTGATTATGATGCTGCCACTTTCTTTACAATCTTTTATGCCGTCAAGCATGTCTGTTCCAGTTTTTATTATTTTATTTATTAATTATATTCACTAGCTATAATAACTAACCGTTAATAACTTGTGTTCGACTGAATTTAGATTTATGAGATTGCATATTTTTGTATATTTTGGGCTATTGTAAAGAGCCTGGAGTACCTTTTGAATTATATTATGTGCTGCAATACGTAATAATAATAATTTAAGCCTGGTTTTTTTGTAAATTGTACATTTAAAGTGATATATCGGATATAATGGTTAACACGTTATTTCATCTAATGTAATTAGATGGCCGATGTATTCCAGATGGCTATTTGGATCACGTGATTCCGTGTAATAATACTTAACTTCCCTCAGAGCTCAGATGGATGTAATTAGAGACATTTAAATATATCTCTTGGATGCTATAAATAAAGCTGAAGTAAACTAAATAAGATAAATCTTTGTATTAATTAAAGTTTTTAATAATTATAGTTTGCAACACAAGTTGGTTAATTGTGACAAAATTTTTTAAAAAAAGAATATATCGCATGCACTGCAAAGAGAACCTCTTGCTTAATATAATATATACACAAGATATTCATATTTTTAAGATAACTTAAACAGTTCTATTGTCGCAATATTACAGAGCTACATATAAAAAAATCGTCCATAGACCGAATTTCAGATGAAGTCTAGAACAAATGATATCGATGAAAAAATGTCATACTTTGAAAAATCAGAAAAACAAATACTCTTAAAAAAAACTTAATCAATGTGATAAACAGTAACATCCACCACCAGGCCATACCTATAATACACGTAATACAGTGATATATAATCAAATGAATGTACTTTTTTCTATGTCACTGCCGCTCCAAGTATATAGTTCTTTGTTATAATTCAAACATTATTTTCAAAACTGCATCTTGGTGCAATTATATATTTATTTACCAACTATGATGAATGGGTGTAGAATTGTATCAAGACCCAGTTTCTGTTGTTGTATTAATTACATTTTATGTGTTATAACCATTTATTGTAAATGTGTTGAACAAATAAAATAAATAAATAAATAAATATAGTAACATCCACCACCAGGCCATACCTATAATACACGTGATACAGTGATATATAGTAACATCCACCACCAGGCCATACCTATAATACACGTAATACAGTGTATACAGTAACATCCACCACTAGACCATAGCTATAATACACGTAATACAGGGATATACAGTAACATCCACCACCAGACCATACTTATAATACACGTAATACAGTGTATACTGTAACATCCACCACTAGACCATACCTATAATACACGTAATACAGTGATATATAGTAACATCCACAACCAGACCATACCTATAATACACGTAATACAGTGATATATAGTAACATCCACAACCAGGCCATACATATAATACACGTTAAACATTGATATACAGTAACATCCACAACCAGACCATACCTATAATACACGTCATACAGTGATATATAGTAACATCCACCACCAGACCATACCTATAATACACGTAATACAGTGTATACAGTAACATCCACCACCAGACCATACCTATAATATACGTAATACAGCGATATACAATAACATCCACCACCATACCATACCTATAATACACGTAATACAGTGATATATAGTAACATCCACCACCAGGCCATACCTATAATACACGTAACACAGTGATATACAGTAACATCCACCACCAGTCCATACCTATAATACAGTGTATACAGTAACATCCACCACAAGGCCATACCTATAATATACGTAATACAGTGATATATAGTAACATCCACCACCAGACCATACCTATAATACACGTAATACAGTGATATATAGTAACATCCACCACCAGACCATACCTATAATACACGTAACACAGTGATATACAGTAACATCCACCACCAGGCCATACTTATAATACACGTAATACAGTGTATACAGTAACATCCACCACCAGGCCATACCTATAATACACGTAATACAGTGTATACAGTAACATCCACCACCAGGCCATACCTATAATACACGTAATACAGTGATATATAGTAACATCCACAACCAGACCATACCTATAATAGACGTAATACAGTGATATATAGTAACATCCACAACCAGGCCATACCTATAATACACGTAATACAGTGATATACAGTAACATCCACCACCAGACCATACCAATAATACACGTAATACAGTGATATACAGTAACATCCACCACTAGACCATACCTATAATACACGTAATACAGTGTATACAGTAACATCCACCACCAGGCCATACCTATAATACACGTAATACAGTGATATACAGTAACATCCACCACTAGACCATACCTATAATACACGTAATACAGTGTAAACAGTAACATCCACCACCAGACCATACCTATAATACACGTAATACAGTGATATATAGTAACATCCACCACCAGACCATACCTATAATACACGTAACACAGTGATATACAATAACATCCACCACCAGGCCATACTTATAATACACGTAATACAGTGTATACAGTAACATCCACCACCAGGCCATACCTATAATACACGTAATACAGTGTATACAGTAACATCCACCACTAGACCATACCTATAATACACGTAATACAGTGTATACAGTAACATCCACCACCAGACCATACCTATAATACACGTAATACAGTGATATACAGTAACATCCACCACCAGACCATACCAATAATACACGTAATAAGGTGATATACAGTAACATCCACCACCAGACCATACCTATAATACACGTAATACAGTGATATATAGTAACATCCGCCACCAGACCATACCAATAATAAACGTAATACAGTGATATATAGTAACATCCACCACCAGACCATACCAATAATACACGTAATAAGGTGATATACAGTAACATCCACCACCAGACCATACCTATAATACACGTAATACAGTGATATATAGTAACATCCACCACCAGGCCATACCTATAATACACGTAATACAGTGTATACAGTAACATCCACCACCAGGCCATACCTATAATACACGTAACACAGTGATATACAGTAACATCCACCACCAGGCCATACTTATAATACACGTAATACAGTGTAAACAGTAACATCCACCACCAGACCATACTTATAATACACGTAAAACAGTGTATACAGTAACATCCACCACTAGACCATACCTATAATACACGTAATACAGTGACATATAGTAACATCCACAACCAGACCATACCTATAATACACGTAATACAGTAATATATAGTAACTTCCACAACAAGGCCATACCTATCATACACGTAATACAGTGATATATAGTAACATCCACAACCAGGCCAAACATATAATACACGTAAAACATTGATATACAGTAACATCCACCACCAGACCATACCTATAATACACGTCATACAGTGATATATAGTAACATCCATCACCAGGCCATACCTATAATACACGTAATACAGTGATATATAGTAACATCCACAACCAGACCATACCTATAATACCCGTAATACAGTGATATACAGTAACATCTACCACCAGACCATACCTATAATACACGTAATACAGTGTATACAGTAACATCCACGACCAGACCATACCTATAATACACGTAATACAGTGTACACAGTAACATCCACCACCAGGCCATAGCTATAATACACGTAATACAGGGATATACAGTAACATCCACCACCAGACCATACCTATAATATACGTAATACAGTGATATACAGTAACATCCACCACCATACCATACCTATAATACACGTAATACAGTGTATACAGTAACATCAACCACCAGACCATACCTATAATACACGTAATACAGTGATATATAATCAAATGAATGTACTTTTTTCTATGTCACTGCCGCTCCAAGTATATAGTTCTTTGTTATAATTCAAACATTATTTTCAAAACTGCATCTTGGTGCAATTATATATTTATTTACCAACTATGATGAATGGGTGTAGAATTGTATCAAGACCCAGTTTCTGTTGTTGTATTAATTACATTTTATGTGTTATAAACATTTATTGTAAATGTGTTGAACAAATAAAATAAATAAATAAATAAATATAGTAACATCCACCACCAGGCCATACCTATAATACACGTGATACAGTGATATATAGTAACATCCACCACCAGGCCATACCTATAATACACGTAATACAGTGATATATAGTAACATCCACAACCAGGCCATACATATAACACACGTTATACATTGATATACAGTAACATCCACCACCAGACCATACCTATAATACACATAATACAGTGATATATAGTAACATCCACAACCAGACCATACCTATAATACCCGTAATACAGTGATATACAGTAACATCCACCACCAGACCATACCTATAATACACGTAATACAGTGATATATAGTAACATCCACCACCAGGCCATACCTATAATACACGTAATACAGTGTATACAGTAACATCCACCACTAGACCATAGCTATAATACACGTAATACAGGGATATACAGTAACATCCACCACCAGACCATACTTATAATACACGTAATACAGTGTATACTGTAACATCCACCACTAGACCATACCTATAATACACGTAATACAGTGATATATAGTAACATCCACAACCAGACCATACCTATAATACACGTAATACAGTGATATATAGTAACATCCACAACCAGGCCATACATATAATACACCTTAAACATTGATATACAGTAACATCCACAACCAGACCATACCTATAATACACGTCATACAGTGATATATAGTAACATCCACCACCAGACCATACCTATAATACACGTAATACAGTGTATACAGTAACATCCACCACCAGACCATACCTATAATATACGTAATACAGCGATATACAATAACATCCACCACCATACCATACCTATAATACACGTAATACAGTGATATATAGTAACATCCACCACCAGGCCATACCTATAATACACGTAACACAGTGATATACAGTAACATCCACCACCAGTCCATACCTATAATACAGTGTATACAGTAACATCCACCACAAGGCCATACCTATAATATACGTAATACAGTGATATATAGTAACATCCACCACCAGACCATACCTATAATACACGTAATACAGTGATATATAGTAACATCCACCACCAGACCATACCTATAATACACGTAACACAGTGATATACAGTAACATCCACCACCAGGCCATACTTATAATACACGTAATACAGTGTATACAGTAACATCCACCACCAGGCCATACCTATAATACACGTAATACAGTGTATACAGTAACATCCACCACCAGGCCATACCTATAATACACGTAATACAGTGATATATAGTAACATCCACAACCAGACCATACCTATAATAGACGTAATACAGTGATATATAGTAACATCCACAACCAGGCCATACCTATAATACACGTAATACAGTGATATACAGTAACATCCACCACCAGACCATACCAATAATACACGTAATACAGTGATATACAGTAACATCCACCACTAGACCAAACCTATAATGTTACGTTATACAGTGTATACAGTAACATCCACCACCAGGCCATACCTATAATACACGTAATACAGTGATATACAGTAACATCCACCACTAGACCATACCTATAATACACGTAATGCAGTGTAAACAGTAACATCCACCACCAGACCATACCTATAATACACGTAATACAGTGATATATAGTAACATCCACCACCAGACCATACCTATAATACACGTAACACAGTGATATACAGTAACATCCACCACCAGGCCATACTTATAATACACGTAATACAGTGTATACAGTAACATCCACCACCAGGCCATACCTATAATACACGTAATACAGTGTATACAGTAACATCCACCACTAGACCATACCTATAATACACGTAATACAGTGTATACAGTAACATCCACCACCAGACCATACCTATAATACACGTAATACAGTGATATATAGTAACATCCACCACCATACCATACCAATAATACACGTAATAAGGTGATATACAGTAACATCCACCACCAGACCATACCTATAATACACGTAATACAGTGATATATAGTAACATCCGCCACCAGACCATACCAATAATAAACGTAATACAGTGATATATAGTAACATCCACCACCAGACCATACCAATAATACACGTAATAAGGTGATATACAGTAACATCCACCACCAGACCATACCTATAATACACGTAATACAGTGATATATAGTAACATCCACCACCAGACCATACCAATAATACACGTAATAAGGTGATATACAGTAACATCCACCACCAGGCCATACCTATAATACACGTAATACAGTGTATACAGTAACATCCACCACCAGGCCATACCTATAATACACGTAACACAGTGATATATAGTAACATCCACCACCAGACCATACCAATAATACACGTAATAAGGTGATATACAGTAACATCCACCACCAGACCATACCTATAATACACGTAATACAGTGATATATAGTAACATCCACCACCAGACCATACCAATAATACACGTAATAAGGTGATATACAGTAACATCCACCACCAGGCCATACCTATAATACACGTAATACAGTGTATACAGTAACATCCACCACCAGGCCATACCTATAATACACGTAACACAGTGATATACAGTAACATCCACCACCAGGCCATACTTATAATACACGTAATACAGTGTAAACAGTAACATCCACCACCAGACCATACTTATAATACACGTAATACAGTGTATACAATAACATCCACCACTAGACCATACCTATAATACACGTAATATAGTGATATACAGTAACATCCACCACCAGACCATACTTATAATACACGTAAAACAGTGTATACAGTAACATCCACCACTAGACCATACCTATAATACACGTAATACAGTGACATATAGTAACATCCACAACCAGACCATACCTATAATACACGTAATACAGTAATATATAGTAACTTCCACAACAAGGCCATACCTATCATACACGTAATACAGTGATATATAGTAACATCCACAACCAGGCCAAACATATAATACACGTAAAACATTGATATACAGTAACATCCACCACCAGACCATACCTATAATACACGTCATACAGTGATATATAGTAACATCCATCACCAGGCCATACCTATAATACACGTAATACAGTGATATATAGTAACATCCACAACCAGACCATACCTATAATACCCGTAATACAGTGATATACAGTAACATCTACCACCAGACCATACCTATAATACACGTAATACAGTGTATACAGTAACATCCACGACCAGACCATACCTATAATACACGTAATACAGTGTACACAGTAACATCCACCACCAGGCCATAGCTATAATACACGTAATACAGGGATATACAGTAACATCCACCACCAGACCATACCTATAATACACGTAATACAGTGTATACAGTAACATCCACCACCAGACCATACCTATAATACACTTAATACAGTGATATACAGTAACATCCACCACCAGTCCATACCTATAATACACGTAATACAGTGTATACAGTAACATCCACCACCAGGCCATACCTATAATACACGTAATACAGTGTATACAGTAACATCCACCACCAGACCATACATATAGTACACGTAATACAGTGTATACAGTAACATCCACCACCAGACCATACCTATAATACACGTAATACAGTGTAAACAGTAACATCCACCACCAGACCATACCTATAATATACGTAATACAGTGATATACAGTAACATCCACCACCAGACCATACCTATAATACACGTAATACAGTGATATACAGTAACATCCACCACCAGACCATACCTATAATATACGTAATACAGTGTATACAGTAACATCCACCACCAGACCATACCTATAATACACGTAATACAGTGTATACAGTAACATCCACCACCAGACCATACCTATAATACACGTAATACAGTGTATACAGTAACATCAACCACCAGACCATACCTATAATATACGTAATACAGTGATATTCAGTAACATCCACCACCAGACCATACCTATAATACACGTAATACGGTGTATACAGTAACATCCACCACCAGACCATACCTATAATATACGTAATACAGTGTACACATTAACATGCACCACCAGACCATACATATAATACACGTAATACAGTGTATACAGTAACATCCTCCACCAGACCATACCTATAATACACGTAATACAGTGTATACAGTAACATCCACCACCAGACCATACCTATTATACACTTAATACAGTGATATACAGTAACATCCACCACCAGACCATACCTATAATACACGTAATACAGTGTATAAAGTAACATCCACAACCAGACCATACCTATAATACACTTATTCAGTGATATACAGTAACATCCACCACCAGGCCATACCTATAATACACGTAATACAGTGATATACAGTAACATCCACCACCAGACCATACCAATAATACACTTAATACCGTGATATACAGTAACATCCACCACCAGACCATACCTATAATACACGTAATACAGTGATATACAGTAACATCCACCACCAGACCATACCTATAATACACGTAATACAGTGTATACAGTAACATCCACCACCAGACCATACATATAATACACGTAATACAGTGTCTACAGTAACATCCACCACCAGGCCATAGCTATAATACACGTAATACAGGGATATACAATAACATCCACCACCAGACCATACCTATAATACACGTAATACAGTGTATACAGTAACATCCACCACCAGACCATACCTATAATACATAATACAGTGTATACAGTAACATCCACTACCAGGCCATAGCTATAATACACGTAATACAGGGATATACAGTAACATCTACCACCAGACCATACCTATAATACACGTAATACAGTGTATTCAGTAACATCCACCACCAGGCCATACCTATAATACACGTAATACAGTGTATACAGTAACATCCACCACCAGACCATACCTATAATACACGTAATACAGTGTATACAGTAACATCCACCACCAGACCATACCTACAATACACGTAATACAGTGTATACAGTAACATTCACCACCAGGCCATACCTATAATACACGTAATACAGTGTATTCAGTAACATCCACCACCAGGCCATACCTATAATACACGTAATACAGTGTATACAGTAACATCCACCACCAGACCATACCTATAATACACGTAATACAGTGTACACAGTAACATCCACCACCAGGCCATAGCTATAATATACGTAATACAGTGATATACAGTGACATCCACAACCAGGCCATACCTATAATACACGTAATACAGTGTACACAGTAACATCCACCACCAGGCCATAGCTATAATACACGTAATAAAGGGATATACAGTAACATCCACCACCAGACCATACCTATAATATACGTAATACAGTGATATACAGTAACATCCACCACCAGACCATACCTATAATACACGTAATACAGTGTATACAGTAACATCCACCACCAGGCCATAGCTATAATACACGTAATACAGGGATATACAGTAACATCCACCACCAGACCATACCTATAATACACGTAATACAGTGTATACAGTAACATCCACCACCAGACCATACCTATAATACACGTAATACAGTGATATATAGTAACATCCACCACCAGACCATACCAATAATACACGTAATGCAGTGTATACAGTAACATCCACCACCAGGCCATACCTATAATACACGTAATACAGTGATATACAGTAACATCCACCACCAGACCATACCTATAATACACGTAATACAGTGTATACAGTAACATCCACCACCAGGCCATACCTATAATACACGTTATACAGTGTATACAGTAACATCCACCACCAGACCATACCTATAATATACGTAATACAGTGATATACAGTAACATCCACCACCAGACCATACCTATAATATACGTAATACAGTGATATACAGTAACATCCACCACCAGACCATACCTATAATATACGTAATACAGTGATATACAGTAACATCCACCACCAGACCATACCTATAATATACGTAATACAGGGATATACAGTAACATCCACCACCAGACCATACCTATAATATACGTAATACAGTGATATACAGTAACATCCACCACCAGACCATACCTATAATATACGTAATACAGGGATATACAGTAACATCCACCACCAGACCATACCTATAATACACGTAATACAGTGTTTACAGTAACATCCACCACCAGACCATACCTATAATACACGTTATACAGTGTATACAGTAAACATCCAACACCAGACAATACCTATAATACACGTAATACAGTGTATACAGTAACATCCACCACCAGACCATACCAATAATACACGTAATACAGTGATATACAGTAACATCCACCACCAGACCATACCTATAATACACGTAATACAGTGTATACAGTAACATCCACCACCAGGCCATACCTATAATACACGTAATACAGTGATATATAGCAACATCCACCAAAAGACCATACCAATAATACACGTAATACAGTGTATACAGTAACATCCACCACCAGACCATACATATAATACACGTGACACAGTGATATACAGTAACATCCACCACCAGACCATACCTATAATACACGTAATACAGTGATATACAGTAACATCCACCACCAGACCATACCTATAATACACGTAATACAGTGATATACAGTAAAATCCACCACCAGACCATACCTATAATACACGTAATACAGTGATATACAGTAACATCCACCACCAGGCCATACCTATAATACACGTAATACAGTGATATACAGTAACATCCACCACCAGGCCATACCTATAATATACGTAATACAGTGATATACAGTAACATCCACCACCAGACCATACCTATAATACACGTAATACAGTGATATACAATAACATCCACCACCAGACCATACCTATAATACACGTAATACAGTGTATACAGTAACATCCACCACCAGACCATACCTATAATACACGTAATACAGTGATATATAGTAACATCCACCACCAGACCATACCTATAATACACTTAATACAGTGATATATAGTAACATCCACCACCAGGCCATACCTATAATACACGTAATACAGTGTATAAAGTAACATCCACCACCAGGCCATACCTATAATACACGTAATACAGTGATATACAGTAACATCCACCACCAGGCCATACCTATAATACACGTAATACAGTGATATACAGTAACATCCACCACCAGACCATACCTATAATACACGTAATACAGTGTATACAGTAACATCCACCACCAGACCATTCCTATAATACACGTAATACAGTGATATACAGTAACATCCACCACCAGGCCATACCTATAATACACGTAATACAGTGTATACAGTAACATCCACCACCAGGCCATACCTATAATACACGTAATACAGTGTATACAGTAACATCAACCACCAGGCCATACCTATAATACACGTAATACAGTGTATACAGTAACATCCACCACCAGACCATACCTATAATACACGTAATACAGTTTTACAATAACATCAACCACCAGACCATACCTATAACACATGTAATACAGTTATATTCAGTAACATCCCCCACCACACCATACCTATAATACACGTAATACAGTGATATATAGTAACATCCACAACCAGGCCATACCTATAATACACGTAATACAGTGATATATAGTAACATCCACCACCAGACCATACCTATAATACACGTAATACAGTGATATACAGTAACATCCACCACCAGGCCATACCTATATTACACGTAATACAGTGATATACAGTAACATCCACCACTAGGCCATACCTATAATATACGTAATACAGTGATATACAGTAACATCCACCACCAGACCATACCTATAATACACGTAATACAGTGATATACAATAACATCCACCACCAGACCATACCTATAATACACGTAATACAGTGTATACAGTAACATCCACCACCAGGCCATACCTATAATACACGTAATACAGTGATATACAGTAACATCCACCACCAGGCCATACCTATAATACACGTAATACAGTGATATACAGTAACATCCACCATAAGACCATACCTATAATACACGTAATACAGTGTATACAGTAACATCCACCACCAGACCATTCCTATAATACACGTAATACAGTGATATACAGTAACATCCACCACCAGGCCATACCTATAATACACGTAATACAGTGTATACAGTAACATCCACCACCAGGCCATACCTATAATACACGTAATACAGTGTATACAGTAACATCAACCACCAGGCCATACCTATAATACACGTAATACAGTGTATACAGTAACATCCACCACCAGACCATACCTATAATACACGTAATACAGTTTTACAGTAACATCAACCACCAGACCATACCTATAATACACGTAATACAGTTATATTCAGTAACATCTGCCACCAGACCATACCTATAATACACGTAATACAGTGATATATAGTAACATCCACAACCAGGCCATACCTATAATACCCGTAATACAGTGATATATAGTAACATCCACCACCAGACCATACCTATAATACACGTAATACAGTGTATACAATAACATCCACCACCAGACCATACCTATATACACGTAATACAGTGTATACAGTAACATCCACCACCAGACCATACCTATAATACACGTAATACAGTGATATACAGTAACATCCACCACCAGACCATACCTATAATACACGTAATACAGTGATATACAGTAACATCCACCACCAGGCCATACCTATAATACACGTTATACAGTGATATACAGTAACATCCACCACCAGGCCATACCTATAATATACGTAATACAGTGATATACAGTAACATCCACCACCAGACCATACCTATAATACACGTAATACAGTGATATACAATAACATCCACCACCAGACCATACCTATAATACACGTAATACAGTGTATACAGTAACATCCACCACCAGACCATACCTATAATACACGTAATACAGTGATATATAGTAACATCCACCACCAGACCATACCTATAATACACTTAATACAGTGATATATAGTAACATCCACCACCAGGCCATACCTATAATACACGTAATACAGTGTATACAGTAACATCCACCACCAGGCCATACCTATAATACACGTAATACAGTGATATACAGTAACATCCACCACCAGGCCATACCTATAATACACGTAATACAGTGATATACAGTAACATCCACCACCAGACCATACCTATAATACACGTAATACAGTGTATACAGTAACATCGACCACCAGACCATTCCTATAATACACGTAATACAGTGATATACAGTAACATCCACCACCAGGCCATACCTATAATACACGTAATACAGTGTATACAGTAACATCCACCACCAGGCCATACCTATAATACACGTAATACAGTGTATACAGTAACATCAACCACCAGGCCATACCTATAATACACGTAATACAGTGTATACAGTAACATCCACCACCAGACCATACCTATAATACACGTAATACAGTTTTACAGTAACATCAACCACCAGACCATACATATAACACATGTAATACAGTTATATTCAGTAACATCCCCCACCACACCATACCTATAATACACGTAATACAGTGATATATAGTAACATCCACAACCAGGCCATACCTATAATACACGTAATACAGTGATATATAGTAACATCCACCACCAGACCATACCTATAATACACGTAATACAGTGATATACAGTAACATCCACCACCAGGCCATACCTATAATACACGTAATACAGTGATATACAGTAACATCCACCACCAGGCCATACCTATAATATACGTAATACAGTGATATACAGTAACATCCACCACCAGACCATACCTATAATACACGTAATACAGTGATATACAATAACATCCACCACCAGACCATACCTATAATACACGTAATACAGTGTATACAGTAACATCCACCACCAGGCCATACCTATAATACACGTAATACAGTGATATACAGTAACATCCACCACCAGGCCATACCTATAATACACGTAATACAGTGATATACAGTAACATCCACCATAAGACCATACCTATAATACACGTAATACAGTGAATACAGTAACATCCACCACCAGACCATTCCTATAATACACGTAATACAGTGATATACAGTAACATCCACCACCAGGCCATACCTATAATACACGTAATACAGTGTATACAGTAACATCCACCACCAGGCCATACCTATAATACACGTAATACAGTGTA
Organism: Limnoperna fortunei; assembly: GCA_944474755.1. Lineage (NCBI taxonomy): Eukaryota > Metazoa > Mollusca > Bivalvia > Mytilida > Modiolidae > Limnoperna > Limnoperna fortunei. The sequence goes on from OX104116.1 coordinate 98,936,505, forward strand.
TACAGTAACATCAACCACCAGGCCATACCTATAATACACGTAATACAGTGTATACAGTAACATCCACCACCAGACCATACCTATAATACACGTAATACAGTTTTACAGTAACATCAACCACCAGACCATACCTATAATACACGTAATACAGTTATATTCAGTAACATCTGCCACCAGACCATACCTATAATACACGTAATACAGTGATATATAGTAACATCCACAACCAGGCCATACCTATAATACCCGTAATACAGTGATATATAGTAACATCCACCACCAGACCATACCTATAATACACGTAATACAGTGTATACAATAACATCCACCACCAGACCATACCTATATACACGTAATACAGTGTATACAGTAACATCCACCACCAGACCATACCTATAATACACGTAATACAGTTTTACAGTACCATCAACCAGCAGACCATACCTATAATACACGTAATACAGTGTATACAGTAACATCCACCACCAGACCATACCTATAATACACGTAATACAGTGATATACAGTAACATCCACCACCAGACCATACCTATAATACACGTAATACAGTGTATACAGTAACATCCACCACCAGACCATACCTATAATACACGTAATACAGTGATATATAGTAACATCCACAACCAGGCCATACCTATAATACCCGTAATACAGTGATATATAGTAACATCCACAACCAGGCCATACCTATAATACACGTAATACAGTGATAGATAGTAACATCCACAACCAGGCCATACCTATAATACCCGTAATACAGTGATATATAGTAACATCCACCACCAGACCATACCTATAATACACGTAATACAGTGTATACAGTAACATCCACCACCAGACCATACCTATAATACACGTAATACAGTGTATACAGTAACATCCACCACCAGACCATACCTATAATACACGTAATACAGTTTTACAGTAACATCAAGCACCAGATCATACCTATAATACACGTAATACAGTGTATACAGTAACATCCACCACCAGACCATACCTATAATACACGTAATACAGTGATATACAGTAACATCCACCACCAGACCATACCTATAATACACGTAATACAGTGTATACAGTAACATCCACCACCAGACCATACCTATAATACACGTAATACAGTGATATACAGTAACATCCACCACCAGACCATACCAATAATACACGTAATACAGTGATATACAGTAACATCCACCACCAGGCCATACCTATAATATACGTAATACAGTGATATACAGTAACATCCACCACCAGACCATACCTATAATACACGTAATACAGTGTATACAGTAACATCCACCACCAGACCATACCTATAATACCCGTAATACAGTGATATATAGTAACATCCACCACCAGACCATACCTATAATACACGTAATACAGTGTATACAGTAACATCCACCACCAGGCCATACCTATAATACACGTAATACAGTGATATACAGTAACATCCACCACCAGACCATACCTATAATACACGTAATACAGTGTATACAGTAACATCCACCACCAGGCCATACCTATAATACACGTAATACAGTGTATACAGTAACATCCACCACCAGGCCATACCTATAATACACGTAATACAGTGTATACAGTAACATCCACCACCAGGCCATACCTATAATACACGTAATACAGTGTATACAGTAACATCCACCACCAGACCATACCTATAATACACGTAGTACAGTGTATACAGTAAACATCCACCACCAAACCATACCTATAATACACGTAATACAGTGTATACAGTAACATCCACCACCAGGCCATACCAATAATACACGTAATACAATGTATACAGTAACATCCACCACCAGACCATACCTATAATACACGTAATACAGTGATATTCAGTAACATCCACCACCAGACCATACCTATAATACACGTAATACAGTGTATACAGTAACATCCACCACCAGGCCATACCTATAATACACGTAATACAGTGTATACAGTAACATCCACCACCAGGCCATACCTATAATACACGTAATACAGTGTATACAGTAACATCCACCACCAGACCATACCTATAATACACGTAGTACAGTGTATACAGTAAACATCCACCACCAAACCATACCTATAATACACGTAATACAGTGTATACAGTAACATCCACCACCAGGCCATACCAATAATACACGTAATACAATGTATACAGTAACATCCACCACCAGACCATACCTATAATACACGTAATACAGTGATATTCAGTAACATCCACCACCAGACCATACCTATAATACACGTAATACAGTGTATACAGTAAACATCCACCACCAGACCATACCTATAATACACGTAATACAGTGTATACAGTAACATCCACCACCAGACCATACCTATAATACACATAATACATTGTATACAGTAACATCCAGCACCAGACCATACCTATAATACACGTAATACAGTGATATACAGTAGCATCCACCACCAGGCCATACCTATAATACACGTAATACAGTGATATACAGTAACATCCACCACCAGGCCATACCTATAATACACGTAATACAGTGATATACAGTAACATCCACCACCAGGCCATACCTATAATACACGTAATACAGTGATATACAGTAACATCCACCACCAGGCCATACCTATAATACACGTAATACAGTGTATACAGTAACATCCACCACCAGGCCATACCTATAATACACGTAATACAGTGTATACAGTAACATCCACCACCAAGCCATACCTATAATACACGTAATACAGTGTATACAGTAACATCAACCACCAGGCCATACCTATAATACACGTAATACAGTGTATACCGTAACAACCACCATCAGACCATACCTATAATACACGTAATACAGTGTATACAGTAACATCCAGCACCAGACCATACCTATAATACACGTAATACAATGATATACAGTAACATCCACCCCCAGACCATACCTACAATACACGTAATACAGTGTATACAGTAACATCCACCACCAGACCATACCTATAATACACGTAATACAGTGTATACAGTAACATTCACCACCAGGTCATACCTATAATACACGTAATACAGTGTATACAGTAACATCCACCACCAGACCATACCTATAATACCCGTAATACAGTGATATATAGTAACATCCACCACCAGACCATACCTATAATACACGTAATACAGTGTATACAGTAACATCCACCACCAGACCATACCTATAATACACGTAATACAGTGTATACAGTAACATCCACCACCAGGCCATACCTATAATACACGTAATACAGTGATATACAGTAACATCCACCACCAGACCATACCTATAATACACGTAATACAGTGTATACAGTAACATCCACCACCAGGCCATACCTATAATACACGTAATACAGTGTATACAGTAACATCCACCACCAGGCCATACCTATAATACACGTAATACAGTGTATACAGTAACATCCACCACCAGGCCATACCTATAATACACGTAATACAGTGTATACAGTAACATCCACCACCAGACCATACCTATAATACACGTAGTACAGTGTATACAGTAAACATCCACCACCAAACCATACCTATAATACACGTAATACAGTGTATACAGTAACATCCACCACCAGGCCATACCAATAATACACGTAATACAATGTATACAGTAACATCCACCACCAGACCATACCTATAATACACGTAATACAGTGATATTCAGTAACATCCACCTCCAGACCATACCTATAATACACGTAATACAGTGTATACAGTAAACATCCACCACCAGACCATACCTATAATATACGTAATACAGTGTATACAGTAACATCCACCACCAGACCATACCTATAATACACGTAATACATTGTATACAGTAACATCCACCACCAGACCATACCTATAATACACGTAATACAGTGATATACAGTAGCATCCACCACCAGGCCATACCTATAATACACGTAATACAGTGATATACAGTAACATCCACCACCAGGCCATACCTATAATACACGTAATACAGTGATATACAGTAACATCCACCACCAGGCCATGCCTATAATACACGTAATACAGTGATATACAGTAACATCCACCACCAGGCCATACCTATAATACACGTAATACAGTGTATACAGTAACATCCACCACCAGGCCATACCTATAATACACGTAATACAGTGTATACAGTAACATCCACCACCAGGCCATACCTATAATACACGTAATACAGTGTATACAGTAACATCAACCACCAGGCCATACCTATAATACACGTAATACAGTGTATAAAGTAACAACCACCATCATACCATACCTATAATACACGTAATACAGTGTATACAGTAACATCCACCACCAGACCATACCTATAATACCCGTAATACAGTGATATATAGTAACATCCACCACCAGACCATACCTATAATACACGTAATACAGTGTATACAGTAACATCCACCACCAGGCCATACCTATAATACACGTAATACAGTGATATACAGTAACATCCACCACCAGACCATACCTATAATACACGTAATACAGTGTATACAGTAACATCCACCACCAGGCCATACCTATAATACACGTAATACAGTGTATACAGTAACATCCACCACCAGGCCATACCTATAATACACGTAATACAGTGTATACAGTAACATCCACCACCAGGCCATACCTATAATACACGTAATACAGTGTATACAGTAACATCCACCACCAGACCATACCTATAATACACGTAGTACAGTGTATACAGTAAACATCCACCACCAAACCATACCTATAATACACGTAATACAGTGTATACAGTAACATCCACCACCAGGCCATACCAATAATACACGTAATACAATGTATACAGTAACATCCACCACCAGACCATACCTATAATACACGTAATACAGTGATATTCAGTAACATCCACCACCAGACCATACCTATAATACACGTAATACAGTGTATACAGTAAACATCCACCACCAGACCATACCTATAATACACGTAATACAGTGTATACAGTAACATCCACCACCAGACCATACCTATAATACACGTAATACATTGTATACAGTAACATCCACCACCAGACCATACCTATAATACACGTAATACAGTGATATACAGTAGCATCCACCACCAGGCCATACCTATAATACACGTAATACAGTGATATACAGTAACATCCACCACCAGGCCATACCTATAATACACGTAATACAGTGATATACAGTAACATCCACCACCAGGCCATACCTATAATACACGTAATACAGTGATATACAGTAACATCCACCACCAGGCCATACCTATAATACACGTAATACAGTGTATACAGTAACATCCACCACCAGGCCATACCTATAATACACGTAATACAGTGTATACAGTAACATCCACCACCAGGCCATACCTATAATACACGTAATACAGTGTATACAGTAACATCAACCACCAGGCCATACCTATAATACACGTAATACAGTGTATACCGTAACAACCACCATCAGACCATACCTATAATACACGTAATACAGTGTATACAGTAACATCCAGCACCAGACCATACCTATAATACACGTAATACAATGATATACAGTAACATCCACCCCCAGACCATACCTACAATACACGTAATACAGTGTATACAGTAACATCCACCACCAGACCATACCTATAATACACGTAATACAGTGTATACAGTAACATTCACCACCAGGTCATACCTATAATACACGTAATACAGTGTATACAGTAACATCCACCACCAGACCATACCTATAATACCCGTAATACAGTGATATATAGTAACATCCACCACCAGACCATACCTATAATACACGTAATACAGTGTATACAGTAACATCCACCACCAGACCATACCTATAATACACGTAATACAGTGTATACAGTAACATCCACCACCAGGCCATACCTATAATACACGTAATACAGTGATATACAGTAACATCCACCACCAGACCATACCTATAATACACGTAATACAGTGTATACAGTAACATCCACCACCAGGCCATACCTATAATACACGTAATACAGTGTATACAGTAACATCCACCACCAGGCCATACCTATAATACACGTAATACAGTGTATACAGTAACATCCACCACCAGGCCATACCTATAATACACGTAATACAGTGTATACAGTAACATCCACCACCAGACCATACCTATAATACACGTAGTACAGTGTATACAGTAAACATCCACCACCAAACCATACCTATAATACACGTAATACAGTGTATACAGTAACATCCACCACCAGGCCATACCAATAATACACGTAATACAATGTATACAGTAACATCCACCACCAGACCATACCTATAATACACGTAATACAGTGATATTCAGTAACATCCACCACCAGACCATACCTATAATACACGTAATACAGTGTATACAGTAAACATCCACCACCAGACCATACCTATAATACACGTAATACAGTGTATACAGTAACATCCACCACCAGACCATACCTATAATACACGTAATACATTGTATACAGTAACATCCACCACCAGACCATACCTATAATACACGTAATACAGTGATATACAGTAGCATCCACCACCAGGCCATACCTATAATACACGTAATACAGTGATATACAGTAACATCCACCACCAGGCCATACCTATAATACACGTAATACAGTGATATACAGTAACATCCACGACCAGGCCATGCCTATAATACACGTAATACAGTGATATACAGTAACATCCACCACCAGGCCATACCTATAATACACGTAATACAGTGTATACAGTAACATCCACCACCAGGCCATACCTATAATACACGTAATACAGTGTATACAGTAACATCCACCACCAGGCCATACCTATAATACACGTAATACAGTGTATACAGTAACATCAACCACCAGGCCATACCTATAATACACGTAATACAGTGTATACAGTAACAACCACCATCAGACCATACCTATAATACACGTAATACAGTGTATACAGTAACATCCAGCACCAGACCATACCTATAATACACGTAATGCAATGATATACAGTAACATCCACCCCAGACCATACCTACAATACACGTAATACAGTGTATACAGTAACATCCACCACCAGACCATACCTATAATACACGTAATACAGTGTATACAGTAACATTCACCACCAGGTCATACCTATAATACACGTAATACAGTGTATACAGTAACATCCACCACCAGACCATACCTATAATACACGTAATACAGTGTATACAGTAACATCAACCACCAGACCATACCTATAATACACGTAATACAGTGATATACAGTAACATCCACCACCAGACCATACCTATAATACACGTAATACAGTGTATACAGTAACATCCACCACCAGGCCATACCTATAATACACGTAATACAGTGTATACAGTAACATCCACCACCAGGCTATACCTATAATACACGTAATACAGTGATATACAGTAACATCCACCACCAGACCATACCTATAATACACGTAATACAGTGTATACAGTAACATCCACCACCAGGCCATACCTATAATACACGTAATACAGTGTATACAGTAACATCCACCACCAGGCCATACCTATAATACACGTAATACAGTGTATACAGTAACATCCACCACCAGGCCATACCTATCATACACGTAATACAGTGTATACAGTAACATCCACCACCAGGCCATACCTATAATACACGTAATACAGTGTATACAGTAACATCCACCACCAGACCATACCTATAATACACGTAGTACAGTGTATACAGTAAACATCCACCACCAAACCATACTTATAATACACGTAATACAGTGTATACAGTAACATCCACCACCAGGCCATACCAATAATACACGTAATACAATGTATACAGTAACATCCACCACCAGACCATACCTATAATACACGTAATACAGTGATATTCAGTAACATCCACCACCAGACCATACCTATAATACACGTAATACAGTGTATACAGTAAACATCCACCACCAGACCATACCTATAATACACGTAATACAGTGTATACAGTAACATCCACCACCAGACCATACCTATAATACACGTAATACATTGTATACAGTAACATCCACCACCAGACCATACCTATAATACACGTAATACAGTGATATACAGTAGCATCCACCACCAGGCCATACCTATAATACACGTAATACAGTGATATACAGTAACATCCACCACCAGGCCATACCTATAATACACGTAATACAGTGATATACAGTAACATCCACCACCAGGCCATACCTATAATACACGTAATACAGTGATATACAGTAACATCCACCACCAGGCCATACCTATAATACACGTAATACAGTGTATACAGTAACATCCACCACCAGGCCATACCTATAATACACGTAATACAGTGTATACAGTAACATCCACCACCAGGCCATACCTATAATACACGTAATACAGTGTATACAGTAACATCAACCACCATGCCATACCTATAATACACGTAATACAGTGTATACAGTAACAACCACCATCAGACCATACCTATAATACACGTAATACAGTGTATACAGTAACATCCAGCACCAGACCATACCTATAATACACGTAATACAATGATATACAGTAACATCCACCCCCAGACCATACCTACAATACACGAAATACAGTGTATACAGTAACATCCACCACCAGACCATACCTATAATACACGTAATACAGTGTATACAGTAACATTCACCACCAGGTCATACCTATAATACACGTAATACAGTGTATACAGTAACATCCACCACCAGACCATACCTATAATACACGTAATACAGTGTATACAGTAACATCAACCACCAGACCATACCTATAATACACGTAATACAGTGATATACAGTAACATCCACCACCAGACCATACCTATAATACACGTAATACAGTGTATACAGTAACATCCACCACCAGGCCATACCTATAATACACGTAATACAGTGTATACAGTAACATCCACCACCAGGCCATACCTATAATACACGTAATACAGTGATATACAGTAACATCCACCACCAGACCATACCTATAATACATGTAATACAGTGTATACAGTAACATCCACCACCAGGCCATACCTATAATACACGTAATACAGTGTATACAGTAACATCCACCACCAGACCATACCTATAATACACGTAATACAGTGTATACAGTAAACATCCACCACCAGACCATACCTATAATACACGTAATACAGTGATATTCAGTAACATCCACCACCAGACCATACCTATAATACACGTAATACATTGTATACAGTAACATCCACCACCAGGCCATACCTATAATACACGTAATACAGTGTATACAGTAACATCCACCACCAGGCCATATCTATAATACACGTAATACAGTGTATACAGTAACATCCACCACCAGACCATACCTATAATATACGTAATACAATGATATACAGTAACATCCACCCCCAGACCATACCTACAATACATGTAATACAGTGTATACAGTAACATCCACCACCAGACCATACCTATAATACACGTAATACATTGTATACAGTAACATCCACCACCAGGCCCTACCTATAATACACGTAATACAGTGTATACAGTAACATCCACCACCAGGGCATACCTATAATACACGTAATACAGTGTATACAGTAACATCCACCACCAGGCCATACCTATAATACACGTAATACAGTGTATACAGTAACATCCACCACCAGGCCATACCTATAATACACGTAATACAGTGTATACAGTAACATCCACCACCAGGCCATACCTATCATACACGTAATACAGTGTATACAGTAACATCCACCACCAGACCATACCTATAATATACGTAATACAATGATATACAGTAACATCCACCCCCAGAGCATACCTACAATACACGTAATACATTGTATACAGTAACATCCACCACCAGACCATACCTATAATACACGTAATACAGTGATATACAGTAACATCCACCACCAGGCCATCCCTATAATACACGTAATACAGTGATATACAGTAACATCCACCACCAGACCATACCTATAATACACGTAATACAGTGTATACAGTAACATCCACCACCAGACCATACCTATAATACACGTAATACAGTGATATACAGTAACATCCACCACCAGACCATACCTATAATACACGTAATACAGTGATATACAATAACATCCACCACCAGACCATACCTATAATACACGTAATACAGTGATATACAATAACATCCACCACCAGACCATACCTATAATACACGTAATACAGTGTATACAGTAACATCCACCACCAGGCCATACCTATAATACACGTAATACAGTGTATACAGTAACATCCACCACCAGACCATACCTATAATACACGTAATACAGTGTATACAGTAACATCCACCACCAGGCCATACATATAATACACGTAATACATTGTATACAGTAACATCCACCACCAGGCCATACCTATAATACACGTAATACAGTGTATACAGTAACATCCACCACGAGACCATACCTATAATACACGTAATACAATGATATACAGTAACATCCACCCCAGACCATACCTACAATACACGTAATACAGTGTATACAGTAACATCCACCACCAGACCATACCTATAATACACGTAATACAGTTTTACAGTAACATCAACCACCAGACCATACCTATAATACACGTAATACAGTTATATTCAGTAACATCCGCCACCAGACCATACCTATAATACACGTAATACAGTGATATATAGTAACATCCACAACCAGGCCATACCTATAATACACGTAATACAGTGATATACAGTAACATCCACCACCAGACCATACCTATAATACACGTAATACAGTGATATACAGTAACATCCACCACCAGACCATACCTATAATACACGTAATACATTGTATACAGTAACATCCACCACCAGGCCATACCTATAATACACGTAATACAGTGTATACAGTAACATCCACCACCAGGGCATACCTATAATACACGTAATACAGTGTATACAGTAACATCCACCACCAGGCCATACCTATAATACACGTAGTACAGTGTATACAGTAACATCCACCACCAGGCCATACCTATAATACACGTAATACAGTGTATACAGTAACATCCACCACCAGGCCATACCAATAATACACGTAATACAATGTATACAGTAACATCCACCACCAGACCATACCTATAATACACGTAATACAGTGATATTCAGTAACATCCACCACCAGACCATACCTATAATACACGTAATACAGTGTATACAGTAAACATCCACCACCAGACCATACCTATAATACACGTAATACAGTGTATACAGTAACATCCACCACCAGACCATACCTATAATACACGTAATACATTGTATACAGTAACATCCACCACCAGACCATACCTATAATACACGTAATACAGTGATATACAGTAGCATCCACCACCAGGCCATACCTATAATACACGTAATACAGTGATATACAGTAACATCCACCACCAGGCCATACCTATAATACACGTAATACAGTGATATACAGTAACATCCACCACCAGGCCATACCTATAATACACGTAATACAGTGATATACAGTAACATCCAACACCAGGCCATACCTATAATACACGTAATACAGTGTATACAGTAACATCCACCACCAGGCCATACCTATAATACACGTAATACAGTGTATACAGTAACATCCACCACCAGGCCATACCTATAATACACGTAATACAGTGTATACAGTAACATCAACCACCAGGCCATACCTATAATACACGTAATACAGTGTATACAGTAACAACCACCATCAGACCATACCTATAATACACGTAATACAGTGTATACAGTAACATCCAGCACCAGACCATACCTATAATACACGTAATACAATGATATACAGTAACATCCACCCCCAGACCATACCTACAATACACGAAATACAGTGTATACAGTAACATCCACCACCAGACCATACCTATAATACACGTAATACAGTGTATACAGTAACATTCACCACCAGGTCATACCTATAATACACGTAATACAGTGTATACAGTAACATCCACCACCAGACCATACCTATAATACACGTAATACAGTGTATACAGTAACATCAACCACCAGACCATACCTATAATACACGTAATACAGTGATATACAGTAACATCCACCACCAGACCATACCTATAATACACGTAATACAGTGTATACAGTAACATCCACCACCAGGCCATACCTATAATACACGTAATACAGTGTATACAGTAACATCCACCACCAGGCCATACCTATAATACACGTAATACAGTGATATACAGTAACATCCACCACCAGGCCATACCTATAATACATGTAATACAGTGTATACAGTAACATCCACCACCAGGCCATACCTATAATACACGTAATACAGTGTATACAGTAACATCCACCACCAGACCATACCTATAATACACGTAATACAGTGTATACAGTAAACATCCACCACCAGACCATACCTATAATACACGTAATACAGTGATATTCAGTAACATCCACCACCAGACCATACCTATAATACACGTAATACATTGTATACAGTAACATCCACCACCAGGCCATACCTATAATACACGTAATACAGTGTATACAGTAACATCCACCACCAGGCCATACCTATAATACACGTAATACAGTGTATACAGTAACATCCACCACCAGACCATACCTATAATATACGTAATACAATGATATACAGTAACATCCACCCCCAGACCATACCTACAATACATGTAATACAGTGTATACAGTAACATCCACCACCAGACCATACCTATAATACACGTAATACATTGTATACAGTAACATCCACCACCAGGCCCTACCTATAATACACGTAATACAGTGTATACAGTAACATCCACCACCAGGGCATACCTATAATACACGTAATACAGTGTATACAGTAACATCCACCACCAGGCCATACCTATAATGCACGTAATACAGTGTATACAGTAACATCCACCACCAGGCCATACCTATAATACACGTAATACAGTGTATACAGTAACATCCACCACCAGGCCATACCTATAATACACGTAATACAGTGTATACAGTAACATCCACCACCAGACCATACCTATAATATACGTAATACAATGATATACAGTAACATCCACCCCCAGAGCATACCTACAATACACGTAATACATTGTATACAGTAACATCCACCACGAGACCATACCTATAATACACGTAATACAATGATATACAGTAACATCCACCCCAGACCATACCTACAATACACGTAATACAGTGTATACAGTAACATCCACCACCAGACCATACCTATAATACACGTAATACAGTTTTACAGTAACATCAACCACCAGACCATACCTATAATACACGTAATACAGTTATATTCAGTAACATCCGCCACCAGACCATACCTATAATACACGTAATACAGTGATATATAGTAACATCCACAACCAGGCCATACCTATAATACACGTAATACAGTGATATACAGTAACATCCACCACCAGACCATACCTATAATACACGTAATACAGTGATATGCAGTAACATCCACCACCAGACCATACCTATAATACACGTAATACATTGTATACAGTAACATCCACCACCAGGCCATACCTATAATACACGTAATACAGTGTATACAGTAACATCCACCACCAGGGCATACCTATAATACACGTAATACAGTGTATACAGTAACATCCACCACCAGGCCATACCTATAATACACGTAGTACAGTGTATACAGTAACATCCACCACCAGGCCATACCTATAATACACGTAATACAGTGTATACAGTAACATCCACCACCAGGCCATACCAATAATACACGTAATACAATGTATACAGTAACATCCACCACCAGACCATACCTATAATACACGTAATACAGTGATATTCAGTAACATCCACCACCAGACCATACCTATAATACACGTAATACAGTGTATACAGTAAACATCCACCACCAGACCATACCTATAATACACGTAATACAGTGTATACAGTAACATCCACCACCAGACCATACCTATAATACACGTAATACAGTGTATACAGTAACATCCACCACCAGACCATACCTATAATACACGTAATACAGTGATATACAGTAGCATCCACCACCAGGCCATACCTATAATACACGTAATACAGTGATATACAGTAACATCCACCACCAGGCCATACCTATAATACACGTAATACAGTGATATACAGTAACATCCACCACCAGGCCATACCTATAATACACGTAATACAGTGATATACAGTAACATCCAACACCAGGCCATACCTATAATACACGTAATACAGTGTATACAGTAACATCCACCACCAGGCCATACCTATAATACACGTAATACAGTGTATACAGTAACATCCACCACCAGGCCATACCTATAATACACGTAATACAGTGTATACAGTAACATCAACCACCAGGCCATACCTATAATACACGTAATACAGTGTATACAGTAACAACCACCATCAGACCATACCTATAATACACGTAATACAGTGTATACAGTAACATCCAGCACCAGACCATACCTATAATACACGTAATACAATGATATACAGTAACATCCACCCCCAGACCATACCTACAATACACGAAATACAGTGTATACAGTAACATCCACCACCAGACCATACCTATAATACACGTAATACAGTGTATACAGTAACATTCACCACCAGGTCATACCTATAATACACGTAATACAGTGTATACAGTAACATCCACCACCAGACCATACCTATAATACACGTAATACAGTGTATACAGTAACATCCACCACCAGACCATACCTATAATACACGTAATACAGTGATATACAGTAACATCCACCACCAGACCATACCTATAATACACGTAATACAGTGTATACAGTAACATCCACCACCAGGCCATACCTATAATACACGTAATACAGTGTATACAGTAACATCCACCACCAGGCCATACCTATAATACACGTAATACAGTGATATACAGTAACATCCACCACCAGACCATACCTATAATACATGTAATACAGTGTATACAGTAACATCCACCACCAGGCCATACCTATAATACACGTAATACAGTGTATACAGTAACATCCACCACCAGACCATACCTATAATACACGTAATACAGTGTATACAGTAAACATCCACCACCAGACCATACCTATAATACACGTAATACAGTGATATTCAGTAACATCCACCACCAGACCATACCTATAATACACGTAATACATTGTATACAGTAACATCCACCACCAGGCCATACCTATAATACACGTAATACAGTGTATACAGTAACATCCACCACCAGACCATACCTATAATACACGTAATACAGTGTATACAGTAACATCCACCACCAGACCATACCTATAATATACGTAATACAATGATATACAGTAACATCCACCCCCAGACCATACCTACAATACACGTAATACAGTGTATACAGTAACATCCACCACCAGACCATACCTATAATACACGTAATACATTGTATACAGTAACATCCACCACCAGGCCCTACCTATAATACACGTAATACAGTGTATACAGTAACATCCACCACCAGGGCATACCTATAATACACGTAATACAGTGTATACAGTAACATCCACCACCAGGCCATACCTATAATGCACGTAATACAGTGTATACAGTAACATCCACCACCAGGCCATACCTATAATACACGTAATACAGTGTATACAGTAACATCCACCACCAGGCCATACCTATAATACACGTAATACAGTGTATACAGTAACATCCACCACCAGACCATACCTATAATATACGTAATACAATGATATACAGTAACATCCACCCCCAGAGCATACCTACAATACACGTAATACATTGTATACAGTAACATCCACCACCAGACCATACCTATAATACACGTAATACAGTGATATACAGTAACATCCACCACCAGGCCATCCCTATAATACACGTAATACAGTGATATACAGTAACATCCACCACCAGACCATACCTATAATACACGTAATACAGTGTATACAGTAACATCCACCACCAGGCCATACCTATAATACACGTAATACAGTGATATACAGTAACATCCACCACCAGACCATACCTATAATACACGTAATACAGTGATATACAATAACATCCACCACCAGACCATACCTATAATACACGTAATACAGTGATATACAATAACATCCACCACCAGACCATACCTATAATACACGTAATACAGTGTATACAGTAACATCCACCACCAGGCCATACCTATAATACACGTAATACAGTGTATACAGTAACATCCACCACCAGACCATACCTATAATACACGTAATACAGTGTATACAGTAACATCCACCACCAGGCCATACATATAATACACGTAATACATTGTATACAGTAACATCCACCACCAGGCCATACCTATAATACACGTAATACAGTGTATACAGTAACATCCACCACGAGACCATACCTATAATACACGTAATACAATGATATACAGTAACATCCACCCCCAGACCATACCTACAATACACGTAATACAGTGTATACAGTAACATCCACCACCAGACCATACCTATAATACACGTAATACAGTTTTACAGTAACATCAACCACCAGACCATACCTATAATACACGTAATACAGTGATATTCAGTAACATCCACCACCAGACCATACCTATAATACACGTAATACAGTGATATATAGTAACATCCACAACCAGGCCATACCTATAATACACGTAATACAGTGATATACAGTAACATCCACCACCAGACCATACCTATAATACACGTAATACAGTGATATGCAGTAACATCCACCACCAGACCATACCTATAATACACGTAATACATTGTATACAGTAACATCCACCACCAGGCCATACCTATAATACACGTAATACAGTGTATACAGTAACATCCACCACCAGGGCATACCTATAATACACGTAATACAGTGTATACAGTAACATCCACCACCAGGCCATACCTATAATACACGTAATACAGTGTATACAGTAACATCCACCACCAGGCCATGCCTATAATACACGTAATACAGTGTATACAGTAACATCCACCACCAGGCCATACCTATAATACACGTAATACAGAGAATACAGTAACATCCACCACCAGACCATACCTATAATATACGTAATACAATGATATACAGTAACATCCACCCCCAGAGCATACCTACAATACACGTAATACATTGTATACAGTAACATCCACCACCAGACCATACCTATAATACACTTAATACAGTGATATACAGTAACATCCACCACCAGGCCATCCCTATAATACACGTAATACAGTGATATACAGTAACATCCACCACCAGACCATACCTATAATACACGTAATACAGTGTATACAGTAACATCCACCACCAGGCCATACCTATAATACACGTAATACAGTGATATACAGTAACATCCACCACCAGACCATACCTATAATACACGTAATACAGTGATATACAATAACATCCACCACCAGACCATACCTATAATACACGTAATACAGTGATATACAATAACATCCACCACCAGACCATACCTATAATACACGTAATACAGTGTATACAGTAACATCCACCACCAGGCCATACCTATAATACACGTAACACAGTGATTACAGTAACATCCAGCACCAGACCATACCTATAATACACGTAATACAATGATATACAGTAACATCCACCCCCAGACCATACCTACAATACACGAAATACAGTGTATACAGTAACATCCACCACCAGACCATACCTATAATACACGTAATACAGTGTATACAGTAACATTCACCACCAGGTCATACCTATAATACACGTAATACAGTGTATACAGTAACATCCACCACCAGACCATACCTATAATACACGTAATACAGTGTATACAGTAACATCAACCACCAGACCATACCTATAATACACGTAATACAGTGATATACAGTAACATCCACCACCAGACCATACCTATAATACACGTAATACAGTGTATACAGTAACATCCACCACCAGGCCATACCTATAATACACGTAATACAGTGTATACAGTAACATCCACCACCAGGCCATACCTATAATACACGTAATACAGTGATATACAGTAACATCCACCACCAGACCATACCTATAATACATGTAATACAGTGTATACAGTAACATCCACCACCAGGCCATACCTATAATACACGTAATACAGTGTATACAGTAACATCCACCACCAGACCATACCTATAATACACGTAATACAGTGTATACAGTAAACATCCACCACCAGACCATACCTATAATACACGTAATACAGTGATATTCAGTAACATCCACCACCAGACCATACCTATAATACACGTAATACATTGTATACAGTAACATCCACCACCAGGCCATACCTATAATACACGTAATACAGTGTATACAGTAACATCCACCACCAGGCCATACCTATAATACACGTAATACAGTGTATACAGTAACATCCACCACCAGACCATACCTATAATATACGTAATACAATGATATACAGTAACATCCACCCCCAGACCATACCTACAATACATGTAATACAGTGTATACAGTAACATCCACCACCAGACCATACCTATAATACACGTAATACATTGTATACAGTAACATCCACCACCAGGCCCTACCTATAATACACGTAATACAGTGTATACAGTAACATCCACCACCAGGGCATACCTATAATACACGTAATACAGTGTATACAGTAACATCCACCACCAGGCCATACCTATAATACACGTAATACAGTGTATACAGTAACATCCACCACCAGGCCATACCTATAATACACGTAATACAGTGTATACAGTAACATCCACCACCAGGCCATACCTATAATACACGTAATACAGTGTATACAGTAACATCCACCACCAGACCATACCTATAATATACGTAATACAATGATATACAGTAACATCCACACCCAGAGCATACCTACAATACACGTAATACATTGTATACAGTAACATCCACCACCAGACCATACCTATAATACACGTAATACAGTGATATACAGTAACATCCACCACCAGGCCATCCCTATAATACACGTAATACAGTGATATACAGTAACATCCACCACCAGACCATACCTATAATACACGTAATACAGTGTATACAGTAACATCCACCACCAGGCCATACCTATAATACACGTAATACAGTGATATACAGTAACATCCACCACCAGACCATACCTATAATACACGTAATACAGTGATATACAATAACATCCACCACCAGACCATACCTATAATACACGTAATACAGTGATATACAATAACATCCACCACCAGACCATACCTATAATACACGTAATACAGTGTATACAGTAACATCCACCACCAGGCCATACCTATAATACACGTAATACAGTGTATACAGTAACATCCACCACCAGACCATACCTATAATACACGTAATACAGTGTATACAGTAACATCCACCACCAGGCCATACATATAATACACGTAATACATTGTATACAGTAACATCCACCACCAGGCCATACCTATAATACACGTAATACAGTGTATACAGTAACATCCACCACGAGACCATACCTATAATACACGTAATACAATGATATACAGTAACATCCACCCCCAGACCATACCTACAATACACGTAATACAGTGTATACAGTAACATCCACCACCAGACCATACCTATAATACACGTAATACAGTTTTACAGTAACATCAACCACCAGACCATACCTATAATACACGTAATACAGTTATATTCAGTAACATCCGCCACCAGACCATACCTATAATACACGTAATACAGTGATATATAGTAACATCCACAACCAGGCCATACCTATAATACACGTAATACAGTGATATACAGTAACATCCACCACCAGACCATACCTATAATACACGTAATACAGTGATATGCAGTAACATCCACCACCAGACCATACCTATAATACACGTAATACATTGTATACAGTAACATCCACCACCAGGCCATACCTATAATACACGTAATACAGTGTATACAGTAACATCCACCACCAGGGCATACCTATAATACACGTAATACAGTGTATACAGTAACATCCACCACCAGTCCATACCTATAATACACGTAATACAGTGTATACAGTAACATCCACCACCAGGCCATACCTATAATACACGTAATACAGAGAATACAGTAACATCCACCACCAGACCATACCTATAATATACGTAATACAATGATATACAGTAACATCCACCCCCAGAGCATACCTACAATACACGTAATACATTGTATACAGTAACATCCACCACCAGACCATACCTATAATACACTTAATACAGTGATATACAGTAACATCCACCACCAGGCCATCCCTATAATACACGTAATACAGTGATATACAGTAACATCCACCACCAGACCATACCTATAATACACGTAATACAGTGTATACAGTAACATCCACCACCAGGCCATACCTATAATACACGTAATACAGTGATATACAGTAACATCCACCACCAGACCATACCTATAATACACGTAATACAGTGATATACAATAACATCCACCACCAGACCATACCTATAATACACGTAATACAGTGATATACAATAACATCCACCACCAGACCATACCTATAATACACGTAATACAGTGTATACAGTAACATCCACCACCAGGCAATACCTATAATACACGTAATACAGTTTATACAGTAACATCCACCACCAGACCATACCTATAATACACGTAATACAGTGTATACAGTAACATCCACCACCAGGCCATACATATAATACACGTAATACATTGTATACAGTAACATCCACCACCAGGCCATACCTATAATACACGTAATACAGTGTATACAGTAACATCCACCACCAGACCATACCTATAATACACGTAATACAATGATATACAGTAACATCCACCCCCAGACCATACCTACAATACACGTAATACAGTGTATACAGTAACATCCACCACCAGACCATACCTATAATACACGTAATACAGTTTTACAGTAACATCAACCACCAGACCATACCTATAATACACGTAATACAGTTATATTCAGTAACATCCGCCACCAGACCATACCTATAATACACGTAATACAGTGATATATAGTAACATCCACAACCAGGCCATACCTATAATACACGTAATACAGTGATATACAGTAACATCCACCACCAGACCATACCTATAATACACGTAATACAGTGATATGCAGTAACATCCACCACCAGACCATACCTATAATACACGTAATACAGTGTATACAGTAACATCAACCACCAGGCCATCCCTATAATACACGTAATACAGTGATATACAGTAACATCCACCACCAGACCATACCTATAATACACGTAATACAGTGTATACAGTAACATCAACCACCAGGCCATACCAATAATACACGTAATACAGTGTATACAGTAACATCCACCACCAGGCCATACCTATAATACACGTAATACAGTGCATACAGTAACATCCACCACCAGACCATACCTATAATACACGTAATACAGTGATATACAGTAACATCCACCACCAGACCATACCTATAATACACTTAATACAGTGATATACAGTAACATCCACCACCAGACCATACCTATAATATACGTAATACAGTGTATACAGTAACATCCACCACAAGGCCATACCTATAATACACGTAATACAGTGATATACAGTAACATCCACCACCAGACCATACCTACAATACACGTAATACAGTGTATACAGTAACATCCACCAACAGACCATACCTATAATACACGTAATACAGTGTATACAGTAAACATCCACCACCAGGCCATACCTATAATACACGTAATACAGTGATATACAATAACATCCACCACCAGACCATACCTATAATACACGTAATACAGTGATATACAATAACATCCACCACCAGACCATACCTATAATACACGTAATACAGTGATATACAGTAACATCCACCACCAGGCCATACCTATAATACACGTAATACAGTGTATACAGTAACATCCACCACCAGGCCATACCTATAATATACGTTATACAGTGTATACAGTAACATCCACCCCAGACCATACCTATTATACACGTAATACAGTGATATACAGTAACATCCACCACCAGACCATTCCTATAATACACGTAATACAGTGATATACAGTAACATCCACCACCAGGCCATACCTATAATACACGTAATACAGTGTATACAGTAACATCCACCACCAGGCGATACCTATAATACACGTAATACAGTGTATACAGTAACATCAACCACCAGGCCATACCTATAATACACGTAATACAGTGTATACAGTAACATCCACCACCAGACCATACCTATAATACACGTAATACAGTTTTACAGTAACATCAACCACCAGACCATACCTATAATACACGTAATACAATGTATACAGTAACATCCACCATCAGACCATACCTATAATACACGTAATACAGTTTTACAGTAACATCAACCACCAGACCATACCTATAATACACGTAATACAGTTATATTCAGTAACATCCGCCACCAGACCATACCTATAATACACGTAATACAGTGATATATAGTAACATCCACAACCAGGCCATACCTATAATACACGTAATACAGTGATATACAGTAACATCCACCACCAGACCATACCTATAATACATGTAATACAGTGATATGCAGTAACATCCACCACCAGACCATACCTATAATACACGTAATACAGTGTATACAGTAACATCAACCACCAGGCCATCCCTATAATACACGTAATACAGTGATATACAGTAACATCCACCACCAGACCATACCTATAATACACGTAATACAGTGTATACAGTAACATCAACCACCAGGCCATACCAATAATACACGTAATACAGTGTATACAGTAACATCCACCACCAGGCCATACCTATAATACACGTAATACAGTGCATACAGTAACATCCACAACCAGACCATACCTATAATACACGTAATACAGTGATATACAGTAACATCCACCACCAGACCATACCTATAATACACTTAATACAGTGATATACAGTAACATCCACCACCAGACCATACCTATAATATACGTAATACAGTGTATACAGTAACATCCACCACAAGGCCATACCTATAATACACGTAATACAGTGATATACAGTAACATCCACCACCAGACCATACCTACAATACACGTAATACAGTGTATACAGTAACATCCACCAACACACCATACCTATAATACACGTAATACAGTGTATACAGTAAACATCCACCACCAGGCCATACCTATAATACACGTAATACAGTGATATACAATAACATCCACCACCAGACCATACCTATAATACACGTAATACAGTGATATACAATAACATCCACCACCAGACCCTCCTATAATACACGTAATACAGTGATATACAGTAACATCCACCACCAGGCCATACCTATAATACACGTAATACAGTGTATACAGTAACATCCACCACCAGGCCATACCTATAATATACGTAATACAGTGTATACAGTAACATCCACCCCAGACCATACCTATTATACACGTAATACAGTGATATACAGTAACATCCACCACCAGACCATTCCTATAATACACGTAATACAGTGATATACAGTAACATCCACCACCAGGCCATACCTATAATACACGTAATACAGTGTATACAGTAACATCCACCACCAGGCCATACCTATAATACACGTAATACAGTGTATACAGTAACATCAACCACCAGGCCATACCTATAATACACGTAATACAGTGTATACAGTAACATCCACCACCAGACCATACCTATAATACACGTAATACAGTTTTACAGTAACATCAACCACCAGACCATACCTATAATACACGTAATACAGTTATATACAGTAACATCCGCCACCAGACCATACCTATAATACACGTAATACAATGTATACAGTAACATCCACCATCAGACCATACCTATAATACACGTAATACAGTGTATACAGTAACATCCACCACCAGACCATACCTATAATACACGTAATACAGTGATATATAGTAACATCCACCACCAGACCATACTTATAATACCTATAATACATGTAATGCAGTGTATACAGTAACATCCACCACCAGGCCATACCTATAATACACGTAATACAGTGATATATAGTAACATCTACCACCAGACCATACCTATAATACACGTAATACAGTGATATATAATAACATCCACCACCAGACCATACCTATAATACACGTAATACAGTGTATACAGTAACATCCACCACCAGACCATACCTATAATACACGTAAAACAGAGATATATAGTAACATCCACCACCAGACCATACCTATAATACACGTAATACAGTGTATACAGTAAACATCCACCACCATGCCATACCTATAATACACGTAATACAGTGATATATAGTAACATCCACCACCAGACCATACCAATAATACACGTAATGCAGTGTCTACAGTAACATCCACCACCAGGCCATACCTATAATACACGTAATACAGTGATATACAGTAACATCCACCACCAGACCATACCTATAATACACGTAATACAGTGTATACAGTAAACATCCACCACCAGGCCATAGCTATAATACACGTAAAACAGTGTATACAGTAACATCCACCACCAGGCCATACCTATAATACACGTAATACAGTGTATACAGTAACATCCACCACCAGGCCATACCAATAATACACGTAATACAGTGTATACAGTAACATCCACCACCAGGCCATACATATAATACACGTAATACAGTGATATATAGTAACATAAACCACCAGACCATACCTATAATACACGTAATACAGTGATATATAGTAACATCCACCACCAGACCATACCAATAATACACATAATGCAGTGTATACAGTAACATCCACCACCAGGCCATACCTATAATACACGTAATACAGTGATATACAGTAACATCCACCACCAGACCATACCTATAATACACGTAATACAGTGATATATAGTAACATCCACCACCAGACCATACCTATAATACACGTAATACAGTGTATACAGTAACATCCACCACCAGACCATACCTATAATACACGTAATACAGAGATATATAGTAACATCCACCACCAGACCATACCTATAATACACGTAATACAGTGTATACAGTAACATCCACCACCAGACCATACCTATAATACACGTAATACAGTGATATATAGTAACATCCACGAGCAGACCATGCCAATAATACACGTAATGCAGTGTATACAGTAACATCCACCACCAGGCCATACCAATAATACACGTAATACAGTGATATATAGTAACATCCACCACCAGACCATACCTATAATACACGTAATACAGTGATATACAGTAACATCCACCACCAGACCATACCTATAATACACGTAATACAGTGATATACAGTAACATCCACCACCAGACCATACCTATAATACATGTAATGCAGTGTATACAGTAACATCCACCACCAGGCCATACCTATAATACACGTAATACAGTGATATACAATAACATCCACCACCAGACCATACCAATAATACACGTAATGCAGTGTATACAGTAACATCCACCACCAGGCCATACCAATAATACACGTAATACAGTGATATATAGTAACATCCACCACCAGACCATACCTATAATACACGTAATACAGTGATATACAGTAACATCCACCACCAGACCATACCTATAATACACGTAATACAGTGATATACAGTAACATCCACCACCAGACCATACCTATAATACACGTAATGCAGTGTATACAGTAACATCCACCACCAGGCCATACCTATAATACACGTAATACAGTGATATACAGTAACATCCACCACCAGACCATACCTATAATACACGTAATACAGTGTATACAGTAACATCCACCACCAGGCCATACCTATAATATACGTAATACAGTGATATACTGTAACATCCACCACCAGACCATACCTATAATACACGTAATACAGTGTATACAGTAACATCCACCACCAGACCATACCTATAATACACGTAATACAGTGTATACAGTAACATCCACCACCAGGCCATACCTATAATACACGTAATACAGTGTATACAGTAACATCCACCACCAGACCATACCTATAATATACTTAATACAGTGTATACAGTAACATCCACCACCAGACCATACCTATAATACACGTAATACAGTGTATACAGTTACATCCACCACCAGGCCATACCTATAATACACGTAATACGGTGTATACAGTAACATCCACCACCAGACCATACCTATAATACACGTAATACAGTGTATACAGTAACATCCACCACCAGGCCATACCTATAATACATGTAATACAGTGTATACAGTAAACATCCACCACCAGGCCATACCTATAATACACGTAATTATACAGTGTATAGTGTAACATCCACCACCAGGCCATACCTAAAATACACGTAATACAGTGATATATAGTAACATCCACCACCAGACCATACCAATAATACACGTAATACAGTGATATATAGTAACATCCACCACCAGGCCATACCTATAATACACGTAATACAGTGATATACAGTAACATCCACCACCAGACCATACCTATAATACACGTAATACAGTGTATACAGTAAACATCCACCACCAGACCATACCTATAATACACGTAATACAGTGTATAGTGTAACATCCACCACCAGGCCATACCTATAATACACGTAATACAGTGATATATAGTAACATCCACCACCAGACCATACCAATAATACACGTAATACAGTGATATACAGCAACATCCACCACCACGCCATACCTATAATACACGTAATACAGTGATATACAGTAACATCCACTACCAGACCATACCTATAATACACGTAATACAGTGTATACAGTAACATCCACCACCAGGTTATACCTATAATACACGTAATACAGTGTATACAGTAACATCCACCACCAGACCATACCTATAATACACGTAATACAGTGTATACAGTAACATCCACCACCAAACCATACCTATAATACACGTAATACAGTGATATACAGTAACATCCACCACCAGACCATACCTATAATACACGTAATACAGTGTATACAGTAACATCCACCACCAGGCCATACCTATAATACACGTAATACAGTGATATACAGTAACATCCACCACCAGGCCATACATATAATACACGTAATACAGGGATATACAGTAACATCCACCACCAGGCCATACATATAATACACGTAATACAGTGATATACAGTAACATCCACCACCAGGCCATACATATAATACACGTAATACAGTGTATACAGTAACATCCACCACCAGGCCATACCTATAATACACGTAATACAGTGATATACAGTAACATCCACCACCAGGCCATACATATAATACACGTAATACAGTGTATACAGTAACATCCACCATCAGACAATACCTATAATACACGTAATACAGTGTCTACAGTAACATCCACCACCAGGCCATACCTATAATACACGTAATACAGTGTATACAGTAACATCCACCACCAGACCATGCCTATAATACACGTAATACAGTGTATACAGTAACATCCACAACCAGACCATACCTATAATACACGTAATACAGTGTATACAGTAACATCCACCACCAGGCCATACCTATAATACACTTAATACAGTGTATACAGTAACATCCACCACCAGGCCATACCTATAATACACGTAATACAGTGTATACAGTAACATCCACCACCAGGCCATACCTATAATACACTTAATACAGTGTATACAGTAACATCCACCACCAGGCCATACCTATAATACACTTAATACAGTGATATACAGTAACATCCACTACCAGACCATACCTATAATACACTTAATACAGTGTATACAGTAACATCCACCACCAGTCCATACCTATAATACAGTGTATACAGTAACATCCACCACCAGGCCATACCTATAATACACGTAATACAGTGTTTTCAGTAACATCCACCACCAGGCCATACCTATAATACACTTAATACAGTGTATACAGTAACATCCACCACCAGACCATACCTATAATACACGTAATACAGTGTATACAGTAACATCCACCACCAGACCATACCTATAATACACGTAATACAGTGTATACAGTAACATCCACCACCAGGCCATACCTATAATACACTTAATATAGTGTATACAGTAACATCCACCACCAGGCCATACCTATAATACACTTAATACAGTGTATACAGTAACATCCACCACCAGACCATACCTATAATACACTTAATACAGTGTATACAGTAACATCCACCACCAGGCCATACCTATAATACACTTAATACAGTGTATACAGTAACATCCACAACCAGACCATACCTATAATACACGTAATACAGTGATATACAGTAACATCCACCACCAGACCATACCTATAATACACGTAATGCAGTGTATACAGTAACATCCACCACCAGGCCATACCTATAATACACGTAATACAGTGATATACAGTAACATCCACCACCAGACCATACCTATAATACACGTAATACAGTGATATACTGTAACATCCACCACCAGACCATACCTATAATACACGTAATACAGTGTATACAGTAACATCCACCACCAGACCATACCTACAATACACGTAATTCAGTGTATACAGTAACATCCACCACCAGGCCATACCTATAATACACGTAATACAGTGTATACAGTAACATCCACCACCAGACCATACCTATAATATACTTAATACAGTGTATACAGTAACATCCACCACCAGACCATACCTATAATACACGTAATACAGTGTATACAGTAACATCCACCACCAGGCCATTCCTATAATACACGTAATACAGTGTATACAGTAACATCCACCACCAGACCATACCTTTAATTCACGTAATACAGTGTATACAGTAACATCCACCACCAGGCCATACCTATAATACATGTAATACAGTGTATACAGTAAACATCCACCACCAGGCCATACCTATAATACACGTAATTATACAGTGTATAGTGTAACATCTACCACCAGGCCATACCTAAAATACACGTAATACAGTGATATATAGTAACATCCACCACCAGACCTTACCAATAATACACGTAATACAGTGATATATAGTAACATCCACCACCAGGCCATACCTATAATACACGTAATACAGTGATATACAGTAACATCCACCACCAGACCATACCTATAATACACGTAATACAGTGTATACAGTAAACATCCACCACCAGACCATACCTATAATACACGTAATACAGTGTATAGTGTAACATCCACCACCAGACCATACCTATAATACACGTAATACAGTGATATATAGTAACATCCACCACCAGACCATACCAATAATACACGTAATACAGTGATATACAGCAACATCCACCGCCAGGCCATACCTATAATACACGTAATACAGTGATATACAGTAACATCCACCACCAGACCATACCTATAATACACGTAATACAGTGTATACAGTAACATCCACCACCAGGCCATACCTATAATACACGTAATACAGTGTATACAGTAACATCCACCACCAGACCATACCTATAATACACGTAATACAGTGTATACAGTAACATCCACCACCAAACCATACCTATAATACACGTAATACAGTGATATACAGTAACATCCACCACCAGACCATACCTATAATACACGTAATACAGTGTATACAGTAACATCCACCACCAGGCCATACCTATAATACACGTAATACAGTGATATACAGTAACATCCACCACCAGGCCATACATATAATACACGTAATACAGGGATATACAGTAACATCCACCACCAGGCCATACATATAATACACGTAATACAGTGATATACAGTAACATCCACCACCAGGCCATACATATAATACACGTAATACAGTGTATACAGTAACATCCACCACCAGGCCATACCTATAATACACGTAATACAGTGATATACAGTAACATCCACCACCAGGCCATACATATAATACACGTAATACAGTGTATACAGTAACATCCACCATCTTACAATACCTATAATACACGTAATACAGTGTATACAGTAACATCCACCACCAGGCCATACCTATAATACACGTAATACAGTGTATACAGTAACATCCACCACCAGACCATACCTATAATACACGTAATACAGTGTATACAGTAACATCCACAACCAGACCATACCTATAATACACGTAATACAGTGTATACAGTAACATCCACCACCAGGCCATACCTATAATACACTTAATGCAGTGTATACAGTAACATCCACCACCAGGCCATACCTATAATACACGTAATACAGTGTATACAGTAACATCCACCACCAGGCCATACCTATAATACACTTAATACAGTGTATACAGTAACATCCACCACCAGGCCATACCTATAATACACTTAATACAGTGATATACAGTAACATCCACTACCAGACCATACCTATAATACACTTAATACAGTGTATACAGTAACATCCACCACCAGTCCATACCTATAATACAGTGTATACAGTAACATCCACCACCAGGCCATACCTACAATACACGTAATACAGTGTATACAGTAACATCCACCACCAGGCCATACCTATAATACACTTAATACAGTGTATACAGTAACATCCACCACCAGACCATACCTATAATACACGTAATACAGTGTATACAGTAACATCCACCACCAGACCATACCTATAATACACGTAATACAGTGTATACAGTAACATCCACCACCAGGCCATACCTATAATACACTTAATATAGTGTATACAGTAACATCCACCACCAGGCCATACCTATAATACACTTAATACAGTGTATACAGTAACATTAACCACCAGACCATACCTATAATACACTTAATACAGTGTATACAGTAACATCCACCACCAGGCCATACCTATAATACACTTAATACAGTGTATACAGTAACATCCACAACCAGACCATACCTATAATACACGTAATACAGTGATATACAGTAACATCCACCACCAGACCATACCTATAATACACGTAATACAGTGATATATAGTAACATCCACAACCAGACCATACCTATAATACAGTGTATACAGTAACATCCACCACCAGACCATACCTATAATACACTTAATACAGTGTATACAGTAACATCCACCATCAGACCATACCTATAATACACGTAATACAGTGATATATAGTAACATCCACCACCAGACCATACCTATAATACACTTAATACAGTGATATACAGTAACATCCACCACCAGGCCATACCTACAATACACGTAATACAGTGTATACAGTAACATCCACCACCAGACCATACCTATAATACACGTAATACAGTGTATACAGTAACATCCACCACCAGACCATACCTATAATACACGTAACACAGTGATATACAGTAACATCCAGCACCAGACCATACCTATAATACACGTAATACAGTGATATACATTAACATCCACCACCAGGCCATACCTATAATACACGTAATACGGTGTATACAGTAACATCCACCACCAGACCATACCTATAATACACTTAATAAAGTGATATACAGTAACATCCACCACCAGACCATACCTATAATACACGTAATACAGTGATATATAGTAACATCCACCACCAGGCCATACCTATGATACACTGAATACAGTGAATACAGTAACATCCACCACCAGACCATACCTATAATACACGTAATACAGTGATATACAGTAACATCCACCACCAGACCATACCTATAATACACTTAATACAGTGATATATAGTAACATCCACAACCAGACCATACCTATAATACACGTAATACAGTGTATACAGTAACATCAACCATCAGACCATATCTATAACACACGTAATACAGTGTATACAGTAACATCCACCATCAAACCATACCTATAATACACCTAATACAGTGAATACAGTAACATCCACCACCAGACCATACCTATAATACACGTAATACTGTGTATACAGTAACATCCACCACCAGAACATACCTATAATACACGTAATACAGTGATATACAGTAACATCCACCACCAGACCATACCTATAATACACGTAATACAGTGATATATAGTAACATCCACAACCAGACCATACCTATAATACAGTGTATACAGTAACATCCACCACCAGACCATACCTATAATACACTTAATACAGTGTATACAGTAACATCCACCATCAGACCATACCTATAATACACGTAATACAGTGATATATAGTAACATCCACCACCAGACCATACCTATAATACACTTAATACAGTGATATACAGTAACATCCACCACCAGGCCATACCTACAATACACGTAATACAGTGTATACAGTAACATCCACCACCAGACCATACCTATAATACACGTAATACAGTGTATACAGTAACATCCACCACCAGACCATACCTATAATACACGTAACACAGTGATATACAGTAACATCCAGCACCAGACCATACCTATAATACACGTAATACAGTGATATACATTAACATCCACCACCAGGCCATACCTATAATACACGTAATACGGTGTATACAGTAACATCCACCACCAGACCATACCTATAATACACTTAATAAAGTGATATACAGTAACATCCACCACCAGACCATACCTATAATACACGTAATACAGTGATATATAGTAACATCCACCACCAGGCCATACCTATGATACACTGAATACAGTGAATACAGTAACATCCACCACCAGACCATACCTATAATACACGTAATACAGTGATATACAGTAACATCCACCACCAGACCATACCTATAATACACTTAATACAGTGATATATAGTAACATCCACAACCAGACCATACCTATAATACACGTAATACAGTGTATACAGTAACATCAACCATCAGACCATATCTATAACACACGTAATACAGTGTATACAGTAACATCCACCATCAAACCATACCTATAATACACCTAATACAGTGAATACAGTAACATCCACCACCAGACCATACCTATAATACACGTAATACTGTGTATACAGTAACATCCACCACCAGAACATACCTATAATACACGTAATACAGTGATATACAGTAACATCCACCACCAGACCATACCTATAATACACGTAATACAGTGATATACAGTAACATCCACCACCAGACCATACCTATAATACACTTAATACAGTGATATATAGTAACATCCACAACCAGACCATACCTATAATACACGTAATACAGTGTATACAGTAACATCAACAATCAGACCATACCTATAATACACGTAATACAGTGTATACAGTAACATCCACCATCAAACCATACCTATAATACACCTAATACAGTGAATACAGTAACATCCACCACCAGACCATACATATAATACACGTAATACAGTGTATACAGTAACATCCACCACCAGGCCATACCTATAATACACGTAATACAGTGATATATAGTAACATCCACCAACAGACCATACCTATAATACACGTAATACAGTGTATACAGTAACATCCACCACCAGACCATACCTATAAAACACGTAATACAGTGTATACAGTAACATCCACCACCAGGCCATACCTATAATACACTTAATACAGTGATATACAGTAACATCAACCATCAGACCATACCTATAATACACGTAATACAGTGATATACAGTAACATCCACAACCAGGCCATACCTATATTACACTTAATACAGTGTACACAGTAACATCCACAACCAGACCATACCTATAATACACTTAATACAGTGATATATAGTAACATCCACCATCAGACCATACCTATAATACACGTAATACAGTGATATACAGTAACATCCACCATCAGACCATACCTATAATAGTCGTAATACAGTGATATATAGTAACATCCACCACCAGGCCATACCTATAATACACGTAATACAGTGTATACAGTAACATCCACCACCAGACCATACCTATAATACACGTAATACAGTGATATACAGTAACATCCACCACCAGACCATACCTATAATACACGTAATACAGTGATATACAGTAACATCCACCACCAGACCATACCTATAATACACGTAATACAGTGATATACAGTAACATCCACCACCAGACCATACCTATAATACACGTAATACAGTGATATACAGTAATATCCACCACCAGACCATACCTATAATACACGAAATACAATGTATACAGTAACATCCACCACCAGACCATACCTATAATACACGTAATACAGTGTATACAGTAACATCCATCACCAGACCATACCTACAATTCACGTAATACAGTGTATACAGTAACATCCATCACCAGACCATACCTATAATACACGTAATATAGTGATATACAGTAACATCCACCACCAGACCATACCTATAATACACGTAATACAGTGTATACAGTAACATCCATCACCAGAAAATACCTACAATACACGTAATACAGTGATATATAGTAACATCCACCATCAGACCATACCTATAATACACGTAATACAGTGATATACAGTAACATCCACCTTCAGACCATACCTATAATACACGTAATACAGTGATATACAGTAACATCCACCACCAGACCATACCTATAATACACGTAATACAGTGTATACAGTAACATCCACCACCAGACCATACCTATAATACACTTAATACAGTGTATACAGTAACATCCACCACCAGGCCATACCTATAATACACGTAATACAGTGTATACAGTAACATCCACCACCAGACCATACCTATAATACACGTAATACAGTGATATATAGTAACATCCACCACCAGGCCATACCTATAATACACGTAATACAGTGATATACAGTAACATCCACCACCAGACCATACCTATAATACACTTAATAGAGTGATATATAGTAACATCCACAACCAGACCATACCTATAATACACGTAATACAGTGTATACAGTAACATCAACAATCAGACCATACCTATAATACACGTAATACAGTGTATACAGTAACATCCACCATCAAACCATACCTATAATACACCT
Organism: Limnoperna fortunei; assembly: GCA_944474755.1. Taxonomy (NCBI): domain Eukaryota; kingdom Metazoa; phylum Mollusca; class Bivalvia; order Mytilida; family Modiolidae; genus Limnoperna; species Limnoperna fortunei. The sequence continues at coordinate 98,971,672 of OX104116.1, forward strand.
AATACAGTGAATACAGTAACATCCACCACCAGACCATACATATAATACACGTAATACAGTGTATACAGTAACATCCACCACCAGGCCATACCTATAATACACGTAATACAGTGATATATAGTAACATCCACCATCAGACCATACCTATAATACACGTAATACAGTGTATACAGTAACATCCACCACCAGACCATACCTATAAAACACGTAATACAGTGTATACAGTAACATCCACCACCAGGCCATACCTATAATACACTTAATACAGTGATATACAGTAACATCAACCATCAGACCATACCTATAATACACGTAATACAGTGATATACAGTAACATCCACAACCAGTCCATACCTATATTACACTTAATACAGTGTACACAGTAACATCCACAACCAGACCATACCTATAATACACTTAATACAGTGATATATAGTAACATCCACCATCAGACCATACCTATAATACACGTAATACAGTGATATACAGTAACATCCACCATCAGACCATACCTATAATAGTCGTAATACAGTGATATATAGTAACATCCACCACCAGGCCATACCTATAATACACGTAATACAGTGTATACAGTAACATCCACCACCAGACCATACCTATAATACACGTAATACAGTGATATACAGTAACATCCACCACCAGACCATACCTATAATACACGTAATACAGTGATATACAGTAACATCCACCACCAGACCATACCTATAATACACGTAATAGAGTGATATACAGTAACATCCACCACCAGACCATACCTATAATACACGTAATACAGTGATATACAGTAACATCCACCACCAGACCATACCTATAATACACGAAATACAATGTATACAGTAACATCCACCACCAGACCATACCTATAATACACGTAATACAGTGTATACAGTAACATCCATCACCAGACCATACCTACAATTCACGTAATACAGTGTATACAGTAACATCCATCACCAGACCATACCTATAATACACGTAATATAGTGATATACAGTAACATCCACCACCAGACCATACCTATAATACACGTAATACAGTGTATACAGTAACATCCATCACCAGACCCTACCTACAATACACGTAATACAGTGATATATAGTAACATCCACCATCAGACCATACCTATAATACACGTAATACAGTGATATACAGTAACATCCACCTTCAGACCATACCTATAATACACGTAATACAGTGATATACAGTAACATCCACCACCAGACCATACCTATAATACACGTAATACAGTGTATACAGTAACATCCACCACCAGACCATACCTATAATACACTTAATACAGTGTATACAGTAACATCCACCACCAGGCCATACCTATAATACACGTAATACAGTGTATACAGTAACATCCACCACCAGACCATACCTATAATACACGTAATACAGTGATATATAGTAACATCCACCACCAGGCCATACCTATAATACACGTAATACAGTGATATAAAGTAACATCCACCACCAGGCCATACCTATAATACACGTAATACAGTGTATACAGTAACATCCACCACCAGACCATACCTATAATACACGTAACACAGTGATATACAGTAACATCCACAACCAGACCATACCTATAATACACTTAATACAGTGAATACAGTAACATCCACCACCAGGCCATACCTATAATACACGTAATACAGTGTATACAGTAACATCCACCACCAGACCATACCTATAATACACGTAATACAGTGTATACAGTAACATCCACAACCAGACCATACCTATAATACACTTAATACAGTGAATACAGTAACATCCACCACCAGGCCATACCTATAATACACGTAATACAGTGTATACAGTAACATCCACCACCAGACCATACCTATAATACACGTAATACAGTGTTATACAGTAACATCCACCACCAGACCATACCTACAATACACGTAATACAGTGTATACAGTAACATCCACCACCAGACCATACCTATAATACACGTAATACAGTGTATACAGTGACATCCACCACCAGACCATACCTATAATATACGTAATACAGTGATATACAATAACATCCACCACTAGACCATACCTATAATACACGTAATACAGTGATATGCAGTAACATCCACAACCAGGCCATACCTATAATACACGTAATTATACAGTGTATACAGTAACATCCACAACCAGACCATACCTATAATACACGTAATACAGTGATATACAGTAACATCCACCACCAGACCATACCTATAATACACGTAATACAATGTATACAGTAACATCCACCACCAGACCATACCTATAATACACGTAATACAGTGATATACAATAACATCCACCACCAGACCATACCTATAATACACGTAATACAGTGATATACAATAACATCCACCACTAGACCATACCTATAATACACGTAATACAGTGTATACAGTTACATCCACCACCAGACCATACCTATAATACACGTAATACAGTGTATACAGTAACATCCACCACCAGACCATACCTATAATACACGTAATACAGTGATATACAATAACATCCACCACTAGACCATACCTATAATACACGTAATACAGTGTATACAGTAACATCCACCACCAGACCATACCTATAATACACGTAATACAGTGTATACAGTAATATCCACCACCAGACCATACCTATAATACACGTAATACAGTGTATACAGTAACATCCACCACCAGGCCATACCTATAATACACGTAATACAGTGTATACAGTAAACATCCACCACCAGACCATACCTATAATAAACGTCATACAGTGATATACAGTAACATCCACCACCAGACCATACCTATAATACACGTAATACAGTGATATACAGTAACATCCACCATCAGACCATACCTATAATACACGTAATACAGTGATATATAGTAACATCCACCATCAGACCATACCTATAATACACTTAATACAGTGTATACAGTAACATCCACCACCAGGCCATACATATAATACACGTAATACAGTGATATATAGTAACATCCACCACCAGGCCATACCTATAATACACTTAATACAGTGATATACAGTAACATCCACCACCAGGCCATACCTATAATACACTTAATACAGCGATATATAGCAACATCCACCACCAGGCCATACCTATAATACACTTAATACAGTGTATACAGTAACATCCACCACCAGACCACACCTATAATACACTTAATACAGTGATATATAGTAACATCCACAACCAGACCATACCTATAATACACGTAATACAGTGATATATAGTAACATCCACCACCAGGCCATACCTATAATACACTTAATACAGTGATATACAGTAACATCCACCACCAGGCCATACCTATAATACACGTAATACAGTGTATACAGTAACATCCACCACCAGGCCATACCTATAATACACGTAATATAGTGTATACAGTAACATCCACCACCAGGCCATACCTATAATACACGTAATACAGTGTATACAGTAACATCCACCACCAGACCATACCTATAATACACTTAATACAGTGATATACAGTAACATCCACCACCAGGCCATACCTATAATACACGTAATACAGTGTATACAGTAACATCCACCACCAGGCCATACCTATAATACACTTAATACAGTGATATACATTATCATCAACCATCAGACCATACCTATAATACACTTAATACAGTGATATATAGTAACATCCACAATCAGACCATACCTATAATACACTTAATACGGTGTATACAGTAACATCCACCACCAGACCATACCTATAATACACGTAATACAGTGTATACAGTAACATCCACAACAAGACCATACCAATAATATACGTAATACAGTGATATATAGTAACATCCACAACCAGGCCATACCTATAATACACGTAATACAGTGTATACAGTAACATCCACCACCAGACCATACCTATAATATACGTAATACAGTGTATACAGTAACATCCACCACCAGGCCATACCTATAATACACTTAATACAGTGATATACAGTAACATCTACCACCAGACCATACCTATAATACACGTAATACAGTGTATACAGTAACATCCACCAACAGACCATTCCAATAATATACGTAATACAGTGATATATAGTAACATCCACAACCAGGCCATACCTATAATACACGTAATACAGTGTATACAGTAACATCCACCACCAGACCATACCTATAATATACGTAATACAGTGTATACAGTAACATCCACCACCAGGCCATACCTATAATACACTTAATACAGTGATATATAGTAACATCCACAACCAGACCATACCTATAATACACTTAATACAGTGTATACAGTAACATCCACCACCAGACCATACCTATAATACACGTAATACAGTGTATACAGTAACATCCACCACCAGACCATACCAATAATACACGTAATACAGTGATATATAGTAACATCCACAACCAGGCGATACCTATAATACACGTAATACAGTGTATACAGTAACATCCACCACCAGACCATACCTATAATATACGTAATACAGTGTATACAGTAACATCCACCACCAGGCCATACCTATAATACACTTAATACAGTGATATACAGTAACATCCATCACCAGACCATACCTATAATACACGTAATACAGTGATTTATAGTAACAGCCACAACCAGACCATACCTATAATACACGTAATACAGTGATATATAGTAGCATCCACCACCAGGCCATACCTATAATACACGTAATACAGTGTATGCAGTAAACATCCACCACCAGACCATACCTATAATACACTTAATACAGTGTATACAGTAACAACCACCACCAGACCATACCTATAATACACGTAATACAGTGATATACAGTAACATCCACCACCAGGCCATACCTATAATACATTTAATACAGTGATATACAGTAACATCCACCACCAGGCCATACCTATAATACACTTAATACAGTGTATACAGTAACATACACAACCAGACCATACCTATAATACACGTAATACAGTGATATACAGTAACATCCACAACCAGACCATACCTATAATACACTTAATACAGTGATATATAGTAATATCCACCATCAGACCATACCTATAATACACGTAATACAGTGATATACAGTAACATCCACCACCAGACAATACCTATAATACACGTAATACAGTGATATACAGTAACATCCACCACCAGACCATACCTATAATACACGTAATACAGTGTATACAGTAACATCCATCACCAGTCCATACCTATAATACACGTAATACAGTGAATACAGTAACATCCACCACCAGACCATACCTATAATACACTTAATACAGTGATATACAGTAACATCAACCATCAGACCATACCTATAATAATAGTAATACAGTGTATACAGTAACATCCACAACCAGACCATACCTATAATACACTTAATACAGTGATATATAGTAACATCCACAACCAGACCATACCTATAATACACTTAATACAGTGATATACAGTAACATCAACCATCAGAACATACCTATAATACACGTAATACTGTGATATATAGTAACATCCACCACCAGGCCATACCTATAATACACGTAATACAGTGTATACAGTAACATCCACCAACAGACCATACCTATAATACACTTAATACAGTGATATATAGTAACATCCACCACCAGACCATACCTATAATACACGTAATACAGTGTATACAGTAACATCCACCACCAGACCATACCTATAATACACGTAATACAGTGTATACAGTAACATCCACCACCACACCATACCTATAATACACGTAATACAGTGATATATAGTAACATCCACAACCAGACCATACCTATAATACACGTAATACAGTGTATACAGTAACATCCACAACCAGACCATACCTATAATACACGTAATACAGTGATATATAGTAACATCCACCATCAGACCATACCTATAATACACTTAATACAGTGTATACAGTAACATCCACCACCAGGCCATACATATAATACACGTAATACAGTGATATATAGTAACATCCACCACCAGGCCATACCTATAATACACTTAATACAGTGATATACAGTAACATCCACCACCAGGCCATACCTATAATACACTTAATACAGCGATATATAGCAACATCCACCACCAGGCCATACCTATAATACACTTAATACAGTGTATACAGTAACATCCACCACCAGACCACACCTATAATACACTTAATACAGTGATATATAGTAACATCCACAACCAGACCATACCTATAATACACGTAATACAGTGATATATAGTAACATCCACCACCAGGCCATACCTATAATACACTTAATACAGTGATATACAGTAACATCCACCACCAGGCCATACCTATAATACACGTAATACAGTGTATACAGTAACATCCACCACCAGGCCATACCTATAATACACGTAATACAGTGTATACAGTAACATCCACCACCAGGCCATACCTACAATACACGTAATACAGTGTATACAGTAACATCCACCACCAGACCATACCTATAATACACTTAATACAGTGATATACAGTAACATCCACCACCAGGCCATACCTATAATACACGTAATACAGTGTATACAGTAACATCCACCACCAGGCCATACCTATAATACACTTAATACAGTGATATACATTATCATCAACCATCAGACCATACCTATAATACACTTAATACAGTGATATATAGTAACATCCACAATCAGACCATACCTATAATACACTTAATACGGTGTATACAGTAACATCCACCACCAGACCATACCTATAATACACGTAATACAGTGTATACAGTAACATCCACAACAAGACCATACCAATAATATACGTAATACAGTGATATATAGTAACATCCACAACCAGGCCATACCTATAATACACGTAATACAGTGTATACAGTAACATCCACCACCAGACCATACCTATAATATACGTAATACAGTGTATACAGTAACATCCACCACCAGGCCATACCTATAATACACTTAATACAGTGATATACAGTAACATCTACCACCAGACCATACCTATAATACACGTAATACAGTGTATACAGTAACATCCACCAACAGACCATTCCAATAATATACGTAATACAGTGATATATAGTAACATCCACAACCAGGCCATACCTATAATACACGTAATACAGTGTATACAGTAACATCCACCACCAGACCATACCTATAATATACGTAATACAGTGTATACAGTAACATCCACCACCAGGCCATACCTATAATACACTTAATACAGTGATATATAGTAACATCCACAACCAGACCATACCTATAATACACTTAATACAGTGTATACAGTAACATCCACCACCAGACCATACCTATAATACACGTAATACAGTGTATACAGTAACATCCACCACCAGACCATACCAATAATACACGTAATACAGTGATATATAGTAACATCCACAACCAGGCGATACCTATAATACACGTAATACAGTGTATACAGTAACATCCACCACCAGACCATACCTATAATATACGTAATACAGTGTATACAGTAACATCCACCACCAGGCCATACCTATAATACACTTAATACAGTGATATACAGTAACATCCATCACCAGACCATACCTATAATACAGTAATACAGTGATATATAGTAACAGCCACAACCAGACCATACCTATAATACACGTAATACAGTGATATATAGTAGCATCCACCACCAGGCCATACCTATAATACACGTAATACAGTGTATGTAGTAAACATCCACCACCAGACCATACCTATAATACACTTAATACAGTGTATACAGTAACAACCACCACCAGACCATACCTATAATACACGTAATACAGTGATATACAGTAACATCCACCACCAGGCCATACCTATAATACATTTAATACAGTGATATACAGTAACATCCACCACCAGGCCATACCTATAATACACTTAATACAGTGTATACAGTAACATACACAACCAGACCATACCTATAATACACGTAATACAGTGATATACAGTAACATCCACAACCAGACCATACCTATAATACACTTAATACAGTGATATATAGTAATATCCACCATCAGACCATACCTATAATACACGTAATACAGTGATATACAGTAACATCCACCACCAGACAATACCTATAATACACGTAATACAGTGATATACAGTAACATCCACCACCAGACCATACCTATAATACACGTAATACAGTGTATACAGTAACATCCATCACCAGTCCATACCTATAATACACGTAATACAGTGAATACAGTAACATCCACCACCAGACCATACCTATAATACACTTAATACAGTGATATACAGTAACATCAACCATCAGACCATACCTATAATACACGTAATACAGTGTATACAGTAACATCCACAACCAGACCATACCTATAATACACTTAATACAGTGATATATAGTAACATCCACAACCAGACCATACCTATAATACACTTAATACAGTGATATACAGTAACATCAACCATCAGAACATACCTATAATACACGTAATACTGTGATATATAGTAACATCCACCACCAGGCCATACCTATAATACACGTAATACAGTGTATACAGTAACATCCACCAACAGACCATACCTATAATACACTTAATACAGTGATATATAGTAACATCCACCACCAGACCATACCTATAATACACGTAATACAGTGTATACAGTAACATCCACCACCAGACCATACCTATAATACACGTAATACAGTGTATACAGTAACATCCACCACCACACCATACCTATAATACACGTAATACAGTGATATATAGTAACATCCACAACCAGACCATACCTATAATACACGTAATACAGTGTATACAGTAACATCCACAACCAGACCATACCTATAATACACGTAATACAGTGATATATAGTAACATCCACAACCAGACCATACCTATAATACACGTAATACAGTGTATACAGTAACATCCACCACCAGGCCATACCTATAATACACGTAATACAGTGATATACAGTAACATCCACCACCAGACCATACCTATAATACACGTAATACAGTGTATACAGTAACATCCACCACCAGGCCATACATATAATACACGTAATACAGTGTATACAGTAACATCCACAACCAGACCATACCTATAATACACTTAATACAGTGATATACAGTAACATCCACAACCAGGCCATACCTATATTACACTTAATACAGTGTATACAGAAACATCCACAACCAGACCATTCCTATAATACACTTAATACAGTGATATACAGTAACATCCACCACCAGACCATACCTATAATACACGTAATACAGTGATATATAGTAACATCCACCACCAGACCATACCAATAATACACGTAATACAGTGTATACAGTAACATCCACAACCAGACCATACCTATAATACACTTAATACAGTGATATACAGTAACATCCACAACCAGGCCATACCTATAATACACTTAATACAGTGATATACAGTAACATCCACAACCAGGCCATACCTATAATACACTTAATACAGTGATATACAGTAACATCCACAACCAGAGCATACCTATAATACACTTAATACAGTGATATACAGTAACATCCACAACCAGGCCATACCTATAATACACTTAATACAGTGATATACAGTAACATCCACAACCAGGCCATACCTATAATACACTAAATACAGTGATATACAGTAACATCCACAACCAGGCCATACCTATAATACACTTAATACAGTGATATACAATAACATCCACAACCAGACCATACCTATAATACACTTAATACAGTGTATACAGTAACATCCACAACCAGACCATACCTATAATACACTTAATACAGTGATATACAGTAACATCCACAACCAGGCCATACCTATAATACACTTAATACAGTGATATACAGTAACATCCACAACCAGGCCATACCTATAATACACTTAATACAGTGATATACAGTAACATCCACAACCAGACCATACCTATAATACACGTAATACAGTGTATACAGTAACATCCACCACCAGACCATACCTATAATACACTTAATACAGTGATATACAATAACATCCACCACCAGACCATACCTATATTACACTTAATACAGTGTATACAGTAACATCCACAACCAGACCATACCTATAATACACTTAATACAGTGATATACAGTAACATCCACCACCAGACCATACCAATAATTCACGTAATACAGTGTATACAGTAACATCCACCACCAGACCATACCTATAATACACGTAATACAGTGATATATAGTAACATCCACCACCAGACCATACCTATAATACACGTAATACAGTGATATATAGTAACATCCACCACCAGACCATACCAATAATACACGTAATACAGTGATATACAGTAACATCCACCACCAGGCCATACCTATAATACACGTAATACAGTGATATACAGTAACATCCACCACCAGGCCATACCTATAATACACGTAATACAGTGATATATAGTAACATCCACCACCAGGCCATACCTATAATACACGTAATACAGTGATATACAGTAACATCCACCACCAGGCCATACCTATAATACACGTAATACAGTGATATACAGTAACATCCACCACTAGGCCATACCAATAATACACGTAATACAGTGATATACAGTAACATCCACCACCAGGCCATACCTATAATACACGTAATACAGTGATATATAGTAACATCCACCACCAGACCATACCAATAATACACGTAATACAGTGATATACAGTGACATCCACCACCAGGCCATACCTATGATACACGTAATACAGTGATATATAGTAACATCCACCACCAGACCATACCAATAATACACGTAATACAGTGTATACAGTAACATCCACCACCAGGCCATACCAATAATACACGTAATACAGTGATATACAGTAACATCCACCACCAGGCCATACCTATAATACACGTAATACAGTGTATACAGTAACATCCACCACCAGGCCATACCTATAATACACGTAATACAGTGATATACAGTAACATCCACCACCAGACCATACCTATAATACACGTAATACAGTGTATACAGTAACATCCACCACCAGGCCATACCTATAATACACGTAATACAGTGTATACAGTAACATCCACCACCAGGCCATACCTATAATACACGTAATACATTGATATATAGTAACATCCACCACCAGACCATACCTATAAAACACGTAATACAGTGTATACAGTAACATCCACCACCAGACCATACCTATAATACACGTAATACAGTGTATACAGTAACATCCACCACCAGACCATACCTATAATACACGTAAAACAGTGTATACAGTAACATCCACCACCAGACCATACCTATAATACACGTAATACAGTGATATATAGTAACATCCACCACCAGACCATACCTATAATACACGTAATACAGTGTATACAGTAACATCCACAACCAGACCATACCTATAATACACGTAATACAGTGATATATAGTAACATCCACCATCAGGCCATACATATAATACACGTAATACATTGTATATAGTAACATCCACCACCAGACCATACCTATAATACACGTAATACATTGATATATAGTAACAACCACCACCAGACCATACCTATAATACACGTAATACAGTGTATACAGTAACATCCACCACCAGACCATACCTATAATACACGTAATACAGTGCATACAGTAACATCCACCACCAGACCATACCTATAATACACGTAATACAGTGTATACAGTAACATCAACCACCAGACCATACCTATAATACACGTAATACAGTTTATACAGTAACATCCACCACCAGGCCATACCTATAATACACGTAATACAGTGTATACAGTAACATCAACCACCAGGCCATACCTATAATACACGTAATACAGTGTATACAGTAACATCCACCACCAGACCATACCTATGATACACGTAATACAGTGTATACAGTAACATCCACCACCAGACCATACCTATAATACACGTAATACAGTGATATACAGTAACATCCACCACCACACCATACCTATAATACACGTAATACAGTGATATACAGTAACATCCACAACCAGGCCATACAAATAATACACGTAATTATACAGTGTATACAGTAACATCCACCACCAGACCATACCTATAATACACGTAATACAGTGATATACAGTAACATCCACCACCAGACCATACCTATAATACACGTAATACAGTGATATACAGTAACATCCACCACCAGACCATACCTATAATATACGTAATACAGTGTATACAGTAACATCCACCACCAGACCATACTAATAATACACGTAATACAGTGTATACAGTAACATCCACCACCAGACCATACCTATAATACACTTAATACAGTGTATACAGTAACATCAACCACCAGGCCATACCTATAATACACGTAATACAGTGTATACAGTAACATCCACCACCAGACCATACCTATAATACACGTAATACAGTGATATACAGTAACATCCACCACCAGACCATACCTATAATACACGTAATACAGTGTATACAGTAACATCCACCACCAGACCATACCTATAATACACGTAATACAGTGATATACAGTAACATCCACCACCAGACCATACCTATAATACACTTAATACAGTGTATACAGTAACATCAACCACCAGGCCATACCTATAATACACGTAATACAGTGAATACAGTAACATCCACCACAAGACCATACCTATAATACACGTAATACCGTGTATCCAGTAACATCCACCACCAGACCATACCTATAATACACGTAATACAGTGATATACAGTAACATCCACCACCAGACCATACCTATAATACACGTAATACAGTGTATACAGTAACATCCACCACCAGACCATACCGATAATACACGTAATATAGTGATATATAGTAACATCCACGACAAGACCATAACTATAATACACGTAATACAGTGTATACAGTAACATCCACCACCAGACCATACCTATAATACACGTAATACAGTGATATACAGCAACATCCACCACCAGGCCATACCTATAATACACGTAATACAGTGAGATACAGTAACATCCACCACCAGACCATACCTATTATAAACGTAATACAATGATATACAGTAACATCCACCACCAGACCATACCTATAATACACGTAATACAGTGTATACAGTAACATCCACCACCAGGCCATACCTATAATACACGTAATACAGTGATATACAGTAACATCCACCACCAGACCATTCCTATAATACACGTAATACAGTGATATACATTAACATCCACCACCAGACCATACCTATAATACACGTAATACAGTGTATACAGTAACATCCACCACCAGGCCATACCTATAATACACGTAATACAGTGATATACAGTAACATCCACCACCAGACCATACCTATAATACACGTAATACAGTGATATACATTAACATCCACCACCAGACCATACCTATAATACACGTAATACATTGTATACAGTAACATCCACCACCAGACCATACCTATAATACACGTAATACAATGTATACAGTAACATCCACCACCAAACCATACCTATAATACACGTAATACATTGTATACAGTAACATCCACCACCAGACCATACCTATAATACATGTAATACAGTGATATACAATAACATCCACCACCAGGCCATACCTATAATACACGTAATACAGTGTATACAGTAACATCCACCACCAGACCATACCTGTAATACACGTAATACAGTGATATACAGTAACATCCACCACCAGACCATACCTATAATACACGTAATACAGTGTATACAGTAACATCCACCACCAGACCATACCTACAATACACGTAATACAGTGATATACAGTAACATCCACCACCAGACCATACCTATAATACACGTAATACAGTGTATACAGTAACATCCACCACCAGACCATACCTATAATACACGTAATACAGAGTATACAGTAACATCCACCACCAGGGCATACCTATGATACACGTAATACAGTGTATACAGTAACATCCACCACCAGACCATACCTATAATACACGTAATACAGTGTATACAGTAACATCCACCACCAGACCATACCTATAATACACGTAATACAGTGATATACAGTAACATCCACCACCAGACCATACCTATAATACACGTAATACAGTGTATACAGTAACATCCACCACCAGACCATACCTATAATACACGTATTACAGCGTATACAGTAACATCCACCACCAGGCCATACCTATAATACACGTAATACAGTGTATACAGTAACATCCACCACCAGACCATACCTATAATACACGTAATACAGTGTATACAGTAACATCCACCACCAGACCATACCAATAATACACGTAATACAGTGTATACAGTAACATCCACCACCAGACCATGCCTATAATACACGTAATACAGTGTATACAGTAACATCCACCACCAGGCCATCCCTATAATACACGTAATACAGTGATATACAGTAACATCCACCACCAGACCATACATATAATACACGTAATACAGTGTATACAGTAACATCCACCACCAGACCATACCAATAATACACGTAATACAGTGATATATAGTAACATCCACCACCAGGCCATACCAATAATACACGTAATACAGTGTATACAGTAACATCCACCACCAGACCATACCTATAATACACGTAATACAATGATATACAGTAACATCCACCACCAGACCATACCTATAATACACGTAATACAGTGTATACAGTAACATCCACCACCAGGCCATCCCTATAATACACGTAATACAGTGATATACAGTAACATCCACCACCAGACCATACATATAATACACGTAATACAGTGTATACAGTAACATCCACCACCAGGCCATACCTATAATACACGTAATACAGTGTATAGTGTAACATCCACCACTAGACCATACCTATAATACACGTAATACAGTGATATACATTAACATCCACCACCAGACCATACCTATAATACACGTAATACATTGTATACAGTAACATCCACCACCAGGCCATACCTATAATACACGTAATACAGTGTATACAGTAACATCCACCACCAAACCATACCTATAATACACGTAATACATTGTATACAGTAACATCCACCACCAGACCATACCTATAATACACGTAATACAGTGATATACAATAACATCCACCACCAGGCCATACCTATAATACACGTAATACAGTGTATACAGTAACATCCACCACCAGACCATACCTATAATACACGTAATACAGTGATATACAGTAACATCCACCACCAGACCATACCTATAATACACGTAATACAGTGTATACAGTAACATCCACCAACAGACCA
Source organism: Limnoperna fortunei (assembly GCA_944474755.1). Taxonomy (NCBI): domain Eukaryota; kingdom Metazoa; phylum Mollusca; class Bivalvia; order Mytilida; family Modiolidae; genus Limnoperna; species Limnoperna fortunei. Next base: position 98,986,994 of record OX104116.1, read on the forward strand.
TACCTACAATACACGTAATACATTGATATACAGTAACATCCACCACCAAACCATACCTATAATACACGTAATACATTGTATACAGTAACATCCACCACCAGGCCATACCTATAATACACGTAATACAGTGATATACAGTAACATCCACCACCAGACCATACCTATAATACACGTAATACAGTGTATACAGTAACATCCACAACCAGGCCATACCAATAATACACGTAATTATACAGTGTATACAGTAACATCCACCACCAGACCATACCTATAATACACGTAATACAGTGTATACAGTAACATCCACAACCAGGCCATACCAATAATACACGTAATTATACAGTGTATACAGTAACATCCACCACCAGGCCATACCTATAATACACGTAATACAGTGTATACAGTAACATCCACCACCAGACCATACCTATAATACACGTAATACATTGTATACAGTAACATCCACCACCAGGCCATACCTATAATACACGTAATACAGTGTATACAGTAACATCCACCACCAGGCCATACCTATAATACACGTAATACAGTGATATACAGTAACATCCACCACCAGACCATACCTATAATACACGTAATACAGTGTATACAGTAACATCCACAACCAGGCCATACCAATAATACACGTAATTATACAGTGTATACAGTAACATCCACCACCAGGCCATACATATAATACACGTAATACATTGTATATAGTAACATCCACCACCAGACCATACCTATAATACACGTAATACATTGATATATAGTAACAACCATCACCAGACCATACCTATAATACACGTAATACAGTGTATACAGTAACATCCACCACCAGACCATACCTATAATACACGTAATACATTGTATACAGTAACATCCACCACCAGACCATACCTATAATACACGTAATACAGTGTATACAGTAACATCAACCACCAGACCATACCTATAATACACGTAATACAGTGTATACAGTAACATCCACCACCAGGCCATACCTATAATACACGTAATACAGTGTATACAGTAACATCAACCACCAGGCCATACCTATATTACACGTAATACAGTGTATACAGTAACATCCACCACCAGACCATACCTATGATACACGTAATACAGTGTATACAGTAACATTCACCACCAGACCATACCTATAATACACGTAATACAGTGTATACCGTAACATCCACCACCAGACCATACCTATAATACACGTAATACAGTGATATACAGTAACATCCACAACCAGGCCATACAAATAATACACGTAATTATACAGTGTATACAGTAAAATCCACCACCAGACCATACCTATAATACACGTAATACAGTGATATACAGTAACATCCACCACCAGACCATACCTATAATACACGTAATACAGTGATATACAGTAACATCCATCACCAGACCATACCTATAATATACGTAATACAGTGTATACAGTAACATCCACCACCAGACCATACCAATAATACACGTAATACAGTGTATACAGTAACATCCACCACCAGACCATACCTATAATACACGTAATACAGTGTATACAGTAACATCAACCACCAGGCCATACCTATAATACACGTAATACAGTGTATACAGTAACATCCACCAGCAGACCATACCTATAATACACGTAATACAGTGATATACAGTAACATCCACCACCAGACCATACCTATAATACACGTAATACAGGGTATACAGTAACATCCACCACCAGACCATACCTATAATACACGTAATACAGTGATATACAGTAACATCCACCACCAGACCATACCTATAATACACGTAATACAGTGTATACAGTAACATCACCCACCAGGCCATACCTATAATACACCTAATACAGTGAATACAGTAACATCCACCACCAGACCATACCTATAATACACGTAATACCGTGTATCCAGTAACATCCACCACCAGACCATACCTATAATACACGTAATACAGTGATATACAGTAACATCCACCACCAGACCATACCTATAATACACGTAATACAGTGTATACAGTAACATCCACCACCAGACCATACCGATAATACACGTAATATAGTGATATATAGTAACATCCACGACAAGACCATAACTATAATACACGTAATATAGTGATATACAGTAACATCCACCACCAGACCATACCTATAATACACGTAATACATTGTATACAGTAACATCCACCACCAGACCATACCTATAATACACGTAAAACAGTGTATACTGTAACATCCACCACCAAACCATACCTATAATACACGTAATACATTGTATACAGTAACATCCACCACCAGACCATACCTATAATACACGTAATACAGTGATATACAATAACATCCACCACCAGGCCATACCTATAATACACGTAATACAGTGTATACAGTAACATCCACCACCAGACCATACCTAGAATACACGTAATACAGTGATATACAGTAACATCCACCACCAGACCATACCTATAATACACGTAATACAGTGTATACAGTAACATCCACCACCAGACCATACCTACAATACACGTATTACAGTGATATACAGTAACATCCACCACCAGACCATACCTATAATACACATAATACAGTGTATACAGTAACATCCACCACCAGACCATACCTATAATACACGTAATACAGCGTATACAGTAACATCCACCACCAGGGCATACCTATAATACACGTAATACAGTGTATACAGTAACATCCACCACCAGACCATACCTATAATACACGTAATACAGTGTATACAGTAACATCCACCACCAGACCATACCTATAATACACGTAATACAGTGATATACAGTAACATCCACCACCAGACCATACTTATAATACACGTAATACAGTGTATACAGTAACATCCACCACCAGACCATACCTGTAATACACGTAATACAGCGTATACAGTAACATCCACCACCAGGCCATACCTATAATACACGTAATACAGTGTATACAGTAACATCCACCACCAGACCATACCTATAATACACGTAATACAGTGTATACAGTAACATCCACCACCAGACCATACCAATAATACACGTAATACAGTGTATACAGTAACATCCACCAACAGATCATGCCTATAATACACGTAATACAGTGTATACAGTAACATCCACCACCAGGCCATCCCTATAATACACGTAATACAGTGTATACAGTAACATCCACCACCAGACCATACCTATAATACACGTAATACAGTGTATACCGTAATATCCACCACCAGACCATACCTATAATACACGTAATACAGTGATATACAGTAACATCCACAACCAGGCCATACCTATAATACACATAATACAGTGTATACAGTAACATCCACCACCAGGCCATACCTATAATACACGTAATACAGTGTATACAGTAACATCCACCCCAGACCATACTTATAATATACGTAATACAGTGTATACAGTAACATCCACCACCAGACCATACTTATAATATACGTAATACAGTGTATACAGTAACATCAACCACCAGGCCATCCCTATAATACACGTAATACAGTGATATACAGTAACATCCACCACCAGACCATACTTATAATACACGTAATACAGTGTATACAGTAACATCCACCACCAGACCATACCTATAATACACGTATACAGTGTATACAGTAACATCCACCACTAGACCATACCTATAATACACGTAATACAGTGTATACAGTAACATCCGCCACCAGGCCATACCTATAATACACGTAATACAGTGTATACAGTAACATCCACCACCAGGCCATACCTATAATACACGTAATACAGTGTATACAGTAACATCCACCACCAGGCCATACCTATAATACACGTAATACAGTGTATACAGTAACATCCACCACCAGACCATACCTATAATACACGTAATACAGTGTATACAGTAACATCCACCACCAGGCCATACCTATAATACACGTAATACAGTGTATACAGTAACATCCACCACCAGGCCATACCTATAATACAAGTAATACAGTGTATACAGTAACATCCACCACCAGACCATACCTATAATACACGTAATACAGTGATATACAATAACATCCACCACCAGACCATACCTATAATACACGTAATACATTGTATACAGTAACATCCACCACCAGACCATACCTATAATACACGTAATACAGTGTATACAGTAACATCCACCACCAGACCATACCTACAATACACGTAATACAGTGTATACAGTAACATCCACCACCAGACCATACCTATAATACACGTAATACAGTGTATACAGTAACATCCATCACCAGACCATACCTATAATACACGTAATACAGCGATATACAGTAACATCCACCACCAGACCATACTTATAATACACGTAATACAGTGTATACAGTAACATCCACCACCAGACCATACTTATAATACAGGTAATACAGTGTATACAGTAACATCCACCACCAGACCATACCTATAATACACGTAATACAGTGTATACAGTAACATCCACCACCAGGCCATACCTATAATACACGTAATACAGTGTATACAGTAACATCCACCACCAGACCATACCTATAATAGACGTAATACAGTGATATATAGCAACATCCACCACCAGGCCATACCTATAATATACGTAATACAGTGTATACAGTAAACATCCACCACCAGACCATACCTATAATACACGTAATACAGTGTATACAGTAACATCCACCACCAGACCATACCTATAATACACGTAATACAGTGATATATAGCAACATCCACCACCAGGCCATACCTATAATATACGTAATACAGTGTATACAGTAAACATCCACCACCAGACCATACCTATAATACACGTAATACAGTGTATACAGTAACATCCACCACCAGGCCATACCTATAATACACGTAATACAGTGATATACACAAACATCTACCACCAGGCTATATACCTATAATACATGTAATACAGTGATATACAGTAACATCCACCACCAGGTAATACCTATAATACACGTAATACAGTGATATACAGTAACATCCACCACCAGACCATACCTATAATACACGTAATACAGTGTATACAGTAACATCCACCACTAGACCATACCTATAATACACGTAATACAGTGTATACAGTAACATCCACCACAAGGCCATACCTATAATACACGTAATACAGTGTATACAGTAACATCCACCACCAGGCCATACCTATAATACACGTAATACAGTGTATACAGTAACATCCACCACCAGACCATACCTATAATACACGTAATACAGTGATATACAGTAACATCCACCACCAGACCATACCTATAATACACGTAATACAGTGTATACAGTAACATCCACCACCAGACCATACCTATAATACACGTAATACAGTGATATACAGTAACATCCACCACCAGACCATACCTATAATACACGTAATACAGTGTATACAGTAACATCCACCACCAGACCATACCTATAATACACGTAATACAGTGATATATAGCAACATCCACCACCAGGCCATACCTATAATATACGTAAAACAGTGTATACAGTAAACATCCACCACCAGACCATACCTATAATACACGTAATACAGTGTATACAGTAACATCCACCACCAGGCCATACCTATAATACACGTAATACAGTGTATACAGTAACATCCACCACCAGACCATACCTATAATACACGTAATACAGTGATATACAGTAACATCCACCACCAGACCATACCTATAATACACGTAATACAGTGATATACACAAACATCTACCACCAGGCCATATACCTATAATACATGTAATACAGTGATATACAGTAACATCCACCACCAGGCCATAACTATAATACACGTAATACAGTGATATACAGTAACATCCACCACCAGACCATACCTATAATACACGTAATACAGTGTATACAGTAAACATCCACCAAAAGACCATACCTATAATACACGTAATACAGTATATACAGTAACATCCACCACCAGACCATACCTATAATACACGTAATACAGTGATATACAGTAACATCCACCACTAGACCATACCTATAATACACGTTATACAGTGATATATAGTAACATCCACCACCAGGCCATACCTATAATATACGTAATACAGTGTACACAATAACATCCACCACCAGACCATACCTATAATACACGTAATACAGTGTATACAGTAACATCCACCACTAGACCATACCTATAATACACGTTATACAGTGATATATAGTAACATCCACAACCAGGCCATAGCTATAATACACGTAACACAGTGATATATAGTAACATGCACCACCAGACCATACCTATAATACACGTAATACAGTGTATACAGTAAACATCCACCACCAGACCATACCTATTATACACGTAATACAGTGATATACAGTAACATCCACCACCAGACCATACCTATAATATACGTAATACAGTGATATACAGTAACATCCACCACCAGACCATACCTATAATATACGTAATACAGTGTATACAGTAACATCCATTACCAGACCAAACCAATAATACACGTAATACGGTGATATACAGTAACATCCACCACCAGACCATACCTATAATACACGTAATACAGTGATATATAGTAACATCCACAACCAGGCCATACCTATAATACACGTAATACAGTGATATATAGTAACATCCACCACCAGGCCATACCTTTAATACACGTAATACAGTGATATATAGTAACATCCACCACCAGACCATACCTATAATACTCGTAATACAGTGATACATAGTAACATCCACCACCAGACCATACCTATAATACACGTAATACAGTGATATATAGTAACATCCACCACCAGGCCATACCTATAATACACGTAATACAGTGATATATAGTAACATCCACCACCAGGCCATACCTATAATACACGTAATACAGTGATATATAGTAACATCCACCACCAGGCCATACCTATAATACACGTAATACAGTGTATACAGTAACATCCACCACCAGGCCATACTTATAATATACGTAATACAGTGATATACAGTAACATCCACCACCAGACCATACCTATAATACACGTAATACAGTGTATACAGTAACATCCACCACCAGGCCATACCTATAATACACGTAATACAGTTATATACAGTAACATCCGCCACCATACCATACAAATAATAAACGTAATACAGTGTATACAGTAACATCCACCACCAGACCAAACCTATAATACACGTAATACAGTGATATATAGTAACATCAACCACCAGACCATACCTATAATACACGTAATACAGTGATATACAGTAACATCCACCACCAGACCATACCTATAATACACGTAATACAGTGTATACAGTAACATCCACCACCAGACCATACCTATAATACACGTAATACAGTGATATACAGTAACATCCACCACCAGGCCATACCTATAATACACGTAATACAGTGTATACAGTAACATCCACCACCAGGCCATACCAATAATACACGTAATACAATGTATACAGTAACATCCATTACCAGACCAAACCAATAATACACGTAATACGGTGATATACAGTAACATTCACCACCAGACCATACCTATAATACACGTAATACAGTGTATACAGTAACATCCACCACCAGGCCATACCTATAATATACGTAATACAGTGATATACAGTAACATCCACCACCAGACCATACCTATAATACACGTAATACAGTGTATACAGTAACATCCACCACCAGGCCATACCTATAATATACGTAATACAGTGATATACAGTAACATCCACCACCAGACCATACCTATAATACACGTAATACAGTGTATACAGTAACATCCACCACCAGGCCATACCTATAATACACGTAATACAGTGATATACAGTAATATCCACCACCAGGCCATAATTATAATACACGTAATACAGTGTATACAGTAACATCCACCACCAGACCATACCTATAATACACGTAATACAGTGTATACAGTAACATCCACCACCAGGCCATACCTATAATACACGTAATACAGTGTATACAGTAACATCCACCACTAGACCATACCTATAATACACGTAATACAGTGATATACACAAACATCTACCACCAGGCCATATACCTATAATACATGTAATACAGTGATATACAGTAACATCCACCACCAGGTAATACCTATAATACACGTAATACAGTGATATACAGTAACATCCACCACCAGACCATACCTATAATACACGTAATACAGTGTATACAGTAACATCCACCACTAGACCATACCTATAATACACGTAATACAGTGATATACAGTAACATCCACCACCAGACCATACCTATAATACACGTAATACAGTGTATACATTAACATCCACCACCAGACCATACCTATAATACACGTAATACAGTGATATACAGTAACATCCACCACCAGACCATACCTATAATACACGTAATACAGTGTATACAGTAACATCCACCACCAGACCATACCTATAATACACGTAATACAGTGTATACAGTAACATCCACCACTAGACCATACCTATAATACACGTAATACAGTGTATACAGTAACATCCACCACTAGACCATACCTATAATACACGTAATACAGTGATATAAACAAACATCTACCACCAGGCCATATACCTATAATACACGTAATACAGTGATATTCAGTAACATCCACCACCAGACAATACCTATAATACACGTAATACAGTGTATACAGTAACATCCACCACCAGGCCATACCTATAATACACGTAATACAGTGTATACAGTAACATCCACCACCAGACCATACCTATAATACACGTAATACAGTGTATACAGTAACATCCACCACCAGGCCATACCTATAATACACGTAATACAGTGATATACAGTAACATCCACCACCAGACCATACCTATAATACACGTAATACAGTTATATACAGTAACATACAACACCAGGCCATACCTATAATACACCTAATACAGTGATATACAGTAACATACAACACCAGGCCATACCTATAATACACGTAATACAGTGAATACAGTAACATCCACCACCAGACCATACCTATAATACACGTAATACAGTGATATACAGTAACATCCAACACCAGGCCATACCTATAATACACCTAATACAGTGACATATAGTAACATCCACCACCAGACCATACCTATAATACACGTAATACAGTGTATACAGTAACATCCAACACCAGGCCATACCTATAATACACCTAATACAGTGATATACAGTAACATACAACACCAGGCCATACCTATAATACACGTAATACAGTGAATACAGTAACATCCACCACCAGACCATACCTATAATACACGTAATACAGTGATATACAGTAACATCCAACACCAGGCCATACCTATAATACACCTAATACAGTGACATATAGTAACATCCACCACCAGACCATACCTATAATACACGTAATACAGTGTATACAGTAACATCCAACACCAGGCCATACCTATAATACACGTAATACAGTGATATACAGTAACATCCAACACCAGGCCATACCTATAATACACCTAATACAGTGATATACAGTAACATACAACACCAGGCCATACCTATAATACACGTAATACAGTGAATACAGTAACATCCACCACCAGACCATACCTATAATACACGTAATACAGTGATATACAGTAACATCCACCACCAGACCATACCTATAATACACGTAATACAGTGATATACAGTAACATCCACCACCAGGCCACACCTATAATACACGTAATACAGTGTATACAGTAACATCCACCACCAGGCCATACCTATAATACACGTAATACAGTGTATACAGTAACATCCACCACTAGACCATACCTATAATACACGTAATACAGTGATATACACAAACATCTACCACCAGGCCATATACCTATAATACATGTAATACAGTGATATACAGTAACATCCACCACCAGGTAATACCTATAATACACGTAATACAGTGATATACAGTAACATCCACCACCAGACCATACCTATAATACACGTAATACAGTGTATACAGTAACATCCACCACCAGACCATACCTATAATACACGTAATACAGTGATATACAGTAACATCCACCACCAGACCATACCTATAATACACGTAATACAGTGATATACAGTAACATCCACCACCAGACCATACCTATAATACACGTAATACAGTGTATACAGTAACATCCAACACCAGGCCATACCTATAATACACGTAATACAGTGATATACAGTAACATCCACCACCAGACCATACCTATAATACACGTAATATAGTGTATACAGTAACATCCAACACCAGGCCATACCTATAATACACGTAATACAGTGATATACAGTAACATCCAACACCAGGCCATACCTATAATACACCTAATACAGTGATATACAGTAACATACAACACCAGGCCATACCTATAATACACGTAATACAGTGAATACAGTAACATCCACCACCAGACCATACCTATAATACACGTAATACAGTGATATACAGTAACATCCACCACCAGACCATACCTATAATACACGTAATACAGTGATATACAGTAACATCCACCACCAGGCCACACCTATAATACACGTAATACGGTGTATACAGTAACATCCACCAATAGACCATACCTATAATACACGTAATACAGTGATAATCAGTAACATCCACCACCAGGCCATACATATAATACACGTAATACAGTGTATACAGTAACAACCACCACCAGAGCATACCTATAATACACGTAATACAGTTATATACAGTAACATCCGCCACCAGACCATACCAATAATAAACGTAATACAGTGATATACAGTAACATCCACAACCAGGCCATACCAATAATACACGTAATTATACAGTGTATAGTGTAACATCCACAACCAGACCATACCTATAATACACGTAAAACAGTGTATACAGTAACATCCAGCACCAGGCCATCCCTATAATACACGTAATACAGTGTATACAGTAACATCCACCACAAGACCATACCAATAATACACGTAATACAGTGATATATAGTAACATCCACAACCAGGCCATACCTATAATACACGTAATACAGTGTATACAGTAACATCCACCACCAGACCATACCTATAATACAAGTAATACAGTGATATACAGTAACATCCACCACCAGGCCACACCTATAATACACGTAATACGGTGTATACAGTAACATCCACCAATAGACCATACCTATAATACACGTAATACAGTGATATACAGTAACATCCACCACCAGGCCATACATATAATACACGTAATACAGTGTATACAGTAACAACCACCACCAGAGCATACCTATAATACACGTAATACAGTTATATACAGTAACATCCGCCACCAGACCATACCAATAATAAACGTAATACAGTGATATACAGTAACATCCACAACCAGGCCATACCAATAATACACGTAATTATACAGTGTATAGTGTAACATCCACAACCAGACCATACCTATAATACACGTAAAACAGTGTATACAGTAACATCCAGCACCAGGCCATCCCTATAATACACGTAATACAGTGTATACAGTAACATCCACCACCAGACCATACCTATAATACACGTAATACAGTGATATATAGTAACATCCACAACCAGGCCATACCTATAATACACGTAATACAGTGTATACAGTAACATCCACCACCAGGCCATACATATAATACACGTAATACAGTGTATACAGTAACATCCACCACCAGGCCATACCTATAATACACGTAATACAGTGTATACAGTAACATCAACCACCAGACCATACCTATAATACACGTAATACAGTGTATACAGTAACATCCACCACCAGACCATACCTATAATACACGTAATACAGTGTATACAGTAACATCCACCACCAGACCATACCTATAATACACGTAATACAGTGTATACAGTAACATCCACCACCAGGCCATACCTATAATACACGTAATACAGTGATATATAGTAACATCCAAAACCAGACCATACCTATAATAGACGTCATACAATGATATACAGTAACATTCACAACCAGACCATACCTATAATACACGTAATACAATGATATACAGTAACATCCACCACCAGGCCATACCTATAATACACGTAATACAGTGTATACAGTAACATCCACAACCAGACCATACCTATAATACACGTAATACAGTGATATATAGTAACATCCACAACCAGTCCATACCTATAATACACGTAATACAGTGTATACAGTAACATCCACCAAAAGGCCATACCTATAATACACGTAATACAGTGATATACAGTAACATCCACCACCAGACCATTCCTATAATTCACGTTATACAGTGATATACAGTAACATCCACCACCAGACCATACATATAATACACGTAATACAGTGTATACAGTAACATCCACCACCGGGCCATACCTATAATACACGTAATACAGTGATATATAGTAACATCCACAACAAGGCCATACCTAAAATACACGTAATACAGTGTATACAGTAACATCCACCACCAGGCCATACCTACAATACACGTAATACAGTGATATACAGTAACATCCACCACCAGACCATTCCTATAATTCACGTTATACAGTGATATACAGTAACATCCACCACCAGACCATACATATAATACACGTAATACAGTGTATACAGTAACATCCACCACCAGGCCATACCTATAATATACGTAATACAGTGTACACAGTAACATCCACCCCAGACCATACCTATAATACACGTAATACAGTGATATATAGTAACATCCACAACCAGGCCATACCTATAATACACGTAATACAGTGTATACAGTAACATCCACCACCAGACCATTCCTATAATTCACGTTATACAGTGATATACAGTAACATCCACCACCAGACCATACATATAATACACGTAATACAGTGATATATAGTAATATCCACCAAAAGACCATACCTATAATATACGTAATACAGTGTATACAGTAACATCCACCACCAGGCCATACCTATAATACACGAAATACAGTGATATACAGTAACATCCACCACCAGACCATACCTATAATACACGTAATACAGTGATATATAGTAACATCCACCACCAGTCCATACCTATAATACAGTGTATACAGTAACATCCACCACAAGGCCATACCTATAATACACGTAATACAGTGTATACAGTAACATCCACCACCAGACCAAACCTATAATACACGTAAAACAGTGATATATAGTAACATCCACCAAAAGACCATACCTATAATATACGTAATACAGTGTATACAGTAACATCCACCACCAGGCCATACCTATAATACACGTAATACAGTGATATATAGTAACATCCACAATCAGGCCATACCTATAATACACGTAATACAGTGTATACAGTAACATCCACCACCAGACCATACCTATAATACACGTAATACAGTGATATACAGTAACATCCACCACCAGACCATACCTATAATACACGTAATACAGTGATATACAATAAGATCCACCACCAGACCATACCTATAATACACGTAATACAGTGATATACAATAACATCCACCACCAGACCATACCTATAATACACGTAATACAGTGATATATAGTAACATCCACCATCAGGCCATACCTATAATACACGTAACACAGTGATATACAGTAACATCCAGCACCAGGCCATCCGTATAATACACGTAATACAGTGTATACAGTAACATCCACCACCAGACCATACCTATAATACACGTAATACAGTGATATATAGTAACATCCACCACCTGGCCATACCTATAATACACGTAATACAGTGTATACAGTAACATCCACCACCAGGCCATACCTATAATACACGTAATACAGTGTATACAGTAACATCCACCACCAGACCATACCTATAATACACGTAATACAGTGATATACAGTAACATCCACCACCAGACCATACCTATAATACACGTAATACAGTGTATACAGTAACATCCACCACCAGGCCATACCTATAATATACGTAATACAGTGTACACAGTAACATGCACCACCAGGCCATACCTATAATACACGTAATACAGTGATATACAGTAACATCCACCACCAGACCATACCTATAATACACGTAATACAGTGTATACAGTAACATCCACCACAAGACCATACCAATAATACACGTATTACAGTGTATACAGTAACATCCACAACCAGGCCATACCTATAATACACTTAATACAGTGTATACAGTAACATCCACCACCAGGCCATACCTATAATACACGTAATACAGTGTATACAGTAACATCCACCACCAGGCCATACCTATAATACGCGTAATACAGTGATATACAGTAACATCCACCACCAGACCATACCTATAATACACGTAATACAGTGTATACAGTAACATCCACAACCAGACCATACCTATAATACACGTAATGCAGTGATATATAGTAACATGCACCAACAGACCATACCTATAATACACGTAATACAGTGTATACAGAAACATCCACCACCAGACCATACCTATAATACACGTAATACAGTGATATATAGTAACATCCACAACCAGGCCATACCTATAATACACGTAATACAGTGTATACAGTAACATCCACCACCAGGCCATACCTATAATATACGTAATACAGTGTACACATTAACATCCACCACCAGACCATACCTATAATACACGTAATACAGTGATATACAATAACATCCACCACCAGACCATACCTATAATACACGTAATACAGTGATATATAGTAACATCCACCATCAGGCCATACCTATAATACACGTAACACAGTGATATACAGTAACATCCACCACCAGGCCATACCTATAATACACGTAATACAGTGATATGCAGTAACATCCACAACCAGGCCATACCAATAATACACGTAATTATACAGTTTATAGTGTAACATCCACCACCAGACCATACCTATAATACACGTAAAACAGTGTATACAGTAACATCCAGCACCAGGCCATCCCTATAATACACGTAATACAGTGTATACAGTAACATCCACCACCAGACCATACCTATAATACACGTAATACAGGGATATACAGTAACATCCACCACCAGACCATACCTATAATACACGAAATACAGTGATATACAGTAACATGCACCACCAGACCATACCTATAATACACGTAATACAGTGTATACAGTAACATCCACCACCAGACCATACCTATAATACACGTAATACAGTGATATATAGTAACATCCACAACCAGGCCATACCTATAATACACGTAATACAGTGTATACAGTAACATCCACCACCAGGCCATACCTATAATATACGTAATACAGTGTACACAGTAACATCCACCCCAGACCATACCAATAATACACATAATACAGTGATATATAGTAACATCCACAACCAGGCCATACCTATAATATACGTAATACAGTGTACACAATAACATCCACCACCAGACCATACCTATAATACACGTAATACAGTGATATATAGTAACATCCACAACCAGGCCATACCTATAATACACGTAATACAGTGTATACAGTAACATCCACCACCAGACCAAACCTATAATACACGTAATACAGTGTATACAGTAACATCCACCACCAGACCATACCTATAATACACGTAATACAGTGATATACAGTAACATCCACTACCAGACCATACCTATAATACACGTAATACAGTGATATACAATAAGATCCACCACCAGACCATACCTATAATACACGTAATACAGTGATATACAATAACATCCACCACCAGACCATACCTATAATACACGTAATACAGTGATATATAGTAACATCCACCATCAGGCCATACCTATAATACACGTAACACAGTGATATACAGTAACATCCACCAGCAGGCCATACCTATAATACACGTAATACAGTGATATACAGTAACATCCACAACCAGGCCATACCAATAATACACGTAATTATACAGTGTATAGTGTAACATCCACCACCAGACCATACCTATAATACACGTAAAACAGTGTATACAGTAACATCCAGCACCAGGCCATCCCTATAATACACGTAATACAGTGTATACAGTAACATCCACCACCAGACCATACCTATAATACACGTAATACAGGGATATACAGTAACATCCACCACCAGACCATACCTATAATACACGAAATACAGTGATATACAGTAACATGCACCACCAGACCATACCTATAATACACGTTATACAGTGTATACAGTAACATCCACCACCAGACCATACCTATAATACACGTAATACAGTGATATATAGTAACATCCACAACCAGGCCATACCTATAATACACGTAATACAGTGTATACAGTAACATCCACCACCAGGCCATACCTATAATATACGTAATACAGTGTACACAGTAACATCCACCCCAGACCATACCAATAATACACATAATACAGTGATATATAGTAACATCCACAACCAGGCCATACCTATAATATACGTAATACAGTGTACACAATAACATCCACCACCAGACCATACCTATAATACACGTAATACAGTGATATATAGTAACATCCACAACCAGGCCATACCTATAATACACGTAATACAGTGTATACAGTAACATCCACCACCAGACCAAACCTATAATACACGTAATACAGTGTATACAGTAACATCCACCACCAGACCATACCTATAATACACGTAATACAGTGATATACAGTAACATCCACCACCAGACCATACCTATAATACACGTAATACAGTGATATACAATAAGATCCACCACCAGACCATACCTATAATACACGTAATACAGTGATATACAATAACATCCACCACCAGACCATACCTATAATACACGTAATACAGTGATATATAGTAACATCCACCATCAGGCCATACCTATAATACACGTAACACAGTGATATACAGTAACATCCACCACCAGGCCATACCTATAATACACGTAATACAGTGATATACAGTAACATCCACAACCAGGCCATACCAATAATACACGTAATTATACAGTGTATAGTGTAACATCCACCACCAGACCATACCTATAATACACGTAAAACAGTGTATACAGTAACATCCAGCACCAGGCCATCCGTATTATACACGTAATACAGTGTATACAGTAACATCCACCACCAGACCATACCTATAATACACGTAATACAGTGATATATAGTAACATCCACCACCTGGCCATACCTATAATACACGTAATACAGTGTATACAGTAACATCCACCACCAGGCCATACCTATAATACACGTAATACAGTGTATACAGTAACATCCACCACCAGACCATACCTATAATACACGTAATACAGTGATATACAGTAACATCCACCACCAGACCATACCTATAATACACGTAATACAGTGTATACAGTAACATCCACCACCAGGCCATACCTATAATATACGTAATACAGTGTACACAGTAACATGCACCACCAGGCCATACCTATAATACACGTAATACAGTGATATACAGTAACATCCACCACCAGACCATACCTATAATACACGTAATACAGTGTATACAGTAACATCCACCACAAGACCATACCAATAATACACGTATTACAGTGTATACAGTAACATCCACAACCAGGCCATACCTATAATACACTTAATACAGTGTATACAGTAACATCCACCACCAGGCCATACCTATAATACACGTAATACAGTGTATACAGTAACATCCACCACCAGGCCATACCTATAATACGCGTAATACAGTGATATACAGTAACATCCACCACCAGACCATACCTATAATACACGTAATACAGTGTATACAGTAACATCCACAACCAGACCATACCTATAATACACGTAATACAGTGATATATAGTAACATGCACCACCAGACCATACCTATAATACACGTAATACAGTGTATACAGAAACATCCACCACCAGACCATACCTATAATACACGTAATACAGTGATATATAGTAACATCCACAACCAGGCCATACCTATAATACACGTAATACAGTGTATACAGTAACATCCACCACCAGGCCATACCTATAATATACGTAATACAGTGTACACAGTAACATCCACCACCAGACCATACCTATAATACACGTAATACAGTGATATACAATAACATCCACCACCAGACCATACCTATAATACACGTAATACAGTGATATATAGTAACATCCACCATCAGGCCATACCTATAATACACGTAACACAGTGATATACAGTAACATCCACCACCAGGCCATACCTATAATACACGTAATACAGTGATATGCAGTAACATCCACAACCAGGCCATACCAATAATACATGTAATTATACAGTGTATAGTGTAACATCCACCTCCAGACCATACCTATAATACACGTAAAACAGTGTATACAGTAACATCCAGCACCAGGCCATCCCTATAATACACGTAATACAGTGTATACAGTAACATCCACCACCAGACCATACCTATAATACACGTAATACAGGGATATACAGTAACATCCACCACCAGACCATACCTATAATACACGAAATACAGTGATATACAGTAACATGCACCACCAGACCATACCTATAATACACGTAATACAGTGTATACAGTAACATCCACCACCAGACCATACCTATAATACACGTAATACAGTGATATATAGGAACATCCACAACCAGGCCATACCTATAATACACGTAATACAGTGTATACAGTAACATCCACCACCAGGCCATACCTATAATATACGTAATACAGTGTACACACTAACATCCACCCCAGACCATACCAATAATACACATAATACAGTGATATATAGTAACATCCACAACCAGGCCATACCTATAATATACGTAATACAGTGTACACAATAACATCCACCACCAGACCATACCTATAATACACGTAATACAGTGATATATAGTAACATCCACAACCAGGCCATACCTATAATACACGTAATACAGTGTATACAGTAACATCCACCACCAGACCAAACCTATAATACACGTAATACGGTGATATATAGTAACATCCACCAAAAGACCATACCTATAATAAACGTAATACAGTGTATACAGTAACATCCACCACCAGGCCATACCTATAATACACGTAATACAGTGTATACAGTAACATCCACCACCAGGCCATACCTATAATACACGTTATACAGTGATATATAGTAACATCCACCACCAGGCCATACCTATAATATACGTAATACAGTGTACACAATAACATCCACCACCAGACCATACCTATAATACACGTAATACAGTGTATACAGTAACATCCACCACTAGACCATACCTATAATACACGTTATACAGTGATATATAGTAACATCCACAACCAGGCCATAGCTATAATACACGTAATACAGTGATATATAGTAACATGCACCACCAGACCATACCTATAATACACGTAATACAGTGTATACAGTAAACATCACCCACCAGACCATACCTATTATACACGTAATACAGTGATATACAGTAACATCCACCACCAGACCATACCTATAATATACGTAATACAGTGATATACAGTAACATCCACCACCAGACCATACCTATAATACACGTAATACAGTGTATACAGTAACATCCACCACCAGACCATACCTATAATACACGTAATACAGTGTATACAGTAACATCCACCACCAGACCATACCAATAATACACGTAATACAGTGATATACAGTAACATCCACCACCAGGCCATACCTATAATACACGTAATACAGTGATATATAGTAACATCCACAACCAGGCCATACCTATAATACACGTAATACAATGTATACAGTAACATCCATTACCAGACCAAACCGATAATACACGTAATACGGTGATATACAGTAACATCCACCACCAGACCATACCTATAATACACGTAATACAGTGATATATAGTAACATCCACAACCAGGCGATACCTATAATACACGTAATACAGTGATATATAGTAACATCCACCACCAGGCCATACCTATAATACACGTAATACAGTGATATAGTAACATCCACCACCAGACCATACCTATAATACACGTAATACAGTGATATATAGTAACATCCACAACCAGGCCATACCAATAATACACGTAATACAGTGATATACAGTAACATCCACAACCAGGCCATACCTATAATATAAGTAATACAGTGTACACAATAACATCCACCACCAGACCATACCTATAATACACGTAATACAGTGTATACAGTAACATCCACCACCAGACCATACCTATAATATACGTAATACAGTGTACACAGTAACATCCACCCCAGACCATACCAATAATACACGTAATACAGTGATATATAGTAACATCCACAACCAGGCCATACCTATAATATACGTAATACAGTGTACACAATAACATCCACCACCAGACCATACCTATAATACACGTAATACAGTGATATATAGTAACATCCGCAACCAGGCCATACCTATAATACACGTAATACAGTGTATACAGTAACATCCACCACCAGACCAAACCTATAATACACGTAATACAGTGATATATAGTAACATCCACCAAAAGACCATACCTATAATATACGTAATACAGTGTATACAATAACATCCACCACCAGGCCATACCTATAATACACGTAATACAGTGTATACAGTAACATCCACCACCAGGCCATACCTATAATACACGTTATACAGTGATATATAGTAACATCCACCACCAGGCCATACCTATAATATACGTAATACAGTGTACACAATAACATCCACCACCAGACCATACCTATAATACACGTAATACAGTGTATACAGTAACATCCACCACTAGACCATACCTATAATACACGTTATACAGTGATATATAGTAACATCCACAACCAGGCCATAGCTATAATACACGTAATACAGTGATATATAGTAACATGCACCACCAGACCATACCTATAATACACGTAATACAGTGTATACAGTAAACATCCACCACCAGACCATACCTATTATACACGTAATACAGTGATATACAGTAACATCCACCACCAGACCATACCTATAATATACGTAATACAGTGATATACAGTAACATCCACCACCAGACCATACCTATAATACACGTAATACAGTGTATACAGTAACATCCACCACCAGACCATACCTATAATACACGTAATACAGTGTATACAGTAACATCCACCACCAGAACATACCAATAATACACGTAATACAGTGATATACAGTAACATCCACCACCAGGCCATACCTATAATACACGTAATACAGTGATATATAGTAACATCCACAACCAGGCCATACCTATAATACACGTAATACAATGTATACAGTAACATCCATTACCAGACCAAACCAATAATACACGTAATACGGTGATATACAGTAACATCCACCACCAGACCATACCTATAATACACGTAATACAGTGATATATAGTAACATCCACAACCAGGCCATACCTATAATACACGTAATACAGTGATATATAGTAACATCCACCACCAGGCCATACCTATAATACACGTAATACAGTGATATATAGTAACATCCACCACCAGACCATACCTATAATACACGTAATACAGTGATATATAGTAACATCCACAACCAGGCCATACCAATAATATACGTAATACAGTGTACACAATAACATCCACCACCAGACCATACCTATAATACACGTAATACAGTGTATACAGTAACATCCACCACTAGACCATACCTATAATACACGTTATACAGTGATATATAGTAACATCCACAACCAGGCCATAGCTATAATACACGTAATACAGTGATATATAGTAACATGCACCACCAGACCATACCTATAATACACGTAATACAGTGTATACAGTAAACATCCACCACCAGACCATACCTATTATACAAGTAATACAGTGATATACAGTAACATCCACCACCAGACCATACCTATAATATACGTAATACAGTGATATACAGTAACATCCACCACCAGACCATACCTATAATACACGTAATACAGTGTATACAGTAACATCCACCACCAGACCATACCTATAATACACGTAATACAGTGTATACAGTAACATCCACCACCAGAACATACCAATAATACACGTAATACAGTGATATACAGTAACATCCACCACCAGGCCATACCTATAATACACGTAATACAGTGATATATAGTAACATCCACAACCAGGCCATACCTATAATACACGTAATACAATGTATACAGTAACATCCATTACCAGACCAAACCAATAATACACGTAATACGGTGATATACAGTAACATCTACCACCAGACCATACCTATAATACACGTAATACAGTGATATATAGTAACATCCACAACCAGGCCATACCTATAATACACGTAATACAGTGATATATAGTAACATCCACCACCAGGCCATACCTATAATACACGTAATACAGTGATATATAGTAACATCCACCACCAGACCATACCTATAATACACGTAATACAGTGATATATAGTAACATCCACAACCAGGCCATACCAATAATACACGTAATACAGTGATATATAGTAACATCCACAACCAGGCCATACCTATAATATACGTAATACAGTGTACACAATAACATCCACCACCAGACCATACCTATAATACACGTAATACAGTGATATATAGTAACATCCACAACCAGGCCATACCTATAATACACGTAATACAGTGTATAGAGTAACATCCACCACCAGACCAAACCTATAATACACGTAATACAGTGATATATAGTAACATCCACCAAAAGACCATACCTATAATATACGTAATAGAGTGTATACAGTAACATCCACCACCAGGCCATACCTATAATACACGTAATACAGTGTATACAGTAACATCCACCACCAGGCCATACCTATAATACACGTTATACAGTGATATATAGTAACATCCACCACCAGGCCATACCTATAATATACGCAATACAGTATATACAATAACATCCACCACCAGACCATACCTATAATACACGTAATACAGTGTATACAGTAACATCCACCACTAGACCATACCTATAATACACGTTATACAGTGATATATAGTAACATCCACAACCAGGCCATAGCTATAATACACGTAATACAGTGATATATAGTAACATGCATCACCAGACCATACCTATAATACACGTAATACAGTGTATACAGTAAACATCCACCACCAGACCATACCTATTATACACGTAATACAGTGATATACAGTAACATCCACCACCAGACCATACCTATAATATACGTAATACAGTGATATACAGTAACATCCACCACCAGACCATACCTATAATACACGTAATACAGTGTATACAGTAACATCCACCACCAGACCATACCTATAATACACGTAATACAGTGTATACAGTAACATCCACCACCAGACCATACCAATAATACACGTAATACAGTGGTATACAGTAACATCCACCACCAGGCCATACCTATAATACACGTAATACAGTGATATATAGTAACATCCACAACCAGGCCATACCTATAATACACGTAATACAATGTATACAGTAACATCCATTACCAGACCAAACCAATAATACACGTAATACGGTGATATACAGTAACATCCACCACCAGACCATACCTATAATACACGTAATACAGTGATATATAGTAACATCCACAACCAGGCCATACCTATAATACACGTAATACAGTGATATATAGTAACATCCACCACCAAGCCATACCTATAATACACGTAATACAGTGATATATAGTAACATCCACCACCAGACCATACCTATAATACACGTAATACAGTGATATATAGTAACATCCACCACCAGGCCATACCTATAATACACGTAATACAGTGATATATAGTAACATCCACAACCAGGCCATACCTATAATACACGTAGTACAGTGTATACAGTAACATCCACCACCAGGCCATACCTATAATATACGTAATACAGTGATATACAGTAACATCTTCCACCAGACAATACCTATAATACACGTAATACAGTGTATACAGTAACATCCACCACCAGGCCATACCTATAATACACGTAATACAGTTATATACAGTAACATCCGCCACCATACCATACAAATAGTAAACGTAATACAGTGTATACAGTAACATCCACCACCAGACCAAACCTATAATACACGTAATACAGTGATATATAGTAGCATCAACCACCAGACCATACCTATAATACACGTAATACAGTGATATACAGTAACATCCACCACCAGACCATACCTATAATACACGTAATACAGTGTATACAGTAACATCCACCACCAGACCATACCTATAATACACGTAATACAGTGATATACAGTAACATCCACCACCAGGCCATACCTATAATACACGTAATACAGTGTATACAGTAACATCCACCACCAGGCCATACCAATAATACACGTAATACAATGTATACAGTAACATCCATTACCAGACCAAACCAATAATACACGTAATACGGTGATATACAGTAACATCCACCACCAGACCATACCTATAATACACGTAATACAGTGTATACAGTAACATCCACCACCAGGCCATACCTATAATATACGTAATACAGTGATATACAGTAACATCCACCACCAGACCATACCTATAATACACGTAATACAGTGTATACAGTAACATCCACCACCAGGCCTTACCTATAATATACGTAATACAGTGATATACAGTAACATCCACCACCAGACCATACCTATAATACACGTAATACAGTGTATACAGTAACATCCACCACCAGGCCATACATATAATACACGTAATACAGTGATATACAGTAACATCCACCACCAGGACATACCTATAATACACGTAATACAGTGTATACAGTAACATCCACCACCAGACCATACCTATAATACACGTAATACAGTGTATACAGTAACATCCACCACCAGGCCATACCTATAATACACGCAATACAGTGTATACAGTAACATCCACCACTAGACCATACCTATAATACACGTAATACAGTGATATACACAAACATCTACCACCAGGCCATATACCTATAATACATGTAATACAGTGATATACAGTAACATCCACCACCAGGTCATACCTATAACACATGTAATACAGTGATATGCAGTAACATCCACCACCAGGCCATACCTATAATACACGTAATACAGTGTATACAGTAACATCCACCACCAGGTAATACCTATAATACACGTAATACAGTGATATACAGTAACATCCACCACCAGACCATACCTATAATACACGTAATACAGTGTATACAGTAACATCCACCACTAGACCATACCTATAATACACGTAATACAGTGTATACAGTAACATCCGCCACTAGACCATACCTATAATACACGTAATACAGTGATATGCAGTAACATCCACCACTAGACCATACCTATAATACACGTAATACAGTGTATACAGTAACATCCACCACCAGGTAATACCTATAATACACGTAATACAGTGATATACAGTAACATCCACCACCAGACCATACCTATAATACACGTAATACAGTGATATGCAGTAACATCCACCACTAGACCATACCTATAATACACGTAATACAGTGTATACAGTAACATCCACCACCAGGTAATACCTATAATACACGTAATACAGTGATATACAGTAACATCCACCACTAGACCATACCTATAATACACGTAATACAGTGATATGCAGTAACATCCGCCACTAGACCATACCTATAATACATGTAATACAGTGATATACAGTAACATCCACCACCAGGCCATACCTATAATACACGTAACACAGTGATATCTAGTAACATCCACCACCAGACCATACCTATAATACACGTAATACAGTGTATACAGTAACATCCACCACCAGACCATACCTATAATACACGTAATACAGTGATATACAGTAACATCCACCACCAGACCATACCTATAATACACGTAATACAGTGTATACAGTAACATCCACCACCAGACCATACCTATAATACACGTAATACAGTGTATACAGTAACATCCACCACCAGACCATACCTATAATACACGTAATACAGTGATATACAGTAACATCCACCACCAGACCATACCTATAATACACGTAATACAGTGTATACAGTAACATCCAACACCAGGCCATACCTATAATACACGTAATACAGTGATATACAATAACATCCAACACCAGGCCATACCTATAATACACGTAATACAGTGATATACAGTAACATCCAACACCAGGCCATACCTATAATACACGTTATACAGTGAATACAGTAACATCCACCACCAGACCATACCTATAATACACGTAATACAGTTATATACAGTAACATCCACCACCAGACCATACCTATAATACACGTAATACAGTGATATACAGTAACATCCACCACCAGGCCACACCTATAATACACGTAATACGGTGTATACAGTAACATCCACCAATAGACCATACCTATAATACACGTAATACAGTGATATACAGTAACATCCACCACCAGGCCATACATATAATACACGTAATACAGTGTATACAGTAACAACCACCACCAGAGCATACCTATAATACACGTAATACAGTTATATACAGTAACATCCGCCACCAGACCATACCAATAATAAACGTAATACAGTGATATACAGTAACATCCACAACCAGGCCATACCAATAATACACGTAATCATACAGTGTATAGTGTAACATCCACCACCAGACCATACCTATAATACACGTAAAACAGTGTATACAGTAACATCCAGCACCAGGCCATCCCTATAATACACGTAATACAGTGTATACAGTAACATCCACCACCAGACCATACCTATAATACACGTAATACAGTGATATATAGTAACATCCACAACCAGGCCATACCTATAATACAGGTAATACAGTGTATACAGTAACATCCACCACCAGGCCATACATATAATACACGTAATACAGTGTATACAGTAACATCCACCACCAGGCCATACCTATAATACACGTAATACAGTGTATACAGTAACATCAACCACCAGACCATACCTATAATACACGTAATACAGTGTATACAGTAACATCCACCACCAGACCATACCTATAATACACGTAATACAGTGTATACAGTAACATCCACCACCAGACCATACCTATAATACACGTAGTACAGTGTATACAGTAACATCCACCACCAGGCCATACCTATAATACACGTAATACAGTGATATATAGTAACATCCAAAACCAGACCATACCTATAATAGACGTCATACAATGATATACAGTAACATCCACCACCAGACCATACCTATAATACACGTAATACAATGATATACAGTAACATCCACCACCAGGCCATACCTATAATACACGTAATACAGTGTATACAGTAACATCCACAACCAGACCATACCTATAATACACGTAATACAGTGATATATAGTAACATCCACAACCAGTCCATACCTATAATACACGTAATACAGTGTATACAGTAACATCCACCACCAGGCCATACCTATAATACACGTAATACAGTGATATACAGTAACATCCACCACCAGACCATTCCTATAATTCACGTTATACAGTGATATACAGTAACATCCACCACCAGACCATACATATAATACACGTAATACAGTGTATACAGTAACATCCACCACCTGGCCATACCTATAATACACGTAATACAGTGATATATAGTAACATCCACAACAAGGCCATACCTATAATACACGTAATACAGTGTATACAGTAACATCCACCACCAGGCCATACCTACAATACACGTAATACAGTGATATACAGTAACATCCACCACCAGACCATTCCTATAATTCACGTTATACAGTGATATACAGTAACATCCACCACCAGACCATACATATAATACACGTAATACAGTGTATACAGTAACATCCACCACCAGGCCATACCTATAATATACGTAATACAGTGTACACAGTAACATCCACCCCAGACCATACCTATAATACACGTAATACAGTGATGTATAGTAACATCCACAACCAGGCCATACCTATAATACACGTAATACAGTGTATACAGTAACATCCACCACCAGACCATTCCTATAATTCACGTTATACAGTGATATAAAGTAACATCCACCACCAGACCATACATATAATACACGTAATACAGTGATATATAGTAACATCCACCAAAAGACCATACCTATAATATACGTAATACAGTGTATACAGTAACATCCACCACCAGGCCATACCTATAATACACGTAATACAGTGATATACAGTAACATCCACCACCAGACCATACCTATAATACACGTAATACAGTGATATATAGTAACATCCACCACCAGTCCATACCTATAATACAGTGTATACAGTAACATCCACCACAAGGCCATACCTATAATACACGTAATACAGTGTATACAGTAACATCCACCACCAGACCAAACCTATAATACACGTAAAACAGTGATATATAGTAACATCCACCAAAAGACCATACCTATAATATACGTAATACAGTGTATACAGTAACATCCACCACCAGGCCATACCTATAATACACGTAATACAGTGATATATAGTAACATCCACAATCAGGCCATACCTATAATACACGTAATACAGTGTATACAGTAACATCCACAACCAGACCATACCTATAATACACGTAATACAGTGATATACAGTAACATCCACCACCAGACCATACCTATAATACACGTAATACAGTGATATACAATAAGATCCACCACCAGACCATACCTATAATACACGTAATACAGTGATATACAATAACATCCACCACCAGACCATACCTATAATACACGTAATACAGTGATATATAGTAACATCCACCATCAGGCCATACCTATAATACACGTAACACAGTGATATACAGTAACATCCACCACCAGGCCATACCTATAATACACGTAATACAGTGATATACAGTAACATCCACAACCAGGCCATACCAATAATACACGTAATTATGCAGTGTATAGTGTAACATCCACCACCAGACCATACCTATAATACACGTAAAACAGTGTATACAGTAACATCCAGCACCAGGCCATCCGTATAATACACGTAATACAGTGTATACAGTAACATCCACCACCAGACCATACCTATAATACACGTAATACAGTGATATATAGTAACATCCACCACCTGGCCATACCTATAATACACGTAATACAGTGTATACAGTAACATCCACCACCAGGCCATACCTATAATACACGTAATACAGTGTATACAGTAACATCCACCACCAGACCATACCTATAATACACGTAATACAGTGATATACAGTAACATCCACCACCAGACCATACCTATAATACACGTAATACAGTGTATACAGTAACATCCACCACCAGACCATACCTATAATACACGTAATACAGTGTATACAGTAACATCCACCACAAGACCATACCAATAATACACGTATTACAGTGTATACAGTAACATCCACAACCAGGCCATACCTATAATACACTTAATACAGTGTATACAGTAACATCCACCACCAGGCCATACCTATAATACACGTAATACAGTGTATACAGTAACATCCACCACCAGGCCATACCTATAATACGCGTAATACAGTGATATACAGTAACATCCACCACCAGACCATACCTATAATACACGTAATACAGTGTATACAGTAACATCCACAACCAGACCATACCTATAATACACGTAATACAGTGATATATAGTAACATGCACCACCAGACCATACCTATAATGCACGTAATACAGTGTATACAGAAACATCCACCACCAGACCATACCTATAATACACGTAATACAGTGATATATAGTAACATCCACAACCAGGCCATACCTATAATACACGTAATACAGTGTATACAGTAACATCCACCACCAGGCCATACCTATAATATACGTAATACAGTGTACACAGTAACATCCACCACCAGACCATACCTATAATACACGTAATACAGTGATATACAATAACATCCACCACCAGACCATACCTATAATACACGTAATACAGTGATATATAGTAACATCCACCATCAGGCCATACCTATAATACACGTAACACAGTGATATACAGTAACATCCACAACCAGGCCATACCAATAATACACGTAATTATACAGTGTATAGTGTAACATCCACCACCAGACCATACCTATAATACACGTAAAACAGTGTATACAGTAACATCCAGCACCAGGCCATCCCTATAATACACGTAATACAGTGTATACAGTAACATCCACCACCAGACCATACCTATAATACACGTAATACAGGGATATACAGTAACATCCACCACCAGACCATACCTATAATACACGAAATACAGTGATATACAGTAACATGCACCACCAGACCATACCTATAATACACGTAATACAGTGTATACAGTAACATCCACCACCAGGCCATACCTATAATACACGTAATACAGTGATATATAGTAACATCCACAACCAGGCCATACCTATAATACACGTAATACAGTGTATACAGTAACATCCACCACCAAGCCATACCTATAATATACGTAATACAGTGTACACAGTAACATCCACCCCAGACCATACCAATAATACACATAATACAGTGATATATAGTAACATCCACAACCAGGCCATACCTATAATATACGTAATACAGTGTACACAATAACATCCACCACCAGACCATACCTATAATACACGTAATACAGTGATATATAGTAACATCCACAACCAGGCCATACCTATAATACACGTAATACAGTGTATACAGTAACATCCACCACCAGACCAAACCTATAATACACGTAATACAGTGATATATAGTAACATCCACCAAAAGACCATACCTATAATATACGTAATACAGTGTATACAGTAACATCCACCACCAGGCCATACCTATAATACACGTAATACAGTGTATACAGTAACATCCACTACCAGGCCATACCTATAATACACGTTATACAGTGATATATAGTAACATCCACCACCAGGCCATACCTATAATATACGTAATACAGTGTACACAATAACATCCACCACCAGACCATACCTATAATACACGTAATACAGTGTATACAGTAACATCCACCACTAGACCATACCTATAATACACGTTATACAGTGATATATAGTAACATCCACAACCAGGCCATAGCTATAATACACGTAATAAAGTGATATATAGTAACATGCACCACCAGACCATACCTATAATACACGTAATACAGTGTATACAGTAAACATCCACCACCAGACCATACCTATTATACACGTAATACAGTGATATACAGTAACATCCACCACCAGACCATACCTATAATATACGTAATACAGTGATATACAGTAACATCCACCACCAGACCATACCTATAATACACGTAATACAGTGTATTCAGTAACATCCACCACCAGACCATACCTATAATACACGTAATACAGTGTATACAGTAACATCCACCACCAGACCATACCAATAATACACGTAATACAGTGATATACAGTAACATCCACCACCAGGCCATACCTATAATACACGTAATACAGTGATATATAGTAACATCCACAACCAGGCCATACCTATAATACACGTAATACAATGTATACAGTAACATCCATTACCAGACCAAACCAATAATACACGTAATACGGTGATATACAGTAACATCCACCACCAGACCATACCTATAATACACGTAATACAGTGATATATAGTAACATCCACAACCAGGCCATACCTATAATACACGTAATACAGTGATATATAGTAACATCCACCACCAGGCCATACCTATAATACACGTAATACAGTGATATATAGTAACATCCACCACCAGACCATACCTATAATACACGTAATACAGTGATATATAGTAACATCCACAACCAGGCCATACCAATAATACACGTAATACAGTGATATACAGTAACATCCACAACCAGGCCATACCTATAATATACGTAATACAGTGTACACAATAACATCCACCACCAGACCATACCTATAATACACGTAATACAGTGTATACAGTAACATCCACCACCAGACCATACCTATAATATACGTAATACAGTTTACACAGTAACATCCACCCCAGAAAATACCAATAATACACGTAATACAGTGATATATAGTAACATCCACAACCAGGCCATACCTATAATATACGTAATACAGTGTACACAATAACATCCACCACCAGACCATACCTATAATACACGTAATACAGTGATATATAGTAACATCCACAACCAGGCCATACCTATAATACACGTAATACAGTGTATACAGTAACATCCACCACCAGACCAAACCTATAATACACGTAATACAGTGATATATAGTAACATCCACCAAAAGACCATACCTATAATATACGTAATACAGTGTATACAATAACATCCACCACCAGGCCATACCTATAATACACGTAATACAGTGTATACAGTAACATCCACCACCAGGCCATACCTATAATACACGTTATACAGTGATATATAGTAACATCCACCACCAGGCCATACCTATAATATACGTAATACAGTGTACACAATAACATCCACCACCAGACCATACCTATAATACACGTAATACAGTGTATACAGTAACATCCACCACTAGACCATACCTATAATACACGTAATACAGTGATATATAGTAACATCCACAACCAGGCCATAGCTATAATACACGTAATACAGTGATATATAGTAACATGCACCACCAGACCATACCTATAATACACGTAATACAGTGTATACAGTAAACATCCACCACCAGACCATACCTATTATACACGTAATACAGTGATATACAGTAACATCCACCACCAGACCATACCTATAATATACGTAATACAGTGATATACAGTAACATCCACCACCAGACCATACCTATAATACACGTAATACAGTGTATACAGTAACATCCACCACCAGACCATACCTATAATACACGTAATACAGTGTATACAGTAACATCCACCACCAGACCATACCAATAATACACGTAATACAGTGATATACAGTAACATCCACCACCAGGCCATACCTATAATACACGTAATACAGTGATATATAGTAACATCCACAACCAGGCCATACCTATAATACACGTAATACAATGTATACAGTAACATCCATTACCAGACCAAACCAATAATACACGTAATACGGTGATATACAGTAACATCCACCACCAGACCATACCTATAATACACGTAATACAGTGATATATAGTAACATCCACAACCAGGCCATACCTATAATACACGTAATACAGTGATATATAGTAACATCCACCACCAGGCCATACCTATAATACACGTAATACAGTGATATATAGTAACATCCACCACCAGACCATACCTATAATACACGTAATACAGTGATATATAGTAACATCCACAACCAGGCCATACCAATAATACACGTAATACAGTGATATATAGTAACATCCACAACCAGGCCATACCTATAATATACGTAATACAGTCTACACAATAACATCCACCACCAGACCATACCTATAATACACGTAATACAGTGATATATAGTAACATCCAGAACCAGGCCATACCTATAATACACGTAATACAGTGTATACAGTAACATCCACCACCAGACCAAACCTATAATACACGTAATACAGTGATATATA
Source organism: Limnoperna fortunei (assembly GCA_944474755.1). Taxonomy (NCBI): domain Eukaryota; kingdom Metazoa; phylum Mollusca; class Bivalvia; order Mytilida; family Modiolidae; genus Limnoperna; species Limnoperna fortunei. The sequence continues at coordinate 99,020,651 of OX104116.1, forward strand.
GTAACATCCACCAAAAGACCATACCTATAATATACGTAATACAGTGTATACAGTAACATCCACCACCATGCCATACCTATAATACACGTAATACAGTGTATACAGTAACATCCACCACCAGGCCATACCTATAATACACGTTATACAGTGATATATAGTAACATCCACCACCAGGCCATACCTATAATATACGTAATACAGTGTACACAATAACATCCACCACCAGACCATACCTATAATACACGTAATACAGTGTATACAGTAACATCCACCACTAGACCATACCTATAATACACGTTATACAGTGATATATAGTAACATCCACAACCAGGCCATAGCTATAATACACGTAATACAGTGATATATAGTAACATGCACCACCAGACCATACCTATAATACACGTAATACAGTGTATACAGTAAACATCCACCACCAGACTATACCTATTATACACGTAATACAGTGATATACAGTAACATCCACCACCAAACCATACCTATAATATACGTAATACAGTGATATACAGTAACATCCACCACCAGACCATACCTATGATACACGTAATACAGTGTATACAGTAACATCCACCACCAGACCATACCTATAATACACGTAATACAGTGTATACAGTAACATCCACCACCAGACCATACCAATAATACACGTAATACAGTGATATACAGTAACATCCACCACCAGGCCATACCTATAATACACGTAATACAGTGATATATAGCAACATCCACAACCAGGCCATACCTATAATACACGTAATACAATGTATACAGTAACATCCATTACCAGACCAAACCAATAATACACGTAATACGGTGATATACAGTAACATCCACCACCAGACCATACCTATAATACACGTAATACAGTGATATATAGTAACATCCACAACCAGGCCATACCTATAATACACGTAATACAGTGATATATAGTAACATCCACCACCAGGCCATACCTATAATACACGTAATACAGTGATATATAGTAACATCCACCACCAGACCATACCTATAATACACGTAATACAGTGATATATAGTAACATCCACCACCAGACCATACCTATAATACACGTAATACAGTGATATATAGTAACATCCACCACCAGGCCATACCTATAATACACGTAATAAAGTGATATATAGTAACATCCACAACCAGGCCATACCTATAATACACGTAATACAGTGTATACAGTAACATCCACCACCAGGCCATACCTATAATATACGTAATACAGTGATATACAGTAACATCCACCACCAGACCATACCTATAATACACGTAATACAGTGTATACAGTAACATCCACCACCAGGCCATACCTATAATACACGTAATACAGTTATATACAGTAACATCCGCCACCATACCATACAAATAATAAACGTAATACAGTGTATACAGTAACATCCACCACCAGACCAAACCTATAATACACGTAATACAGTGATATATAGTAGCATCAACCACCAGACCATACCTATAATACACGTAATACAGTGATATACAGTAACATCCACCACCAGACCATACCTATAATACACGTAATACAGTGTATACAGTAACATCCACCACCAGACCATACCTATAATACACGTAATACAGTGATATACAGTAACATCCACCACCAGGCCATACCTATAATACACGCAATACAGTGTATACAGTAACATCCACCACCAGGCCATACCAATAATACACGTAATACAATGTATACAGTAACATCCATTACCAGACCAAACCAATAATACACGTAATACGGTGATATACAGTAACATCCACCACCAGACCATACCTATAATACACGTAATACAGTGTATACAGTAACATCCACCACCAGGCCATACCTATAATATACGTAATACAGTGATATACAGTATCATCCACCACCAGACCATACCTATAATACACGTAATACAGTGTATACAGTAACATCCACCACCAGGTCATACCTATAATATACGTAATACAGTGATATACAGTAACATCCACCACCAGACCATACCTATAATACACGTAATACAGTGTATACAGTAACATCCACCACCAGGCCATACCTATAATACACGTAATACAGTGATATACAGTAACATCCACCACCAGGCCATACCTATAATACACGTAATACAGTGTATACAGTAACATCCACCACCAGGCCATACCTATAATACACGTAATACAGTGTATACAGTAACATCCACCACCAGACCATACCTATAATACACGTAATACGGTGTATACAGTAACATCCACCACCAGGCCATACCTATAATACACGTAATACAGTGTATACAGTAACATCCACCACTAGACCATACCTATAATACACGTAATACAGTGATATACACAAACATCTACCACCAGGCCATATACCTATAATACATGTAATACAGTGATATACAGTAACATCCACCACCAGGTAATACCTATAATACACGTAATACAGTGATATACAGTAACATCCACCACCAGGCCATACCTATAATACACGTAATACAGTGATATACAGTAACATCCACCACCAGACCATACCTATAATACACGTAATACAGTGTATACAGTAACATCCAACACCAGGCCATACCTATAATACACGTAATACAGTGATATACAGTAACATCCAACACCAGGCCATACCTATAATACACGTAATACAGTGATATACAGTAACATCCAGCACCAGGCCATACCTATAATACACGTAATACAGTGAATACAGTAACATCCACCACCAGACCATACCTATAATACACGTAATACAGTGATATACAGTAACATCCACCACCAGACCATACCTATAATACACGTAATACAGTGATATACAGTAACATCCACCACCAGACCACACCTATAATACACGTAATACGGTGTATACAGTAACATCCACCAACAGACCATACCTATAATACACGTAATACAGTGATATACAGTAACATCCACCACCAGGCCATACATATAATACATGTAATACAGTGTATACAGTAACAACCACCACCAGAGCATACCTATAATACACGTAATACAGTTATATACAGTAACATCCGCCACCAGACCATACCAATAATAAACGTAATACAGTGATATACAGTAACATCCACAACCAGGCCATACCAATAATACACGTAATCATACAGTGTATAGTGTAACATCCACCACCAGACCATACCTATAATACACGTAAAACAGTGTATACAGTAACATCCAGCACCAGGCCATCCCTATAATACACGTAATACAGTGTATACAGTAACATCCACCACCAGACCATACCTATAATACACGTAATACAGTGATATATAGTAACATCCACAACCAGGCCATACCTATAATACACGTAATACAGTGTATACAGTAACATCCACCACCAGGCCATACATATAATACACGTAATACAGTGTATACAGTAACATCCACCACCAGGCCATACCTATAATACACGTAATACAGTGTATACAGTAACATCAACCACCAGACCATACCTATAATACACGTAATACAGTGTATACAGTAACATCCACCACCAGACCATACCTATAATACACGTAATACAGTGTATACAGTAACATCCACCACAAGACCATACCTATAATACACGTAATACAGTGTATACAGTAACATCCACCACCAGGCCATACCTATAATACACGTAATACAGTGATATATAGTAACATCCACAACCAGACCATACCTATAATAGACGTCATACAATGATATACAGTAACATCCACAACCAGACCATACCTATAATACACGTAATTCAATGATATACAGTAACATCCACCACCAGGCCATACCTATAATACACGTAATACAGTGTATACAGTAACATCCACAACCAGACCATACCTATAATACACGTAATACAGTGATATATAGTAACATCCACAACCAGTCCATACCTATAATACACGTAATACAGTGTATACAGTAACATCCACCACCAGGCCATACCTATAATACACGTAATACAGTGATATACAGTAACATCCACCACCAGACCATTCCTATAATTCACGTTATACAGTGATATACAGTAACATCCACCACCAGACCATACATATAATACACGTAATACAGTGTATACAGTAACATCCACCACCGGGCCATACCTATAATACACGTAATACAGTGATATATAGTAACATCCACAACCAGGCCATACCTATAATACACGTAATACAGTGTATACAGTAACATACACCACCAGGCCATACCTACAATACACGTAATACAGTGATATACAGTAACATCCACCACCAGACCATTCCTATAATTCACGTTATACAGTGATATACAGTAACATCCACCACCAGACCATACATATAATACACGTAATACAGTGTATACAGTAACATCCACCACCAGGCCATACCTATAATATACGTAATACAGTGTACACAGTAACATCCACCCCAGACCATACCTATAATACACGTAATACAGTGATATATAGTAACATCCACAACCAGGTCATACCTATAATACACGTAATACAGTGTATACAGTAACATCCACCACCAGACCATTCCTATAATTCACGTTATACAGTGATATACAGTAACATCCACCACCAGACCATACATATAATACACGTAATACAGTGATATATAGTAACATCCACCAAAAGACCATACCTATAATATACGTAATACAGTGTATACAGTAACATCCACCACCAGGCCATACCTATAATACACGTAATACAGTGATATACAGTAACATCCACCACCAGACCATACCTATAATACACGTAATACAGTGATATATAGTAACATCCACCACCAGTCCATACCTATAATACAGTGTATACAGTAACATCCACCACCAGACCATACCTATAATACACGTAATACAGTGATATATAGTAACATCCACAACCAGGCCATACCTATAATACACGTAATACAGTGTATACAGTAACATCCACCACCAGGCCATACATATAATACACGTAATACGGTGATATACAGTAACATCCACCACCAGACCATACCTATAATACACGTAATACAGTGATATATAGTAACATCCACAACCAGGCCATACCTATAATACACGTAAGACAGTGATATATAGTAACATCTACCACCAGGCCATACCTATAATACACGTAATACAGTGATATATAGTAACATCCACCACCAGACCATACCTATAATACACGTAATACAGTGATATATAGTAACATCCACCACCAGACCATACCTATAATACACGTAATACAGTGATATATAGTAACATCCACCACCAGGCCATACCTATAATACACGTAATACAGTGATATATAGTAACATCCACAACCAGGCCATACCTATAATACACGTAATACAGTGTATACAGTAACATCCACCACCAGGCCATACCTATAATATACGTAATACAGTGATATACAGTAACATCCACCACCAGACCATACCTATAATACACGTAATACAGTGTATACAGTAACATCCACCACCAGGCCATACATATAATACACGTAATACAGTTATATACAGTAACATCCGCCACCATACCATACAAATAATAAACGTAATACAGTGTATACAGTAACATCCACCACCAGACCAAACCTATAATACACGTAATACAGTGATATTTAGTAGCATCAACCACCAGACCATACCTATAATACACATAATACAGTGATATACAGTAACATCCACCACCAGACCATACCTATAATACACGTAATACAGTGTATACAGTAACATCCACCACCAGACCATACCTATAATACACGTAATACAGTGATATACAGTAACATCCACCACCAGGCCATACCTATAATACACGTAATACAGTGTATACAGTAACATCCACCACCAGGCCATACCAATAATACACGTAATACAATGTATACAGTAACATCCATTACCAGACCAAACCAATAATACACGTAATACGGTGATATACAGTAACATCCACCACCAGACCATACCTATAATACACGTAATACAGTGTATACAGTAACATCCACCACCAGGCCATACCTATAATATACGTAATACAGTGATATACAGTAACATCCACCACCAGACCATACCTATAATACACGTAATACAGTGTATACAGTAACATCCACCACCAGGCCATACCTATAATATACGTAATACAGTGATATACAGTAACATCCACCACCAGACCATACCTATAATACACGTAATACAGTGTATACAGTAACATCCACCACCAGGCCATACCTATAATACACGTAATACAGTGATATACAGTAACATCCACCAACAGGCCATACCTATAATACATTAATACAGTATATACAGTAACATCCACCACCAGACCATACCTATAATACACGTAATACAGTGTATACAGTAACATCCACCACCAGACCATACCTATAATACACGTAATACAGTGTATACAGTAACATCCACCACTAGACCATACCTATAATACACGTAATACTGTGATATATAGTAACATCCACAACCAGTCCATACCTATAATACACGTAATACAGTGTATACAGTAACATCCACCACCAGGCCATACCTATAATACACGTAATACAGTGATGTACAGTAACATCCACCACCAGACCATTCCTATAATTCACGTTATACAGTGATATACAGTAACATCCACCACCAGACCATACATATAATACACGTAATACAGTGTATACAGTAACATCCACCACCGGGCCATACCTATAATACACGTAATACAGTGATATATAGTAACATCCACAACCAGGCCATACCTATAATACACGTAATACAGTGTATACAGTAACATACACCACCAGGCCATACCTACAATACACGTAATACAGTGATTTACAGTAACATCCACCACCAGACCATTCCTATAATTCACGTTATACAGTGATATACAGTAACATCCACCACCAGACCATACATATAATACACGTAATACAGTGTATGCAGTAACATCCACCACCAGGCCATACCTATAATATACGTAATACAGTGTACACAGTAACATCCACCCCAGACCATACCTATAATACACGTAATACAGTGATATATAGTAACATCCACAACCAGGTCATACCTATAATACACGTAATACAGTGTATACAGTAACATCCACCACCAGACCATTCCTATAATTCACGTTATACAGTGATATACAGTAACATCCACCACAAGACCATTCATATAATACACGTAATACAGTGATATATAGTAACATCCACCAAAAGACCATACCTATGATATACGTAATACAGTGTATACAGTAACATCCACCACCAGGCCATACCTATAATACACGTAATACAGTGATATACAGTAACATCCACCACCAGACCATACCTATAATACACGTAATACAGTGATATATAGTAACATCCACCACCAGTCCATACCTATAATACAGTGTATACAGTAACATCCACCACCAGACCATACCTATAATACACGTAATACAGTGATATATAGTAACATCCACAACCAGGCCATACCTATAATACACGTAATACAGTGTATACAGTAACATCCACCACCAGGCCATACATATAATACACGTAATACGGTGATATACAGTAACATCCACCACCAGACCATACCTATAATACACGTAATACAGTGATATATAGTAACATCCACAACCAGGCCATACCTATAATACACGTAATACAGTGATATATAGTAACATCCACCACCAGGCCATACCTATAATACACGTAATACAGTGATATATAGTAACATCCACCACCAGACCATACCTATAATACACGTAATACAGTGATATATAGTAACATCCACCACCAGACCATACCTATAATACACGTAATACAGTGATATATAGTAACATCCACCACCAGGCCATACCTATAATACACGTAATACAGTGATATATGGTAACATCCACAACCAGGCCATACCTATAATACACGTAATACAGTGTATACAGTAACATCCACCACCAGGCCATACCTATAATATACGTAATAGAGTGATATACAGTAACATCCACCACCAGACCATACCTATAATACACGTAATACAGTGTATACAGTAACATCCACCACCAGGCCATACCTATAATACACGTAATACAGTTATATACAGTAACATCCGCCACCATACCATACAAATAATAAACGTAATACAGTGTATACAGTAACATCCACCACCAGACCAAACCTATAATACACGTAATACAGTGATATATAGTAGCATCAACCACCAGACCATACCTATAATACACGTAATACAGTGATATACAGTAACATCCACCACCAGACCATACCTATAATACACGTAATACAGTGTATACAGTAACATCCACCACCAGACCATACCTATAATACACGTAATACAGTGATATACAGTAACATCCACCACCAGGCCATACCTATAATACACGTAATACAGTGTATACAGTAACATCCACCACCAGGCCATACCTATAATACACGTAATACAATGTATACAGTAACATCCATTACCAGACCAAACCAATAATACACGTAATACGGTGATATACAGTAACATCCACCACCAGACCATACCTATAATACACGTAATACAGTGTATACAGTAACATCCACCACCAGGCCATACCTATAATATACGTAATACAGTGATATACAGTAACATCCACCACCAGACCATACCTATAATACACGTAATACAGTGTATACAGTAACATCCACCACCAGGCCATACCTATAATATACGTAATACAGTGATATACAGTAACATCCACCACCAGACCATACCTATAATACACGTAATACAGTGTATACAGTAACATCCACCACTAGGCCATACCTATAATACACGTAATACAGTGATATACAGTAACATCCACCACCAGGCCATACCTATAATACACGTAATACAGTATATACAGTAACATCCACCACCAGACCATACCTATAATACACGTAATACAGTGTATACAGTAACATCCACCACCAGACCATACCTATAATACACGTAATACAGTGTATACAGTAACATCCACCACCAGGCCATACCTATAATACACGTAATACAGTGATATATGGTAACATCCACAACCAGGCCATACCTATAATACACGTAATACAGTGTATACAGTAACATCCACCACCAGGCCATACCTATAATATACGTAATAGAGTGATATACAGTAACATCCACCACCAGACCATACCTATAATACACGTAATACAGTGTATACAGTAACATCCACCACCAGGCCATACCTATAATACACGTAATACAGTTATATACAGTAACATCCGCCACCATACCATACAAATAATAAACGTAATACAGTGTATACAGTAACATCCACCACCAGGCCATACCTATAATACACGTAATACAGTGATATACAGTAACATCCACCACCAGACCATACCTATAATACACGTAATACAGTGATATATAGTAACATCCACAACCAGGCCATACCTATAATACACGTAATACAGTGATATATAGTAACATCCACCACCAGGCCATACCTATAATACACGTAATACAGTGATATATAGTAACATCCACCACCAGACCATACCTATAATACACGTAATACAGTGATATATAGTAACATCCACCACCAGACCATACCTATAATACACGTAATACAGTGATATATAGTAACATCCACCACCAGGCCATACCTATAATACACGTAATACAGTGATATATGGTAACATCCACAACCAGGCCATACCTATAATACACGTAATACAGTGTATACAGTAACATCCACCACCAGGCCATACCTATAATATACGTAATAGAGTGATATACAGTAACATCCACCACCAGACCATACCTATAATACACGTAATACAGTGTATACAGTAACATCCACCACCAGGCCATACCTATAATACACGTAATACAGTTATATACAGTAACATCCGCCACCATACCATACAAATAATACACGTAATACGGTGATATACAGTAACATCCACCACCAGACCATACCTATAATACACGTAATACAGTGTATACAGTAACATCCACCACCAGGCCATACCTATAATATACGTAATACAGTGATATACAGTAACATCCACCACCAGACCATACCTATAATACACGTAATACAGTGTATACAGTAACATCCACCACCAGGCCATACCTATAATATACGTAATACAGTGATATACAGTAACATCCACCACCAGACCATACCTATAATACACGTAATACAGTGTATACAGTAACATCCACCACCAGGCCATACCTATAATACACGTAATACAGTGATATACAGTAACATCCACCACCAGGCCATACCTATAATACACGTAATACAGTATATACAGTAACATCCACCACCAGACCATACCTATAATACACGTAATACAGTGTATACAGTAACATCCACCACCAGACCATACCTATAATACACGTAATACAGTGTATACAGTAACATCCACCACTAGACCATACCTATAATACACGTAATACAGTGTATACAGTAACATCCACCACTAGACCATACCTATAATACATGTAATACAGTGATATACAGTAACATCCACCACCAGGTAATACCTATAATACACGTAATACAGTGATATACAGTAGCATCCACCACCAGACCATACCTATAATACACGTAATACAGTGATATAAACAAACATCTACCACCAGGCCACACCTATAATACACGTAATACGGTGTATACAGTAACATCCACCAACAGACCATACCTATAATACACGTAATACAGTGATATACAGTAACATCCACCACCAGGCCATACGTATAATACACGTAATACAGTGTATACAGTAACAACCACCACCAGAGCATACCTATAATACACGTAATACAGTTATATACAGTAACATCCGCCACCAGACCATACCAATAATAAACGTAATACAGTGATATACAGTAACATCCACAACCAGGCCATACCAATAATACACGTAATCATACAGTGTATAGTGTAACATCCACCACCAGACCATACCTATAATACACGTAAAACAGTGTATACAGTAACATCCAGCACCAGGCCATCCCTATAATACACGTAATACAGTGTATACAGTAACATCCACCACCAGACCATACCAATAATACACGTAATACAGTGATATATAGTAACATCCACAACCAGGCCATACCTATAATACACGTAATACAGTGTATACAGTAACATCCACCACCAGGCCATACATATAATACACGTAATACAGTGTATACAGTAACATCCACCACCAGGCCATACCTATAATACACGTAATACAGTGTATACAGTAACATCAACCACCAGACCATACCTATAATACACGTAATACAGTGTATACAGTAACATCCACCACCAGACCATACCTATAATACACGTAATACAGTGTATACAGTAACATCCACCACCAGACCATACCTATAATACACGTAATACAGTGTATACAGTAACATCCACCACCAGGCCATACCTATAATACATGTAATACAGTGATATATAGTAACATCCACAACCAGACCATACCTATAATAGACGTCATACAATGATATACAGTAACATCCACAACCAGACCATACCTATAATACACGTAATACAATGATATACAGTAACATCCACCACCAGGCCATACCTATAATACACGTAATACAGTGTATACAGTAACATCCACAACCAGACCATACCTATAATACACGTAATACAGTGATATATAGTAACATCCACAACCAGTCCATACCTATAATACACGTAATACAGTGTATACAGTAACATCCACCACCAGGCCATACCTATAATACACGTAATACAGTGATATACAGTAACATCCACCAACAGACCATTCCTATAATTCACGTTATACAATGATATACAGTAACATCCACCACCAGACCATACATATCATACACGTAATACAGTGTATACAGTAACATCCACCACCGGGCCATACCTATAATACACGTAATACAGTGATATATAGTAACATCCACAACCAGGCCATACCTATAATACACGTAATACAGTGTATACAGTAACATCCACCACCAGGCCATACCTACAATACACGTAATACAGTGATATATAGTAACATCCACCAACAGACCATTCATATAATTCACGTTATACAGTGATATACAGTAACATCCACCACCAGACCATACATATAATACACGTAATACAGTGTATACAGTAACATCCACCACCAGGCCATACCTATAATATACGTAATACAGTGTACACAGTAACATCCACCCCAGACCATACCTATAATACACGTAATACAGTGATATATAGTAACATCCACAACCAGGTCATACCTATAATACACGTAATATAGTGTATACAGTAACATCCACCACCAGACCATTCCTATAATTCACGTTATACAGTGATATACAGTAACATCCACCACCAGGCCATACCAATAATACACGTAATACAATGTATACAGTAACATCCATTACCAGACCAAACCAATAATACACGTAATACGGTGATATACAGTAACATCCACCACCAGACCATACCTATAATACACGTAATACAGTGTATACAGTAACATCCACCACCAGGCCATACCTATAATATACGTAATACAGTGATATACAGTAACATCCACCACCAGACCATACCTATAATACACGTAATACAGTGTATACAGTAACATCCACCACCAGGCCATACCTATAATATACGTAATACAGTGATATACAGTAACATCCACCACCAGACCTTACCTATAATACACGTAATACAGTGTATACAGTAACATCCACCACCAGGCCATACCTATAATACACGTAATACAGTGATATACAGTAACATCCACCACCAGGCCATACCTATAATACACGTAATACAGTATATACAGTAACATCCACCACCAGACCATACCTATAATACACGTAATACAGTGTATACAGTAACATCCACCACCAGACCATACCTATAATACACGTAATACAGTGTATACAGTAACATCCACCACCAGGCCATACCTATAATACACGTAATACAGTGATATATGGTAACATCCACAACCAGGCCATACCTATAATACACGTAATACAGTGTATACAGTAACATCCACCACCAGGCCATACCTATAATATACGTAATAGAGTGATATACAGTAACAACCACCACCAGACCATACCTATAATACACGTAATACAGTGTATACAGTAACATCCACCACCAGGCCATACCTATAATACACGTAATACAGTTATATACAGTAACATCCGCCACCATACCATACAAATAATAAACGTAATACAGTGTATACAGTAACATCCACCACCAGGCCATACCTATAATACACGTAATACAGTGATATACAGTAACATCCACCACCAGACCATACCTATAATACACGTAATACAGTGATATATAGTAACATCCACAACCAGGCCATACCTATAATACACGTAATACAGTGATATACAGTAACATCCACCACCAGGCCATACCTATAATACACGTAATACAGTGATATATAGTAACATCCACCACCAGACCATACCTATAATACACGTAATACAGTGATATATAGTAACATCCACCACCAGACCATACCTATAATACACGTAATACAGTGATATATAGTAACATCCACCACCAGGCCATACCTATAATACACGTAATACAGTGATATATGGTAACATCCACAACCAGGCCATACCTATAATACACGTAATACAGTGTATACAGTAACATCCACCACCAGGCCATACCTATAATATACGTAATAGAGTGATATACAGTAACATCCACCACCAGACCATACCTATAATACACGTAATACAGTGTATACAGTAACATCCACCACCAGGCCATACCTATAATACACGTAATACAGTTATATACAGTAACATCCGCCACCATACCATACAAATAATACACGTAATACGGTGATATACAGTAACATCCACCACCAGACCATACCTATAATACACGTAATACAGTGTATACAGTAACATCCACCACCAGGCCATACCTATAATATACGTAATACAGTGATATACAGTAACATCCACCACCAGACCATACCTATAATACACGTAATACAGTGTATACAGTAACATCCACCACCAGGCCATACCTATAATATACGTAATACAGTGATATACAGTAACATCCACCACCAGACCATACCTATAATACACGTAATACAGTGTATACAGTAACATCCACCACCAGGCCATACCTATAATACACGTAATACAGTGATATACAGTAACATCCACCACCAGGCCATACCTATAATACACGTAATACAGTATATACAGTAACATCCACCACCAGACCATACCTATAATACACGTAATACAGTGTATACAGTAACATCCACCACCAGACCATACCTATAATACACGTAATACAGTGTATACAGTAACATCCACCACTAGACCATACCTATAATACACGTAATACAGTGTATACAGTAACATCCACCACTAGACCATACCTATAATACATGTAATACAGTGATATACAGTAACATCCACCACCAGGTAATACCTATAATACACGTAATACAGTGATATACAGTAGCATCCACCACCAGACCATACCTATAATACACGTAATACAGTGATATAAACAAACATCTACCACCAGGCCACACCTATAATACACGTAATACGGTGTATACAGTAACATCCACCAACAGACCATACCTATAATACACGTAATACAGTGATATACAGTAACATCCACCACCAGGCCATACGTATAATACACGTAATACAGTGTATACAGTAACAACCACCACCAGAGCATACCTATAATACACGTAATACAGTTATATACAGTAACATCCGCCACCAGACCATACCAATAATAAACGTAATACAGTGATATACAGTAACATCCACAACCAGGCCATACCAATAATACACGTAATCATACAGTGTATAGTGTAACATCCACCACCAGACCATACCTATAATACACGTAAAACAGTGTATACAGTAACATCCAGCACCAGGCCATCCCTATAATACACGTAATACAGTGTATACAGTAACATCCACCACCAGGCCATACCTATAATACACGTAATACAGTGATATATAGTAACATCCACAACCAGGCCATACCTATAATACACGTAATACAGTGTATACAGTAACATCCACCACCAGGCCATACATATAATACACGTAATACAGTGTATACAGTAACATCCACCACCAGGCCATACCTATAATACACGTAATACAGTGTATACAGTAACATCAACCACCAGACCATACCTATAATACACGTAATACAGTGTATACAGTAACATCCACCACCAGACCATACCTATAATACACGTAATACAGTGTATACAGTAACATCCACCACCAGACCATACCTATAATACACGTAATACAGTGTATACAGTAACATCCACCACCAGGCCATACCTATAATACATGTAATACAGTGATATATAGTAACATCCACAACCAGACCATACCTATAATAGACGTCATACAATGATATACAGTAACATCCACAACCAGACCATACCTATAATACACGTAATACAATGATATACAGTAACATCCACCACCAGGCCATACCTATAATACACGTAATACAGTGTATACAGTAACATCCACAACCAGACCATACCTATAATACACGTAATACAGTGATATATAGTAACATCCACAACCAGTCCATACCTATAATACACGTAATACAGTGTATACAGTAACATCCACCACCAGGCCATACCTATAATACACGTAATACAGTGATATACAGTAACATCCACCAACAGACCATTCCTATAATTCACGTTATACAATGATATACAGTAACATCCACCACCAGACCATACATATCATACACGTAATACAGTGTATACAGTAACATCCACCACCGGGCCATACCTATAATACACGTAATACAGTGATATATAGTAACATCCACAACCAGGCCATACCTATAATACACGTAATACAGTGTATACAGTAACATCCACCACCAGGCCATACCTACAATACACGTAATACAGTGATATATAGTAACATCCACCAACAGACCATTCATATAATTCACGTTATACAGTGATATACAGTAACATCCACCACCAGACCATACATATAATACACGTAATACAGTGTATACAGTAACATCCACCACCAGGCCATACCTATAATACACGTAATACAGTGTACACAGTAACATCCACCCCAGACCATACCTATAATACACGTAATACAGTGATATATAGTAACATCCACAACCAGGTCATACCTATAATACACGTAATACAGTGTATACAGTAACATCCACCACCAGACCATTCCTATAATTCACGTTATACAGTGATATACAGTAACATCCACCACCAGACCAAACCTATAATACACGTAATACAGTGATATATAGTAACATCCACCAAAAGACCATACCTATAATACACGTAATACAGTGTATACAGTAACATCCACCACCAGGCCATACCTATAATACACGTAATACAGTGATATACAGTAACATCCACCACCAGACCATACCTATAATACACGTAATACAGTGATATATAGTAACATCCACCACCAGTCCATACCTATAATACAGTGTATACAGTAACATCCACCACCAGACCATACCTATAATACACGTAATACAGTGATATATAGTAACATCCACAACCAGGCCATACCTATAATACACGTAATACAGTGTATACAGTAACATCCACCACCAGGCCATACATATAATACACGTAATACAGTGTATACAGTAACATCCACCACCAGGCCATACCTATAATACACGTAATACAGTGTATACAGTAACATCAACCACCAGACCATACCTATAATACACGTAATACAGTGTATACAGTAACATCCACCACCAGACCATACCTATAATACACGTTATACAGTGTATACAGTAACATCCACCACCAGACCATACCTATAATACACGTAATACAGTGATATACAGTAACATCCACCACCAGGCCACACCTATAATACACGTAATACGGTGTATACAGTAACATCCACCAACAGACCATACCTATAATACACGTAATACAGTGAATACAGTAACATCCACCACCAGACCATATCTAAAATACACGTAATACAGTGATATACAGTAACATCCACCACCAGACCATACCTATAATACACGTAATACAGTGATATACAGTAACATCCACCACCAGGCCACACCTATAATACACGTAATACGGTGTATACAGTAACATCCACCAACAGATCATACCTATAATACACGTAATACAGTGATATACAGTAACATCCACCACCAGGCCATACGTATAATACACGTAATACAGTGCATACAGTAACAACCACCACCAGAGCATACCTATAATACACGTAATACAGTTATATACAGTAACATCCGCCACCAGACCATACCAATAATAAACGTAATACAGTGATAAACAGTAACATCCACAACCAGGCCATACCAATAATACACGTAATCATACAGTGTATAGTGTAACATCCACCACCAGACCATACCTATAATACACGTAAAACAGTGTATACAGTAACATCCAGCACCAGGCCATCCCTATAATACACGTAATACAGTGTATACAGTAACATCCACCACCAGACCATACCTATAATACACGTAATACAGTGATATATAGTAACATCCACAACCAGGCCATACCTATAATACACGTAATACAGTGTATACAGTAACATCCACCACCAGGCCATACCTATAATACACGTAATACAGTGTATACAGTAACATCCACCACCAGACCATACCTATAATACACGTAATACAGTGTATACAGTAACATCAACCACCAGACCATACCTATAATACACGTAATACAGTGTATACAGTAACATCCACCACCAGACCATACCTATAATACACGTAATACAGTGTATACAGTAACATCCACCACCAGACCATACCTATAATACACGTAATACAGTGTATACAGTAACATCCACCACCAGGCCATACCTATAATACATGTAATACAGTGATATATAGTAACATCCACAACCAGACCATACCTATAATAGACGTCATACAATGATATACAGTAACATCCACAACCAGACCATACCTATAATACACGTAATACAATGATATACAGTAACATCCACCACCAGGCCATACCTATAATACACGTAATACAGTGTATACAGTAACATCCACAACCAGACCATACCTATAATACACGTAATACAGTGATATATAGTAACATCCACAACCAGTCCATACCTATAATACACGTAATACAGTGTATACAGTAACATCCACCACCAGGCCATACCTATAATACACGTAATACAGTGATATACAGTAACATCCACCAACAGACCATTCCTATAATTCACGTTATACAATGATATACAGTAACATCCACCACCAGACCATACATATAATACACGTAATACAGTGTATACAGTAACATCCACCACCGGGCCATACCTATAATACACGTAATACAGTGATATATAGTAACATCCACAACCAGGCCATACCTATAATACACGTAATACAGTGTATACAGTAACATCCACCACCAGGCCATACCTACAATACACGTAATACAGTGATATATAGTAACATCCACCACCAGACCATTCCTATAATTCACGTTATACAGTGATATACAGTAACATCCACCACCAGACCATACATATAATACACGTAATACAGTGTATACAGTAACATCCACCACCAGGCCATACCTATAATATACGTAATACAGTGTACACAGTAACATCCACCCCAGACCATACCTATAATACACGTAATACAGTGATATATAGTAACATCCACAACCAGGTCATACCTATAATACACGTAATACAGTGTATACAGTAACATCCACCACCAGACCATTCCTATAATTCACGTTATACAGTGATATACAGTAACATCCACCACCAGACCATACATATAATACACGTAATACAGTGATATATAGTAACATCCACCAAAAGACCATACCTATAATATACGTAATACAGTGTATACAGTAACATCCACCACCAGGCCATACCTATAATACACGTAATACAGTGATATACAGTAACATCCACCACCAGACCATACCTATAATACACGTAATACAGTGATATATAGTAACATCCACCACCAGTCCATACCTATAATACAGTGTATACAGTAACATCCACCACCAGACCATACCTATAATACACGTAATACAGTGATATATAGTAACATCCACAACCAGGCCATACCTATAATACACGTAATACAGTGTATACAGTAACATCCACCACCAGGCCATACATATAATACACGTAATACAGTGTATACAGTAACATCCACCACCAGACCATTCCTATAATTCACGTTATACAGTGATATACAGTAACATCCACCACCAGACCATACATATAATACACGTAATACAGTGATATATAGTAACATCCACCAAAAGACCATACCTATAATATACGTAATACAGTGTATACAGTAACATCCACCACCAGGCCATACCTATAATACACGTAATACAGTGATATACAGTAACATCCACCACCAGACCATACCTATAATACACGTAATACAGTGATATATAGTAACATCCACCACCAGTCCATACCTATAATACAGTGTATACAGTAACATCCACCACCAGACCATACCTATAATACACGTAATACAGTGATATATAGTAACATCCACAACCAGGCCATACCTATAATACACGTAATACAGTGTATACAGTAACATCCACCACCAGGCCATACATATAATACACGTAATACAGTGTATACAGTAACATCCACCACCAGGCCATACCTATAATACACGTAATACAGTGTATACAGTAACATCAACCACCAGACCATACCTATAATACACGTAATACAGTGTATACAGTAACATCCACCACCAGACCATACCTATAATACACGTTATACAGTGTATACAGTAACATCCACCACCAGACCATACCTATAATACACGTAATACAGTGTATACAGTAACATCCACCACCAGGCCATACCTATAATACACGTAATACAGTGATATATAGTAACATCCACAACCAGACCATACCTATAATAGACGTCATACAATGATATACAGTAACATCCACAACCAGACCATACCTATAATACACGTAATACAATGATATACAGTAACATCCACCACCAGACCATACATATAATACACGTAATACAGTGTATACAGTAACATCCACCACCGGGCCATACCTATAATACACGTAATACAGTGATATATAGTAACATCCACAACCAGGCCATACCTATAATACACGTAATACAGTGTATACAGTAACATCCACCACCAGGCCATACCTACAATACACGTAATACAGTGATATACAGTAACATCCACCACCAGACCATTCCTATAATTCACGTTATACAGTGATATACAGTAACATCCACCACCAGACCATACATATAATACACGTAATACAGTGTATACAGTAACATCCACCACCAGGCCATACCTATAATATACGTAATACAGTGTACACAGTAACATCCACCCCAGACCATACCTATAATACACGTAATACAGTGATATATAGTAACATCCACAACCAGGTCATACCTATAATACACGTTATACAGTGTATACAGTAACATCCACCACCAGACCATTCCTATAATTCACGTTATACAGTGATATACAGTAATATCCAGCACCAGACCATACATATAATACAGGTAATACAGTGATATATAGTAACATCCACCAAAAGACCATACCTATAATATACGTAATACAGTGTATACAGTAACATCCACCACCAGGCCATACCTATAATACACGTAATACAGTGATATACAGTAACATCCACCACCAGACCATACCTATAATACACGTAATACAGTGATATATAGTAACATCCACCACCAGTCCATACCTATAATACAGTGTATACAGTAACATCCACCACAAGGCCATACCTATAATACACGTAATACAGTGTATACAGTAACATCCACCACCAGACCAAACCTATAATACACGTAATACAGTGATATATAGTAACATCCACCAAACGACCATACCTATAATATACGTAATACAGTGTATACAGTAACATCCACCACCAGGCCATACCTATAATACACGTAATACAGTGATATATAGTAACATCCACAATCAGGCCATACCTATAATACACGTAATACAGTGTATACAGTAACATCCACCACCAGACCATACCTATAATACACGTAATACAGTGATATACAGTAACATCCACCACCAGACCATACCTATAATACACGTAATACAGTGATATACAATAAGATCCACCACCAGACCATACCTATAATACACGTAATACAGTGATATACAATAACATCCACCACCAGACCATACCTATAATACACGTAATACAGTGATATATAGTAACATCCACCATCAGGCCATACCTATAATACACGTAACACAGTGATATACAGTAACATCCACCACCAGGCCATACCTATAATACACGTAATACAGTGATATACAGTAACATCCACAATCAGGCCATACCAATAATACACGTAATTATACAGTGTATAGTGTAACATCCACCACCAGTCCATACCTATAATACACGTAAAACAGAGTATACAGTAACATCCAGCACCAGGCCATCCGTATAATACACGTAATACAGTGTATACAGTAACATCTACCACCAGACCATACCTATAATACACGTAATACAGTGATATATAGTAACATCCACCACCAGGCCATACCTATAATACACGTAATACAGTGTATACAGTAACATCCACCACCAGGCCATACCTATAATACACGTAATACAGTGTATACAGTAACATCCACCACCAGACCATACCTATAATACACGTAATACAGTGATATACAGTAACATCCACCACCAGACCATACCTATAATACACGTAATACAGTGTATACAGTAACATCCACCACCAGGCCATACCTATAATATACGTAATACAGTGTACTCAGTAACATGCACCACCAGGCCATACCTATAATACACGTAATACAGTGATATACAGTAACATCCACCACCAGACCATACCTATAATACACGTAATACAGTGTATACAGTAACATCCACCACAAGACCATACCAATAATACACGTATTACAGTGTATACAGTAACATCCACAACCAGGCCATACCTATAATACACTTAATACAGTGTATACAGTAACATCCACCACCAGGCCATACCTATAATACACGTAATACAGTGTATACAGTAACATCCACCACCAGGCCATACCTATAATACGCGTAATACAGTGATATACAGTAACATCCACCACCAGACCATACCTATAATACACGTAATACAGTGTATACAGTAACATCCACAACCAGACCATACCTATAATACACGTAATACAGTGAAATATAGTAACATGCACCACCAGACCATACCTATAATACACGTAATACAGTGTATACAGAAACATCCACCACCAGACCATACCTATAATACACGTAAAACAGTGATATATAGTAACATCCACAACCAGGCCATACCTATAATACACGTAATACAGTGTATACAGTAACATCCACCACCAAGCCATACCTATAATATACGTAATACAGTGTACACAGTAACATCCACCACCAGACCATACCTATAATAAACGTAATACAGTGATATACAATAACATCCACCACCAGACCATACCTATAATACACGTAATACAGTGATATATAGTAACATCCACCATCAGGCCATACCTATAATACACGTAACACAGTGATATACAGTAACATCCACCACCAGGCCATACCTATAATACACGTAATACAGTGATATGCAGTAACATCCACAACCAGGCCATACCAATAATACACGTAATTATACAGTGTATAGTGTAACATCCACCACCAGACCATGCCTATAATACACGTAAAACAGTGTATACAGTAACATCCAGCACCAGGCCATCCCTATAATACACGTAATACAGTGTATAGTGTAACATCCACCACCAGACCATACCTATAATACACGTAAATCAGTGTATACAGTAACATCCAGCACCAGGCCATCCCTATAATACACGTAATACAGGGAATACAGTAACATCCACCACCAGACCATACCTATAATACACGTAATACAGTGATATACAGTAACATGCACCACCAGACCATACCTATAATACACGTAATACAGTGTATACAGTAACATCCACCACCAGACCATACCTATAATACACGTAATACAGTGATATATAGTAACATCCACAACCAGGCCATACCTATAATACACGTAATACAGTGTATACAGTAACATCCACCACCAGGCCATACCTATAATATACGTAATACAGTGTACACAGTAACATCCACCCCAGACCATACCAATAATACACATAATACAGTGATATATAGTAACATCCACAACCAGGCCATACCTATAATACACGTAATACAGTGTATACAGTAACATCCACGACCAGACCATACCTATAATATACGTAATACAGTGTACACAGTAACATCCACCCCAGACCATACCAATAATACACGTAATACAGTGATATATAGTAACATCCACAACCAGGCCATACCTATAATATACGTAATACAGTGTACACAATAACATCCACCACCAGACCATACCTATAATACACGTAATACAGTGATATATAGTAACATCCACAACCAGGCCATACCTATAATACACGTAATACAGTGTATACAGTAACATCCACCACCAGACCAAACCTATAATACACGTAATACAGTGATATATTGTAACATCCACCAAAAGACCATACCTATAATATACGTAATACAGTGTATACAGTAACATCCACCACCAGGCCATACCTATAATACACGTAATACAGTGTATACAGTAACATCCACCACCAGGCCATACCTATAATACACGTAATACAGTGATATACAGTAACATCCACCACCAGACCATACCTATAATACACGTAATACAGTGTATACAGTAACATCCACCACCAGACCATACCAATAATACACGTAATACAGTGTATACAGTAACATCCACCACCAGACCATACCAATAATACACGTAATACAGTGATATATAGTAACATCCACCACCAGGCTATACCTATAATACACGTAATACAGTGTATACAGTAACACCCACCACCAGCCCATACCTATAATACACGTAATACAGTGATATATAGTAACATCCACCAAAAGACCATACCTATAATATACGTAATACAGTGTATACAGTAACATCCACCACCAGGCCATACCTATAATACACGTAATACAGTGATATATAGTAACATCCACAATCAGGCCATGCCTATAATACACGTAATACAGTGTATACAGTAACATCCACCACCAGACCATACCTATAATACACGTAATACAGTGATATACAGTAACATCCACCACCAGACCATACCTATAATACACGTAATACAGTGATATACAATAAGATCCACCACCAGACCATACCTATAATACACGTAATACAGTGATATACAATAACATCCACCACCAGGCCATACCTATAATACACGTAATACATTGATATACAGTAACATCCACCACCAGACCATACCTATAATACACGTAATACAGTGATATATAGTAACATCCACCATCAGGCCATACCTATAATACACGTAACACAGTGATATACAGTAACATCCACCACCAGGCCATTTCTATAATACACGTAATACATTGATATACAGATAACATCCACCACCAGACCATACCTATACACTGTTACTGTATACGCTGTATTTCGTGTATTATAGGTATGGCCTGGTTGTGGATGTTACTATATATCACTGTATTACGTGTATTATAGGTATGGCCTGGTGGTGGATGTTACTGTATACACTGTATTACGTATATTATAGGTATGGTCTGGTGGTGGATGTTACTGTATATCACTGTATTACGTGTATTATAGGTATGGTCTTGTGGTGGATGTTACTGTATATCACTGTATTACGTGTATTATAGGTATGGCCTGGTGGTGGATGTTACTATATATCACTGTATTACGTGTATTATAGGTATGGTCTGGTGGTGGATGTTACTGTTTATACTGTATTACGTGTATTATAGGTATGGTCTGGTGGTTGATGTTACTATATATCACTGTATTACGTGTATTATAGGTTTGGTCTGGTGGTGGATGTTACTGTATACACTGTATTACGTGTATTATAGGTATGGTCTGGTGGTGGATGTTACTGTATACCACTGTATTACGTGTATTATAGGTATGGTCTGGTGGTGGATGTTACTGTATACACTGTATTACGTATATTATAGGTATGGTCTGGGGGTGGATGTTACGGTATACACTGTATTACGTGTATTATTGGTATGGTCTGGTGGTGGATGTTACTGTATACAATGTATTACGTGTATTATAGGTATGGTCTGGTGGTGGATGTTTACTGTATACACTGTATTACGTGTATTATAGGTATGGTCTGGTGGTGGATGTTTACTGTATACACTGTATTACGTGTATTATAGGTATGGTCTGGTGGTGGATGTTACTGTATACACTGTATTACGTGTATTATAGGTATGGCCTGGTGGTGAATGTTACTGTATACACTGTATTACGTGTATTATAGGTATGGCCTCGTGGTGGATGTTACTGTATACACTGTATTACGTGTATTATAGGTATGGTCTGGTGGTGGATGTTACTGTTTATCGCTGTATTACGTGTATTATAGGTTTGGTCTGGTGGTGGATGTTACTGTATACACTGTATTACGTGTATTATAGGTATGGCCTGGTTGTGGATGTTACTGTATACACTGTATTACGTGTATTATAGGTATGGTCTGGTGGTGGATGTTACTGTATACACTGTATTTCGTGTATTATAGGTATGGCCTGGTTGTGGATGTTACTATATATCACTGTATTACGTGTATTATAGGTATGGCCTGGTGGTGGATGTTACTGTATACACTGTATTACGTGTATTATAGGTATGGTCTGGTGGTGGATGTTACTGTATATCACTGTATTACGTGTATTATAGGTATGGTCTGGTGGTGGATGTTACTGTATATCACTGTATTACGTGTATTATAGGTATGGTCTGGTGGTGGATGTTACTGTATACACTGTTTTACGTGTATTATAGGTATGGCCTGGTGGTGGATGTTACTGTATATCACTGTATTACGTGTATTATAGGGATGGCCTGGTGGTGGATGTTACTGTATACAATGTATTACGTGTATTATATGTATGGCCTGGTGGTGGATGTTACTGTATATCACTGTATTACGTGTATTATAGGTATGGTCTGGTGGTGGATGTTACTGTATACACTGTATTACGTGTATTATAGGCATGGTCTGGTGGTTGATGTTACTGTATACAATGTATTACGTGTATTATAGGTATGGTCTGGTGGTGGATGTTACTATATATCACTGTATTACGTGTATTATAAGTATGGTCTGATGGTGGATGTTACTGTATATCACTGTATTACGTGTATTATAGGTATGGCCTTGTGGTGGATGTTACTGTATATCACTGTATTACGTGTATTATAAGTATGGTCTGATGGTGGATGTTACTGTATACACTGTATTACGTGTATTATAGGTATGGTCTGGTGGTGGATGTTACTATATATCACTGTATTACGTGTATTATAGGTATGGTCTGGTGGTGGATGTTACTGTATACACTGTATTACGTGTATTATAGGTATGGTCTGGTGGTGGATGTTACTGTATCCACTGTATTACGTGTATTATAGGTATGGTCTGGTGGTGGATGTTACTGTATACACTGTATTACGTGTATTATTGGTATGGTCTGGTGGTAGATGTTACTGTATACAATGTATTACGTGTATTATAGGTATGGCCTTGTGGTGGATGTTACTGTATATCACTGTATTACGTGTATTATAGGGATGGCCTGGTGGTGGATGTTACTGTATACAATGTATTACGTGTATTATATGTATGGCCTGGTGGTGGATGTTACTGCATATCACTGTATTACGTGTATTATAGGTATGGTCTGGTGGTGGATGTTACTGTATACACTGTATTACGTGTATTATAGGCATGGTCTGGTGGTTGATGTTACTGTATACAATGTATTACGTGTATTATAGGTATGGTCTGGTGGTGGATGTTACTATATATCACTGTATTACGTGTATTATAAGTATGGTCTGATGTTGGATGTTACTGTATATCACTGTATTACGTGTATTATAAGTATGGTCTGATGGTGGATGTTACTGTATACACTGTATTACGTGTATTATAGGTATGGTCTGGTGGTGGATGTTACTATATATCACTGTATTACGTGTATTATAGGTATGGTCTGGTGGTGGATGTTACTGTATACACTGTATTACGTGTATTATAGGTATGGTCTGGTGGTGGATGTTACTGTATCCACTGTATTACGTGTATTATAGGTATGGTCTGGTGGTGGATGTTACTGTATACACTGTATTACGTGTATTATTGGTATGGTCTGGTGGTAGATGTTACTGTATACAATGTATTACGTGTATTATAGGTATGGCCTTGTGGTGGATGTTACTGTATATCACTGTATTACGTGTATTATAAGTATGGTCTGATGGTGGATGTTACTGTATACACTGTATTACGTGTATTATAGGTATGGTCTGGTGGTGGATGTTACTATATATCACTGTATTACGTGTATTATAGGTATGGCCTGGTGGTGGATGTTACTGTATACACTGTATTACGTGTATTATAGGTATGGCCTGGTGGTGGATGTTAATATATACACTGTATTACGTGTATTATAGGTATGGTCTGGTGGTGGATGTTACTGTATACACTGTATTACGTGTATTATAGGTATGGTCTGGTGGTGGATGTTACTATATATCACTGTATTACGTGTATTATTGGTATGGTCTGGTGGTGGATGTTACTGTATACACTGTATTACGTGTATTATAGGTATGGTCTGGTGGTGGATGTTACTGTATACACTGTATTACGTGTATTATAGGTATGGTCTGGTGGTGGATGTTACTGTATACACTGTATTACGTGTATTATAGGTATGGTCTGGTGGTGGATGTTACTGTATACAATGTATTACGTGTATTATGGGTATGGTCTGGTGGTGGATGTTACTGTATACACTGTATTACGTGTATTATAGGTATGGTCTGGTGGTGGATGTTACTGTATATCACTGTATTACGTGTATTATAGGTATGGTCTGGTGGTGGATGTTACTGTATACAATGTATTACGTGTATTATAGGTATGGTCTGGTGGTGGATGTTACTGTATACACTGTATTACGTGTATTATAGGTATGGTCTGGTGGTGGATGTTGCTGTATACACTGTATTACGTGTATAATAGGTATGGTCTGGTGGTGGATGTTACTGTATATCACCGTATTACGTGTATTATTGGTTTGGTCTGGTAATGGATGTTACTGTATACACTGTATTACGTGTATTATAGGTATGGTCTGGTGGTGGATGTTACTGTATACAATGTATTACGTGTATTATAGGTATGGTCTGGTGGTGGATGTTACTGTATACACTATTACGTGTATTATAGGTATGATCTGCTGGTGGATGTTAATGTATAACACTGTATTACGTGTATTATAGGTATGGTCTGGTGGTGGATGTTACTGTATATCACTGTATTACGTGTATTATAGGGATGGTCTGGTGGTGGATGTTACTGTATACACTGTATTACGTGTATTATAGGTATGGTCTGGTGGTGGATGTTACTGTATACACTGTATTACGTGTATTATAGGCATGGTCTGGTAATGGATGTTACTGTATATCACTGTATTACGTGTATTATAGGTATGGTCTGGTGGTGGATGTTACTCTATATCACTGTATTACGTGTATTATAGGTATGGTCTGGTGGTGGATGTTACTGTATACACTGTATTACGTGTATTATAGGCATGGTCTGGTGGTGGATGTTACTGTATACACTGTATTACGTGTATTATAGGTATGGTCTGGTGGTGGATGTTACTGTATATCACTGTATTACGTGTATTATAGGTATGGTCTGGTGGTGGATGTTACTGTATATCACTGTATTACGTGTATTATAGGGATGTTCTGGTGGTGGATGTTACTGTATACACTGTATTACGTGTATTATAGGTATGGTCTGGTGGTGGATGTTACTGTAAAACTGTATTACGTGTATTATAGGTATGGTCTGGTGGTTGATGTTACTGTATACACTGTATTACGTGTATTATAGGTATGGTCTGGTGGTGGATGTTACTGTATACAATGTATTACGTGTATTATAGGTATGGCCTGGTGGTTGATGTTACTGTATACACTGTTTTACGTGTATTATAGGTATGGTCTGGTGGTGGATGTTTACTGTATACACTGTATTACGTGTATTATAGGTATGGTCTGGTGTTGGATGTTACTGTATATCACTGTATTACGTGTATTATAGGTATGGTTTGATGGTGGATGTTACTGTATACACTGTATTACGTGTATTATAGGTATGGCCTGGTGTTGGATGTTAATATATACACTGTATTACGTGTATTATAGGTATGGTCTGGTGGTGTATGTTACTGTATATCACTGTATTACGTGTATTATAGGTATGGTTTGATGGTTGATGTTACTGTATACACTGTATTACGTGTATTATAGGTATGGTCTGGTGGTGGATGTTACTGTATACACTGTATTACGTGTATTATAGGTATGGTGTGGTGGTGGATGTTACTGTATACACTGTATTACGTGTATTATAGGTATGGTCTGGTGGTGGATGTTACTGTATACACTGTATTACGTGTATTATAGGTATGGTTTGATGGTGGATGTTACTGTATACACTGTATTACGTGTATTATAGGTATGGCCTGGTGTTGGATGTTAATATATACACTGTATTACGTGTATTATAGGTATGGTCTGGTGGTGGATGTTACTGTATATCACTGTATTACGTGTATTATAGGTATGGTTTGATGGTGGATGTTACTGTATACACTGTATTACGTGTATTATAGGTATGGTCTGGTGGTGGATGTTACTGTATACACTGTATTAAGTGTATTATAGGTATGGTGTGGTGGTGGATGTTACTGTATACACTGTATTACGTGTATTATAGGTATGGTCTGGTGGTGGATGTTACTGTATACACTGTATTACGTGTATTATAGGTATGGTCTGGTGCTGGATGTTAATGTATACAATGTATTACGTGTATTATAGGTATGGTCTGGTGGTGGATGTTAGCGTATACACTGTATTACGTGTATTATAGGTATGGTCTGGTGGTGGATGTTACTGTATACACTGTATTACGTGTATAATAGGTATGGTCTGGTGGCGGATGTTACTGTATACACTGTATTACGTGTATTATAGGTATGGTCTGGTGGTGGATGTTACTGTATACACTGTATTACGTGTATTATAGGTATGGTCTGGTGGTGGATATTACTGTATACACTGTATTACGTGTATTATAGGTATGGTCTGGTGGTGGATGTTACTGTATACACTGTATTACGTGTTTTATAGGTATGGCCTGGTGTTGGATGTTACTGTATACACTGTATTACGTGTATTATAGGTATGGCCTGGTGGTGGATGTTACTGTATATCACTGTATTA
Source organism: Limnoperna fortunei (assembly GCA_944474755.1). NCBI lineage: Eukaryota > Metazoa > Mollusca > Bivalvia > Mytilida > Modiolidae > Limnoperna > Limnoperna fortunei. Next base: position 99,051,259 of record OX104116.1, read on the forward strand.
CGTGTATTATAGGTATGGCCTGGTGTTGGATGTTACTGTATACACTGTATTACGTGTATTATAGGTATGGCCTGGTGGTGGATGTTACTGTATACAATGTATTACGTGTATTATAGGTATGGTCTGATGGTGGATGTTACTGTATATCACTGTATTACGTGTATTATAGGTATGGTCTGGTGGTGGATGTTACTGTATATCACTGTATTACGTGTATTATAGGTATGGTCTGGTGGTGGATGTTACTGTATACACTGTATTACGTGTATTATAGGTATGGTCTGGTGGTGGATGTTACTGTATACAATGTATTACGTGTATTATAGGTATGGTATGGTGGTGGATGTTACTGTATACATTGTATTACGTGTATTATAGGTATGGCCTGGTGGTGGATGTTAATGTATACAATGTATTACGTGTATTATAGGTATGGTTTGATGGTGGATGTTACTGTATACACTGTATTACGTGTATTATATGTATGGCCTGGTGTTGGATGTTAATGTATATCACTGTATTACGTGTATTATAGGTATGGTTTGATGGTGGATGTTACTGTATACACTGTATTTCGTGTATTATATGTATGGCCTGGTGTTGGATGTTAATGTATATCACTGTATTACGTGTATTATAGGTATGGCCTGGTGGTGGATGTTACTGTATACAATGTATTACGTGTATTATAGGTATGGTCTGGTGGTGGATGTTACTGTATACACTGTATTACGTGTATTATAGGTATGGCCTGGTGGTGGATGTTACTGTATACACTGTATTACGTGTATTATAGGTATGGTCTAGTGGTGGATGTTACTATATATCACTGTATTACGTGTATTATAGGTATGGTCTGGTGGTGGATGTTACTGTATACACTGTTTTACGTGTATTATAGGTATGGTCTGGTGGTGGATGTTACTGTATACACTGTTTTACGTGTATTATAGGTATGGTCTGGTGGTGGATGTTACTGTATACACTGTATTACGTGTATTATAGGTATGGTCTGGTGGTGGATGTTACTGTATATCACTGTATTACGTGTATTATAGGTATGGTCTGGTGGTGGATGTTACTGTATATCACTGTATTACGTGTATTGTAGGTATGGTCTGGTGTTGGATGTTAATGTATACAATGTATTACGTGTATTATAGGTATGGTCTGGTGGTGGATGTTACTGTATATCACTGTATTACGTGTATTATAGGTATGGTCTGGTGTTGGATGTTACAGTATATCACTGTATTACGTGTATTATAGGTATGGTTTGATGGTGGATGTTACTGTATATCACTGTATTACGTGTATTATAGGTATGGTTTGATGGTGGATGTTACTGTATACACTGTATTACGTGTATTATAGGTATGGTCTGGTGGTGGATGTTACTGTATACACTGTATTACGTGTATTATAGGTATGGTGTGGTGGTGGATGTTACTGTATACACTGTATTACGTGTATTATAGGTATGGTCTGGTGGTGGATGTTACTGTATACACTGTATTACGTGTATTATAGGTATGGTCTGGTGGTGGATGTTAATGTATACAATGTATTACGTGTATTATAGGTATGGTCTGGTGGTGGATGTTAACGTATACACTGTATTACGTGTATTATAGGTATGGTCTGGTGGTGGATGTTACTGTATACACTGTATTACGTGTATAATAGGTATGGTCTGGTGGCGGATGTTACTGTATACACTGTATTACGTGTATTATAGGTATGGTCTGGTGGTGGATGTTACTGTATACACTGTATTACGTGTATTATAGGTATGGTCTGGTGGTGGATGTTACTGTATACACTGTATTACGTGTATTATAGGTATGGTCTGGTGGTGGATGTTACTGTATACACTGTATTACGTGTTTTATAGGTATGGCCTGGTGTTGGATGTTACTGTATACACTGTATTACGTGTATTATAGGTATGGCCTGGTGGTGGATGTTACTGTATATCACTGTCTTACGTGTATTATAGGTATGGCCTGGTGTTGGATGTTACTGTATACACTGTATTACGTGTATTATAGGTATGGCCTGGTGGTGGATGTTACTGTATAGAATGTATTACGTGTATTATAGGTATGGTCTGATGGTGGATGTTACTGTATATCACTGTATTACGTGTATTATAGGTATGGTCTGGTGGTGGATGTTACTATATATCACTGTATTACGTGTATTATAGGTATGGTCTGGTGGTGGATGTTACTGTATATCACTGTATTACGTGTATTGTAGGTATGGTCTGGTGTTGGATGTTAATGAATACAATGTATTACGTGTATTATAGGTATGGTCTGGTGGTGGATGTTACTGTATATCACTGTATTACGTGTATTGTAGGTATGGTCTGGTGTTGGATGTTACTATATATCACTGTATTACGTGTATTATAGGTATGGTCTGGTGGTGGATGTTACTGTATATCACTGTATTACGTGTATTATAGGTATGGTCTGGTGGTGGATGTTACTGTATACACTGTATTACGTGTATTATAGGTATGGTCTGGTGGTGGATGTTACTGTATACAATGTATTACGTGTATTATAGGTATGGTCTGGTGGTGGATGTTACTGTATACATTGTATTACGTGTATTATAGGTATGGCCTGGTGGTGGATGTTAATGTATACAATGTATTACGTGTATTATAGGTATGGTTTGATGGTGGATGTTACTGTATACACTGTATTACGTGTATTATATGTATGGCCTGGTGTTGGATGTTAATGTATATCACTGTATTACGTGTATTATAGGTATGGTTTGATGGTGGATGTTACTGTATACACTGTATTACGTGTATTATATGTATGGCCTGGTGTTGGATGTTAATGTAGATCACTGTATTACGTGTATTATAGGTATGGCCTGGTGGTGGATGTTACTGTATACAATGTATTACGTGTATTATAGGTATGGTCTGGTGGTGGATGTTACTGTATACACTGTATTACGTGTATTATAGGTATGACCTGGTGGTGGATGTTACTGTATACACTGTATTACGTGTATTATAGGTATGGTCTGGTGGTGGATGTTACTATATATCACTGTATTACGTGTATTATAGGTATGGTCTGGTGGTGGATTTTACTGTATACACTGTTTTACGTGTATTATAGGTATGGTCTGGTGGTGGATGTTACTGTATACACTGTTTTACGTGTATTATAGGTATGGTCCGGTAGTGGATGTTACTGTATACACTGTATTACGTGTATTATAGGTATGGTCTGGTGGTGGATGTTACTGTATATCACTGTATTACGTGTATTATAGGTATGGTCTGGTGGTGGATGTTACTGTATATCACTGTATTACGTGTATTGTAGGTATTATCTGGTGTTGGATGTTAATGTATACAATGTATTACGTGTATTATAGGTATGGTCTGGTGGTGGATGTTACTGTATATCACTGTATTACGTGTATTATAGGTATGGTCTGGTGTTGGATGTTACTGTATATCACTGTATTACGTGTATTATAGGTATGGTTTGATGGTGGATGTTACTGTATACACTGTATTACGTGTATTATAGGTATGGTTTGATGGTGGATGTTAATGTATACACTGTATTACGTGTATTATAGGTATAGTCTGGTGTTGGATGTTAATGTATACAATGTATTACGTGTATTATAGGTATGGTCTGGTGGTGGATGTTACTGTATATCACTGTATTACGTGTATTATAGGTATGGTTTGATGGTGGATGTTACTGTATACACTGTATTACGTGTTTTATAGGTATGGTCTGGTGTTGGATGTTAATGTATACAATGTATTACGTGTATTATAGGGATGGTTTGATGGTGGATGTTACTGTATACACTGTATTACGTGTATTATAGGTATGGTTTGATGGTGGATGTTAATGTATACACTGTATTACGTGTATTATAGGTATGGTCTGGTGTTGGATGTTAATGTATACAATGTATTACGTGTATTATAGGTATGGTCAGGTGGTGGATGTTACTGTATATCACTGTATTACGTGTATTATAGGTATGGTTTGATGGTGGATGTTACTGTATACACTGTATTACGTGTATTATAGGTATGGTCTGGTGTTGGATGTTAATGTATACAATGTATTACGTGTATTATAGGTATGGTTTGATGGCGGATGTTACTGTATACACTGTATTACGTGTATTATAGGTATGGTTTGATGGTGGATGTTAATGTATACACTGTATTACGTGTATTATAGGTATGGTTTGATGGTGGATTTTAATGTATACAATGTATTACGTGTATTATAGGTATGGTCTGGTGGTGGATGTTAATGTATACAATGTATTACGTGTATTATAGGTATGGCCTGGTGTTGGATGTTACTGTATACACTGTATTACGTGTATTATAGGTATGGCCTGGTGTTGGATGTTACTGTATACACTGTATTACGTGTATTATAGGTATGGTCTGATGGTGGATGTTAATGTATACAATGTATTACGTGTATTATAGGTATGGTTTGATGGTGGATGTTACTGTATACACTGTATTACGTGTATTATATGTATGGCCTGGTGCTGGATGTTAATGTATATCACTGTATTACGTGTATTATAGGTATGGCCTGGTGGTGGATGTTACTGTATACAATGTATTACGTGTATTATAGGTATGGTCTGGTGGTGGATGTTACTGTATACACTGTATTACGTGTATTATTGGTATGGCCTGGTTGTGGATGTTACTGTATACACTGTATTACGTGTATTATAGGTATGGCCTGGTGGTGGATGTTAATGTATATCACTGTATTACGTGTATTATAGGTATGGTCTGGTGCTGGATGTTACTGTATACACTGTATTACGTGTATTATAGGTATGGTCTGGTTGTGGATGTTACTGTATACACTGTATTACGTGTATTATAGGTATGGCCTGGTGGTGGATGTTACTGTATACACTGTATTACGTGTATTATAGGTATGGTCTGGTGGGGGATGTTACTGTATATCACTGTATTACGTATATTATAGGTATGGCCTGGTGGTGGATGTTACTGTATACACTGTATTACGTGTATTATAGGTATGGTCTGGTGGTGGATGTTACTGTATATCACTGTATTACGTGTATTATAGGTATGGTCTGGTGGTGGATGTTGCTGTATATCACTGTATTACGTGTATTATAGGTATGGTCTGGTGGTGGATGTTAATGTATACAGTGTATTACGTGTATTATAGGTATGGCCTGGTGTTAGTTGTTAATGTATACAATGTATTACGTGTATTATAGGTATGGTTTGATGGTGGATGTTACTGTATACACTGTATTACGTGTATTATAGGTATGGTCTGGTGGTGGATGTTACTGTATACACTGTATTACGTGTATTATATGTATGGCCTGGTGTTGGATGTTAATGTATATCACTGTATTACGTGTAATATAGGTATGGTCTAGTGGTGGATGTTACACTATACACTGTATTACGTGTATTATAGGTATGGTCTGGTGGTGGATGGTACTGTATATCACTGTATTACGTGTATTATAGGTATGGCCTGGTGGTGGATGTTAATGTATATCACTGTATTACGTGTATTATAGGTATGGTCTGGTGGTGGATGTTACTGTATACACTGTATTACGTGTATTATAGGTATGGTCTGGTGGTGGATGTTACTGTATAACACTGTATTACGTGTATTATAGGTATGGTCTGGTGTTGGATGTTAATGTATACAATGTATTACGTGTATAATAGGTATGGTTTGATGGTGGATGTTACTGTATACACTGTATTACGTGTATTATAGGTATGGTCTGGTGGTGGATGTTACTGTATACATTGTATTACGTGTATTATAGGTATGGTGTGGTGGTGGATGTTAATGTATACAATGTATTACGTGTATTATAGGTATGGTCTGGTGGTGGATGTTAATGTATACACTGTATTACGTGTATTATAGGTATGGTCTAATGGTGGATGTTACTGTATACACTGTATTACGTGTATTATAGTTATGGTCTGGTGGTGGATGTTAATGTATACACTGTATTACGTGTATTATAGGTATGGTCTGGTGGTTGATGTTACTGTATACACTGTATTACGTGTATTATAGGTATGGCCTGGTGGTGGATGTTACTGTATACACTGTATTACGTGTATTATAGGTATGGCCTCGTGTTGGATGTTACTGTATACACTGAATTACGTGTATTATAGGTATGGTCTGGTGGTGGATGTTAATGTATACACTGTATTACGTGTATTATAGGTATGGTCTGATGGTGGATGTGTCTGTATACACTGTATTACGTGTATTATAGGTATGGTCTGGTGGTGGATGTTAATGTATACACTGTATTACGTGTATTATAGGTATGGTCTGGTGGTTGATGTTACTGTATACACTGTATTACGTGTATAATAGGTATGGCCTGGTGGTGGATGTTACTGTATACACTGTATTACGTGTATTATAGGTATGGCCTGGTGGTGGATGTTACTGTATACACTGTATTACGTGTATTATAGGAATGGCCTGGTGGTGGATGTTACTGTATCACTGTATTACGTGTATTATAGGTATGGTCTGGTGTTGGATGTTACTGTATATCACTATATTACGTGTATTATAGGTATGGCCTGGTGGTGGATGTTACTATATATCACTATATTACGTGTATTATAGGTATGGCCTGGTGGTGGATGTTACTGTATACACTGTATTACGTGTATTATAGGTATGGTCTGGTGGTGGATGTTAATGTATATCACTGTATTACGTGTATTATAGGTATGGTCTGGTGTTGGATTTTAATGTATACAATGTATTACGTGTATTATAGGTATGGTCTGGTGGTGGATGTTACTGTATATCACTGTATTACGTGTATTATAGGTATGGTTTGATGGTGGATGTTACTGTAAACACTGTATTACGTGTATTATAGGTATGGTCTGGTGTTGGATGTTAATGTATACAATGTATTACGTGTATTATAGGTATGGTTTGATGGTGGATGTTACTGTATACACTGTATTACGTGTATAATAGGTATGGTTTGATGGTGGATGTTAATGTATACACTGTATTACGTGTATTATAGGTATGGTTTGATGGTGGATGTTAATGTATACAATGTATTACGTGTATTATAGGTATGGTCTGGTGGTGGATGTTAATGTATACAATGTATTACGTGTATTATAGGTATGGCCTGGTGTTGGATGTTACTGTATACACTGTATTACGTGTATTATAGGTATGGCCTGGTGTTGGATGTTACTGTATACACTGTATTACGTGTATTATAGGTATGGTCTGATGGTGGATGTTAATGTATACAATGTATTACGTGTATTATAGGTATGGTTTGATGGTGGATGTTACTGTATACACTGTATTACGTGTATTATATGTATGGCCTGGTGTTGGATGTTAACGTATATCACTGTATTACGTGTATTATAGGTATGGCCTGGTGGTGGATGTTACTGTATACAATGTATTACGTGTATTATAGGTATGGTCTGGTGGTGGATGTTACTGTATACACTGTATTACGTGTATTATTGGTATGGCCTGGTTGTGGATGTTACTGTATACACTGTATTACGTGTATTATAGGTATGGCCTGGTGGTGGATGTTAATGTATATCACTGTATTACGTGTATTATAGGTATGGTCTGGTGCTGGATGTTACTGTATACACTGTATTACGTGTATTATAGGTATGGTCTGGTTGTGGATGTTACTGTATACACTGTATTACGTGTATTATAGGTATGGCCTGGTGGTGGATGTTACTGTATACACTGTATTACGTGTATTATAGGTATGGTCTGGTGGGGGATGTTACTGTATATCACTGTATTACGTATATTATAGGTATGGCCTGGTGGTGGATGTTACTGTATACACTGTATTACGTGTATTATAGGTATGGTCTGGTGGTGGATCTTACTGTATATCACTGTATTACGTGTATTATAGGTATGGTCTGGTGGTGGATGTTGCTGTATATCACTGTATTACGTGTATTATAGGTATGGTCTGGTGGTGGATGTTAATGTATACAGTGTATTACGTGTATTATAGGTATGGCCTGGTGTTGGATGTTAATGTATACAATGTATTACGTGTATTATAAGTATGGTTTGATGGTGGATGTTACTGTATACACTGTATTACGTGTATTATAGGTATGGTCTGGTGGTGGATGTTACTGTATACACTGTATTACGTGTATTATATGTATGGCCTGGTGTTGGATGTTAATGTATATCACTGTATTACGTGTAATATAGGTATGGTCTAGTGGTGGATGTTACACTATACACTGTATTACGTGTATTATAGGTATGGTCTGGTGGTGGATGTTACTGTATATCACTGTATTACGTGTATTATAGGTATGGCCTGGTGGTGGATGTTAATGTATATCACTGTATTACGTGTATTATAGGTATGGTCTGGTGGTGGATGTTACTGTATACACTGTATTACGTGTATTATAGGTATGGTCTGGTGGTGGATGTTACTGTATATCACTGTATTACGTGTATTATAGGTATGGTCTGGTGTTGGATGTTAATGTATACAATGTATTACGTGTTTTATAGGTATGGTTTGATGGTGGATGTTACTGTATACACTGTATTACGTGTATTATAGGTATGGTCTGGTGGTGGATGTTACTGTATACATTGTATTACGTGTATTATAGGTATGGTCTGGTGGTGGATGTTAATGTATACAATGTATTACGTGTATTATAGGTATGGTCTGGTGGTGGATGTTAATGTATACACTGTATTACGTGTATTATAGGTATGGTCTGATGGTGGATGTTACTGTATACACTGTATTACGTGTATTATAGTTATGGTCTGGTGGTGGATGTTAATGTATAGACTGTATTACGTGTATTATAGGTATGGTCTGGTGGTTGATGTTACTGTATACACTGTATTACGTGTATTATAGGTATGGCCTAGTGTTGGATGTTACTGTATACACTGTATTACGTGTATTATAGGTATGGTCTGGTGGTGGATGTTAATGTATACACTGTATTACGTGTATTATAGGTATGGTCTGATGGTGGATGTTACTGTATACACTGTATTACGTGTATTATAGGTATGGTCTGGTGGTGGATGTTAATGTATACACTGTATTACGTGTATTATAGGTATGGTCTGGTGGTTGATGTTACTGTATACACTGTATTACGTGTATAATAGGTATGGCCTGGTGGTGGATGTTACTGTATACACTGTATTACGTGTATTATAGGTATGGCCTGGTGGTGGATGTTACTGTATATCACTGTATTACGTGTATTATAGGTATGGTTTGATGGTGGATGTTACTGTATATCACTATATTACGTGTATTATAGGTATGGCCTGGTGGTGGATGTTACTGTATACACTGTATTACGTGTATTATAGGTATGGTCTGGTGGTGGATGTTACTGTATACACTGTATTACGTGTATTATAGGAATGGTCTGGTGGTGGATGTTAATGTATACAGTGTATTACGTGTATTATAGGTATGGCCTGGTGTTGGATGTTAATGTATACAATGTATTACGTGTATTATAAGTATGGTTTGATGGTGGATGTTACTGTATACACTGTATTACGTGTATTATAGGTATGGTCTGGTGGTGGATGTTACTGTATACACTGTATTACGTGTATTATATGTATGGCCTGGTGTTGGATGTTAATGTATATCACTGTATTACGTGTAATATAGGTATGGTCTAGTGGTGGATGTTACACTATACACTGTATTACGTGTATTATAGGTATGGTCTGGTGGTGGATGTTACTGTATATCACTGTATTACGTGTATTATAGGTATGGCCTGGTGGTGGATGTTAATGTATATCACTGTATTACGTGTATTATAGGTATGGTCTGGTGGTGGATGTTACTGTATACACTGTATTACGTGTATTATAGGTATGGTCTGGTGGTGGATGTTACTGTATATCACTGTAATACGTGTATTATAGGTATGGCCTGGTGGTGGATGTTACTGTATCACTGTATTACGTGTATTATAGGTATGGTCTGGTGTTGGATGTTACTGTATATCACTATATTACGTGTATTATAGGTATGGCCTGGTGGTGGATGTTACTATATATCACTATATTACGTGTATTATAGGTATGGCCTGGTGGTGGATGTTACTGTATACACTGTATTACGTGTATTATAGGTATGGTCTGGTGGTGGATGTTACTGTATATCACTGTATTACGTGTATTATAGGTATGGTCTGGTGTTGGATTTTAATGTATACAATGTATTACGTGTATTATAGGTATGGTCTGGTGGTGGATGTTACTGTATATCACTGAATTACGTGTATTATAGGTATGGTTTGATGGTGGATGTTACTGTAAACACTGTATTACGTGTATTATAGGTATGGTCTGGTGTTGGATGTTAATGTATACAATGTATTACGTGTATTATAGGTATGGTTTGATGGTGGATGTTACTGTATACACTGTATTACGTGTATAATAGGTATGGTTTGATGGTGGATGTTAATGTATACACTGTATTACGTGTATTATAGGTATGGTTTGATGGTGGATGTTAATGTATACAATGTATTACGTGTATTATAGGTATGGTCTGGTGGTGGATGTTAATGTATACAATGTATTACGTGTATTATAGGTATGGCCTGGTGTTGGATGTTACTGTATACACTGTATTACGTGTATTATAGGTATGGCCTGGTGTTGGATGTTACTGTATACACTGTATTACGTGTATTATAGGTATGGTCTGATGGTGGATGTTAATGTATACAATGTATTACGTGTATTATAGGTATGGTTTGATGGTGGATGTTACTGTATACACTGTATTACGTGTATTATATGTATGGCCAGGTGTTGGATGTTAACGTATATCACTGTATTACGTGTATTATAGGTATGGCCTGGTGGTGGATGTTACTGTATACAATGTATTACGTGTATTATAGGTATGGTCTGGTGGTGGATGTTACTGTATACACTGTATTACGTGTATTATTGGTATGGCCTGGTTGTGGATGTTACTGTATACACTGTATTACGTGTATTATAGGTATGGCCTGGTGGTGGATGTTAATGTATATCACTGTATTACGTGTATTATAGGTATGGTCTGGTGCTGGATGTTACTGTATACACTGTATTACGTGTATTATAGGTATGGTCTGGTTGTGGATGTTACTGTATACACTGTATTACGTGTATTATAGGTATGGCCTGGTGGTGGATGTTACTGTATACACTGTATTACGTGTATTATATGTATGGTCTGGTGGGGGATGTTACTGTATATCACTGTATTACGTATATTATAGGTATGGCCTGGTGGTGGATGTTACTGTATACACTGTATTACGTGTATTATAGGTATGGTCTGGTGGTGGATCTTACTGTATATCACTGTATTACGTGTATTATAGGTATGGTCTGGTGGTGGATGTTGCTGTATATCACTGTATTACGTGTATTATAGGTATGGTCTGGTGGTGGATGTTAATGTATACAGTGTATTACGTGTATTATAGGTATGGCCTGGTGTTGGATGTTAATGTATACAATGTATTACGTGTATTATAGGTATGGTTTGATGGTGGATGTTACTGTATACACTGTATTACGTGTATTATAGGTATGGTCTGGTGGTGGATGTTACTGTATACACTGTATTACGTGTATTATATGTATGGCCTGGTGTTGGATGTTAATGTATATCACTGTATTACGTGTAATATAGGTATGGTCTAGTGGTGGATGTTACACTATACACTGTATTACGTGTATTATAGGTATGGTCTGGTGGTGGATGTTACTGTATATCACTGTATTACGTGTATTATAGGTATGGCCTGGTGGTGGATGTTAATGTATATCACTGTATTACGTGTATTATAGGTATGGTCTGGTGGTGGATGTTACTGTATACACTGTATTACGTGTATTATAGGTATGGTCTGGTGGTGGATGTTACTGTATATCACTGTATTACGTGTATTATAGGTATGGTCTGGTGTTGGATGTTAATGTATACAATGTATTACGTGTTTTATAGGTATGGTTTGATGGTGGATGTTACTGTATACACTGTATTACGTGTATTATAGGTATGGTCTGGTGGTGGATGTTACTGTATACATTGTATTACGTGTATTATAGGTATGGTCTGGTGGTGGATGTTAATGTATACAATGTATTACGTGTATTATAGGTATGGTCTGGTGGTGGATGTTAATGTATACACTGTATTACGTGTATTATAGGTATGGTCTGATGGTGGATGTTACTGTATACACTGTATTACGTGTATTATAGTTATGGTCTGGTGGTGGATGTTAATGTATAGACTGTATTACGTGTATTATAGGTATGGTCTGGTGGTTGATGTTACTGTATACACTGTATTACGTGTATTATAGGTATGGCCTGGTGGTGGATGTTACTGTATACACTGTATTACGTGTATTATAGGTATGGCCTAGTGTTGGATGTTACTGTATACACTGTATTACGTGTATTATAGGTATGGTCTGGTGGTGGATGTTAATGTATACACTGTATTACGTGTATTATAGGTATGGTCTGATGGTGGATGTTACTGTATACACTGTATTACGTGTATTATAGGTATGGTCTGGTGGTGGATGTTAATGTATACACTGTATTACGTGTATTATAGGTATGGTCTGGTGGTTGATGTTACTGTATACACTGTATTACGTGTATAATAGGTATGGCCTGGTGGTGGATGTTACTGTATACACTGTATTACGTGTATTATAGGTATGGCCTGGTGGTGGATGTTACTGTATATCACTGTATTACGTGTATTATAGGTATGGTTTGATGGTGGATGTTACTGTATATCACTATATTACGTGTATTATAGGTATGGCCTGGTGGTGGATGTTACTGTATACACTGTATTACGTGTATTATAGGTATGGTCTGGTGGTGGATGTTACTGTATACACTGTATTACGTGTATTATAGGAATGGTCTGGTGGTGGATGTTAATGTATACAGTGTATTACGTGTATTATAGGTATGGCCTGGTGTTGGATGTTAATGTATACAATGTATTACGTGTATTATAAGTATGGTTTGATGGTGGATGTTACTGTATACACTGTATTACGTGTATTATAGGTATGGTCTGGTGGTGGATGTTACTGTATACACTGTATTACGTGTATTATATGTATGGCCTGGTGTTGGATGTTAATGTATATCACTGTATTACGTGTAATATAGGTATGGTCTAGTGGTGGATGTTACACTATACACTGTATTACGTGTATTATAGGTATGGTCTGGTGGTGGATGTTACTGTATATCACTGTATTACGTGTATTATAGGTATGGCCTGGTGGTGGATGTTAATGTATATCACTGTATTACGTGTATTATAGGTATGGTCTGGTGGTGGATGTTACTGTATACACTGTATTACGTGTATTATAGGTATGGTCTGGTGGTGGATGTTACTGTATATCACTGTATTACGTGTATTATAGGTATGGTCTGGTGTTGGATGTTAATGTATACAATGTATTACGTGTTTTATAGGTATGGTTTGATGGTGGATGTTACTGTATACACTGTATTACGTGTATTATAGGTATGGTCTGGTGGTGGATGTTACTGTATACATTGTATTACGTGCATTATAGGTATGGTCTGGTGGTGGATGTTAATGTATACAATGTATTACGTGTATTATAGGTATGGTCTGGTGGTGGATGTTAATGTATACACTGTATTACGTGTATTATAGGTATGGTCTGATGGTGGATGTTACTGTATACACTGTATTACGTGTATTATAGTTATGGTCTGGTGGTGGATGTTAATGTATACACTGTATTACGTGTATTATAGGTATGGTCTGGTGGTTGATGTTACTGTATGCACTGTATTACGTGTATTATAGGTATGGCCTGGTGGTGGATGTTACTGTATACACTGTATTACGTGTATTATAGGTATGGCCTGGTGTTGGATGTTACTGTATACACTGTATTACGTGTATTATAGGTATGGTCTGGTGGTGGATGTTAATGTATACACTGTATTACGTGTATTATAGGTATGGTCTGATGGTGGATGTTACTGTATACACTGTATTACGTGTATTATAGGTATGGTCTGGTGGTGGATGTTAATGTATACACTGTATTACGTGTATTATAGGTATGGTCTGGTGGTTGATGTTACTGTATACACTGTATTACGTGCATAATAGGTATGGCCTGGTGATGGATGTTACTGTATACACTGTATTACGTGTATTATAGGTATGGCCTGCTGGTGGATGTTACTGTATATCACTGTATTACGTGTATTATAGGTATGGTTTGATGGTGGATGTTACTGTATATCACTATATTACGTGTATTATAGGTATGGCCTGGTGGTGGATGTTACTGTATACACTGTATTACGTGTATTATAGGTATGGTCTGGTGGTGGATGTTACTGTATACACTGTATTACGTGTATTATAGGAATGGCCTGGTGGTGGATGTTACTGTATCACTGTATTACGTGTATTATAGGTATGGTCTGGTGTTGGATGTTACTGTATATCACTATATTACGTGTATTATAGGTATGGCCTGGTGGTGGATGTTACTATATATCACTATATTACGTGTATTATAGGTATGGCCTGGTGGTGGATGTTACTGTATACACTGTATTACGTGTATTATAGGTATGGTCTGGTGGTGGATGTTACTGTATATCACTGTATTACGTGTATTATAGGTATGGTTTGATGGTGGATGTTACTGTATACACTGTATTACGTGTATTATAGGTATGGCCTGGTGGTGGATGTTAATGTATACACTGTATTACGTGTATTATAGGTATGGTCTGGTGTTGGATGTTAATGTATACACTGTATTACGTGTATTATAGGTATGGCCTGGTGGTGGATGTTACTGTATACACTGTATTACGTGTATTATAGGTATGGTCTGGTGGTGGATGTTACTGTATACACTGTATTACGTGTATTATAGGTATGGTCTGGTGGTGGATGTTAATGTATACACTGTATTACGTGTATTATAGGTATGGTCTGGTGGTGGATGTTACTGTATACACTGTATTACGTGTATTATAGGTATGGTCTGGTGGTGGATGTTACTGTATATCACTGTATTACGTGTATTATAGGTATTGTCTGGTGGTGGATGTTAATGTATACACTGTATTACGTGGATTATAGGTATGGTCTGGTGGTGGATGTTACTGTATATCACTGTATTAAGTGTATTATAGGTATGGTCTGGTGGTGGATGTTACTGTATATCACTGTATTACGTGTATTATAGGTATGGTCTGGTGGTGGATGTTAATGTATACACTGTATTACGTGTATTATAGGTATGGTCTGGTGGTGGATGTTACTGTATATCACTGTATTAAGTGTATTATAGGTATGGTCTGGTGGTGGATGTTACTGTATATCACTGTATTACGTGTATTATAGCTATGGTCTGGGGGTGGATGTTACTGTATATCACTGTATTAAGTGTATTATAGGTATGGTCTGGTGGTGGATGTTACTGTATATCACTGTATTACGTGTATTATAGGTATGGCCTGGTGGTGGATGTTACTGTATACAATGTATTACGTGTATTATAGGTATGGCCTGGTGGTGGATGTTACTGTATATCAATGTATTACGTATATTATAGGTATGGTCTGGTGGTGGATGTTACTGTATACACTGTATTACGTGTATTATAGGTATGGTCTGGTGGTGGATGTTACTGTATACAATGTATTACGTGTATTATAGGTATGGCCTGGTTGTGGATGTTACTGTATATCACTGTATTACGTGTATTATAGGGATGGTCTGGTGGTAGATGTTACTGTATATCACTGTATTACGTGTATTATAGGTATGGTCTGGTTGTGGATGTTACTGTATATCACTGTATTACGTGTATTATAGGGATGGTCTGGTGGTGGATGTTACTGTATATCACGGTATTACGTGTATTATAGGGATGGTCTGGTGGTGGATGTTACTGTATATCACTGTATTACGTTTATTATAGGTATGGCCTGGTGGTGGATGTTACTGTATATCACTGCATTACGTGTATCATAGGGATGGTCTGGTGGTGGATGTTACTGTATACACTGTATTACATGTATTATAGGTATGGTCTGGTGGTGGATGTTACTGTATACACTGTATTACGTGTTTTATAGGTATGGTCTGGTGGTGGATGTTACTGTATACACTGTATTACGTGTATTATAGGGATGGTCTGGTGGTGGATTTTACTGTATACACTGTATTAAGTGTAATATAGGTATGGCCTTGTGGTGGATGTTACTGTATATCACTGTATTACGTGTATTATAGGTATGGCCTGGTGGTGGATGTTACTGTATATCACTGTATTACGTATATTATAGGTATGGTCTGGTGGTGGATGTTACTGTATATCACTGTATTACGTGTATTATAGGTATGGCCTGGTGGTGTATGTTACTGTATACACTGTATTACGTGTATTATAGGTATGGCCTTGTGGTGGATGTTACTGTATACACTGTATTATAGGTATGGTCTGGTGGTGGATGTTACTATATGTCACTGTATTACGTGTATTATAGGTATGGCCTGGTGGTGGATGTTACTGTATACACTGTATTACGTGTATTATAGGTATGGCCTTGTGGTGGATGTTACTGTATACACTGTATTATAGGTATGGTCTGGTGGTGGATGTTACTATATATCACTGTATTACGTGTATTATAGGTATGGCCTGGTGGTGGATGTTACTGTATACACTGTATTACGTGTATTATAGGTATGGCCTTCTGGTGGATGTTACTGTATACACTGTATTATAGGTATGGTCTGGTGGTGGATGTTACTATATATCACTGTATAACGCGTATTATAGGTATGGCCTGGTGGTGGATGTTACTGTATACACTGTATTACGTGTATTATAGGTATGGTCTGGTGGTGGATGTTACTGTATATCACTGTATTACGTGTATTATAGGTATGGCCTTGTGGTGGATGTTACTGTATACACTGTATTATAGGTATGGTCTGGTGGTGGATGTTACTGTATACACTGTATTTCGTGTATTGTAGGTATGGCCTGGTGGTGGATGTTACTGTATACACTGTATTACGTGTATTATAGGTATGGCCTTGTGGTGGATGTTACTGTA
This sequence comes from Limnoperna fortunei, assembly GCA_944474755.1. Classification (NCBI taxonomy): domain Eukaryota; kingdom Metazoa; phylum Mollusca; class Bivalvia; order Mytilida; family Modiolidae; genus Limnoperna; species Limnoperna fortunei. Next base: position 99,068,571 of record OX104116.1, read on the forward strand.
TACACTGTATTATAGGTATGGTCTGGTGGTGGATGTTACTGTATACACTGTATTACGTGTATTATAGGTATGGTCTGGTGATGGATGTTACTGTATACACTGTATTACGTGTATTATAGGTATGGTCTGGTGGTGGATGTTACTGTATACACTGTATTACGTGTATTAATTGTATGGCCTGGTGGTGGATGTTATTGTATATCACTGTATTACGTGTATTATAGGTATGGCCTGGTGGTGGATGTTACTGTATATCACTATAATACGTGTATTATAGGTATGGCCTGGTGGTGGATGTTACTGTATACACTGTATTACGTGTATTATAGGTATGGTCTGGTGGTGGATGTTACTGTATATCACTGTATTACGTGTATTATAGGTATGGTCTGGTGGTGGATGTTACTATATCTCACTGTATTACGTGTATTATAGGTATGGCCTGGTGGTGGATGTTACTGTATATCACTGTATTACGTGTATTATAGGTATGGCCTGGTGGTGGATGTTACTGTATATCACTGTATTACGTGTATTATAGGTATGGTCTGGTGGTGGATGTTACTGTATATCACTGTATTACGTGTATTATAGGTATGGCCTGGTGGTGGATGTTACTGTATATCACTGTATTACGTGTATTATAGGTATGGCCTGGTGGTGGATGTTACTGTATATCACTGTATTACTTGTATTATAGGTATGGTCTGGTGGTGGATGTTACTGTATATCACTGTATTACGTGTATTATAGGTATGGTCTGGTGGTGGGTGTTACTGTATACACTGTATTACGTGTATTATAGGTATGGTCTGGTGGTGGATGTTACTGTATACACTGTATTACGTGTATTATAGGTATGGTCTGGTGGTGGATGTTACTGTATATCACCGTATTACGTGTATTATTGGTTTGGTCTGGTAATGGATGTTACTGTATACATTGTATTACGTGTATTATTGGTATGGCCTGGTGGTGGATGTTACTGTATACACTGTATTACCTGTATTATAGGTATGGCCTGGTGGTGGATGTTACTGTATATCACTGTATTACGTGTATTATAGGTATGGCCTGGTGGTGGATGTTACTGTATACACTGTATTACGTGTATTATAGGTATGGTCTGGTGGTGGATTTTACTGTATATCACTGTATTACGTATATTATAGGTATGGCCTGGTGGTGGATGTTACTGTATACACTGTATTACGTGTATTATAGGTATGGTCTGGTGGTGGATGTTACTGTATATCACTGTATTACGTATATTATAGGTATGGCCTGGTGGTGGATGTTACTGTATACACTGTATTACGTGTATTATAGGTATTGTCTGGTGGTGGATGTTACTGAATATCACTGTATTACGTATATTATAGGTATGGCCTGGTGGTGGATGTTACTGTATACACTGTATTACGTGTATTATAGGTATGGTCTGGTGGTGGATGTTACTGAATATCACTGTATTACGTATATTATAGGTATGGCCTGGTGGTGGATGTTACTGTATACACTGTATTACGTGTATTATAGGTATGGTCTGGTGGTGGATGTTACTGAATATCACTGTATTACGTATATTATAGGTATGGCCTGGTGGTGGATGTTACTGTATACACTGTATTACGTGTATTATAGGTATGGTCTGGTGGTGGATGTTACTGTATACACTGTATTACTTGTATTATAGGTATGGTCTGGTGGTGGATGTTACTGAATATCACTGTATTACGTATATTATAGGTATGGTCTGGTGGTTGATGTTACTGTATACACTGTATTACGTGTATTATAGGTATGGTCTGGTGGTTGATGTTACTGTATACACTGTATTACGTATATTATAGGTATGGCCTGGTTCTGGATGTTACTGTATACACTGTATTACGTGTATTATAGGTATGGTCTGGTGGTGGATGTTACTGAATATCACTGTATTACGTATATTATAGGTATGGTCTGGTGGTTGATGTTACTGTATACACTGTATTACGTGTATTATAGGTATGGCCTTGTGGTGGATGTTACTGTATACACTGTATTATAGGTATGGTCTGGTAATGGATGTTACTATATATCACTGTATTACGTGTATTGTAGGTATGGCCTGGTGGTGGATGTTACTGTATACACTGTATTACGTGTATTATAGGTATGGCCTTGTGGTGGATGTTACTGTATACACTGTATTATAGGTATGGTCTGGTGGTGGATGTTACTGTATACACTGTATTACGTGTATTATAGGTATGGTCTGGTGATGGATGTTACTGTATACACTGTATTACGTGTATTATAGGTATGGTCTTGTGGTGGATGTTACTGTATACACTGTATTACGTGTATTAATTGTATGGCCTGGTGGTGGATGTTATTGTATATCACTGTATTACGTGTATTATAGGTATGGCCTGGTGGTGGATGTTACTGTATATCACTATATTACGTGTATTATAGGTATAGCCTGGTGGTGGATGTTACTGTATACACTGTATTACGTGTATTATAGGTATGGTCTGGTGGTGGATGTTACTGTATATCACTGTATTACGTGTATTATAGGTATGGTCTGGTGGTGGATGTTACTATATCTCACTGTATTACGTGTATTATAGGTATGGCCTGGTGGTGGATGTACCTGTATATCACTGTATTACGTGTATTATAGGTATGGCCTGGTGGTGGATGTTACTGTATATCACTGTATTACGTGTATTATAGGTATGGTCTGGTGGTGGATGTTACTGTATATCACTGTATTACGTGTATTATAGGTATGGCCTGGTGGTGGATGTTACTGTATATCACTGTATTACGTGTATTATAGGTATGGCCTGGTGGTGGATGTTACTGTATATCACTGTATTACTTGTATTATAGGTATGGTCTGGTGGTGGATGTTACTGTATATCACTGTATTACGTGTATTATAGGTATGGCCTGGTGGTGGATGTTACTGTATACACTGTATTACGTGTATTATAGGTATGGTCTGGTGGTGGATGTTACTGTATACACTGTATTACGTGTATTATAGGTATGGTCTGGTGGTGGATGTTACTGTATACACTGTACTACGTGTATTATAGGTATGGTCTGGTGGTGGATGTTACTGTATATCACCGTATTACGTGTATTATTGGTTTGGTCTGGTAATGGATGTTACTGTATACATTGTATTACGTGTATTATTGGTATGGCCTGGTGGTGGATGTTACTGTATACACTGTATTACGTGTATTATAAGTATGGCCTGGTGGTGGATGTTACTGTATACACTGTATTACGTGTATTATAGGTATGGTCTGGTGGTGGATTTTACTGTATATCACTGTATTACGTATATTATAGGTATGGCCTGGTGGTGGATGTTACTGTATACACTGTATTACGTGTATTATAGGTATGGTCTGGTGGTGGATGATACTGTATATCACTGTATTACGTATATTATAGGTATGGCCTGGTGGTGGATGTTACTGTATACACTGTATTACGTGTATTATAGGTATGGTCTGGTGGTGGATGTTACTGTATATCACTGTATTACGTATATTATAGGTATGGCCTGGTGGTGGATGTTACTGTATACACTGTATTACGTGTATTATAGGTATTGTCTGGTGGTGGATGTTACTGAATATCACTGTATTACGTATATTATAGGTATGGCCTGGTGGTGGATGTTACTGTATACACTGTATTACGTGTATTATAGGTATGGTCTGGTGGTGGATGTTACTGAATATCACTGTATTACGTATATTATAGGTATGGCCTGGTGGTGGATGTTACTGTATACACTGTATTACGTGTATTATAGGTATGGTCTGGTGGTGGATGTTACCGAATATCACTGTATTACGTATATTATAGGTATGGCCTGGTGGTGGATGTTACTGTATACACTGTATTACGTGTATTATAGGTATGGTCTGGTGGTGGATGTTACTGTATACACTGTATTACGTGTATTATAGGTATGGTCTGGTGGTGGATGTTACTGAATATCACTGTATTACGTATATTATAGGTATGGTCTGGTGGTTGATGTTACTGTATACACTGTATTACGTGTATTATAGGTATGGTCTGGTGGTTGATGTTACTGTATACACTGTATTACGTATATTATAGGTATGGCCTGGTTGTGGATGTTACTGTATACACTGTATTACGTGTATTATAGGTATGGTCTGGTGGTGGATGTTACTGTATACACTGTATTACGTGTATTATAGGTATGGTCTGGTGGTGGATGTTACTGTATACACTGTATTACGTGTATTATAGGTATGGCCTGGTGGTGGATGTTACTATATATCACTGTATTACGTGTATTATAGGTATGGTCTGGTGGTGGATGTTACTGTATACAATGTATTACGTGTATTATAGGTATGGTCTGGTGGTTGATGTTACTATATATCACTGTATTACGTGTATTATAGGTATGGTCTGGTGGTGGATGTTACTGTATACACTGTATTACGTGTATTATAGGTATGGCCTGGTGGTTGATGTTACTGTATACATTGTATTACGTGTATTATAGGTATGGTCTGGTGGTGGATGTTACTATATATCACTGTATTACGTGTATTATAGGTATGGTCTGGTGGTGGATGTTACTGTATATCACTGTATTAAGTGTATTATAGGTATGGTCTGGTGGTGAATGTTACTGTATACACTGTATTACGTGTATTATAGGTATGGTCTAGTGGTGGATGTTACTATATATCACTGTATTACGTGTATTATAGGTATGGTCTAGTGGTGGATGTTACTATATATCACTGTATTACGTGTATTATAGGTATGGTCTAGTGGTGGATGTTACTATATATCACTGTATTACGTGTATTATAGGTATGGTCTAGTGGTGGATGTTACTATATATCACTGTATTACGTGTATTATAGGTATGGTCTAGCGGTGGATGTTACTGTATACACTGTATTACGTGTATTATAGGTATGGTCTGGTGGTGGATGTTACTGTATACACTGTATTACGTGTATTATAGGTATGGCCTGGTGGTGGATGTTACTGTATATCACTGTAATACGTGTATTATAGGTATGGCCTGGTGGTGGATGTTACTGTATACACTGTATTACGTGTATTATAGGTATGGTCTGGTGGTGGATGTTACTGTATATCACTGTATTACGTATATTATAGGTATGGCCTGGTGGTGGATGTTACTGTATACACTGTATTACGTGTATTATAGGTATGGCCTGGTTGTGGATGTTACTGTATACACTGTATTACGTGTATTATAGGTATGGTCTGGTGGTGGATGTTACTGTATATCACCGTATTACGTGTATTATTGGTTTGGTCTGGTAACGGATGTTACTGTATACATTGTATTACGTGTATTATTGGTATGGCCTGGTGGTGGATGTTACTGTATACACTGTATTACGTGTATTATAGGTATGGCCTGGTGGTGGATGTTACTGTATATCACTGTATTACGTGTTTTATAGGTATGGTCTGGTGGTGGATGTTACTGTATACACTGTATTACGTGTATTATAGGTATGGTCTGGTGGTGGATGTTACTGTATGTCACTGTATTACGTGTATTATAGGTATGGTCTGGTGGTTGATGTTACTATATATCACTGTATTACGTGTATTATAGGTTTGGTCTGGTGGTGGATGTTACTGTATACACTGTATTACGTTTATTATTGGTATGGTATGGTGGCGGATGTTACTGTATATAACTGTATTACGGGTATTATAGGTATGGCCTGGTGGTGGATGTTACTGTATACACTGTATTACGTGTATTATAGGTATGGTCTGGTGGTGGATGTTACTGTATATCACTGTATTACGTATATTATAGGTATGGCCTGGTGGTGGATGTTACTGTATACACTGTATTACGTGTATTATAGGTATGGCCTGGTTGTGGATGTTACTATATATCACTTAATTACGTGTATTATAGGTATGGCCTGGTGGTGGATGTTACTATATATCACTGTATTACGTGTATTATAGGTATGGTCTGGTGGTGGATGTTACTATATATCACTGTATTACGTGTATTATAGGTATGGTCTGGTGGTGGATGTTACTATATATCACTGTATTACGTGTATTATAGGTATGGCCTGGTGGTGGATGTTACTATATATCACTGTATTACGTGTATTATAGGTATGGCCTGGTTGTGGATGTTACTATATATCACTGTATTACGTGTATTATAGGTATGGTCTGGTGGTGGATGTTACTGTATATCACCGTATTACGTGTATTATTGGTTTGGTCTGGTAATGGATGTTACTGTATACATTGTATTACGTGTATTATAGGTATGGCCTGGTTATGGATGTTACTATATATCACTGTATTACGTGTATTATAGGTATGGCCTGGTGGGCGATGTTACTGTATATCACTGTATTACGTGTATTATTGGTATGGTCTGGTGGTGGATGTTACTGTATACACTGTATTACGTGTATTATAGGTATGGTCTGGTGGTGGATGTTACTGTATACACTGTATTACGTGTATTATAGGTTTGGTCTGGTGGTGGATGTTACTGTATATCACTGTATTACGTATATTATAGGTATGGTCTGGTGGTGGATGTTACTGTATATCACTGTATTACGTGTATTATAGGTATGGTCTGGTGGTGGATGTTACTGTATACACTGTATTACGTGTATTATAGGTATGGTCTGGTGGTGCATGTTACTATATATCACTGTATTACGTGTATTATAGCTATGGCCTGGTTGTGGATGTTACTATATATCACTGTATAACGTGTATTATAGGTATGGCCTGGTGGTGGATGTTACTGTATATCACTGTATTACGTGTATTATTGGTAAAGTCTGGTGGTGGATGTTACTATATATCACTGTATTACGTGTATTATAGGTATGGTCTGGTGGTGGATGTTATTGTGTACACTGTATTACGTATATTATAGGTATGGCCTGGTGGTGGATGTTACTATGTATCACTGTATAACGTGTATTATAGGTATGGTCTGGTGGTGGATGTTATTGTGTACACTGTATTACGTGTATTATAGGTATGGCCTGGTGGTGGATGTTACTGTATATCACTGTATTACGTGTATTATAGGTATGGTCTTTTGGTGGATGTTTACTGTATACACTGTATTACGTGTATTATAGGTATGGTCTGGTGGTGGATGTTACTGTATACACTGTATTAGGTGTATTATAGGTGTGGCCTGGTGGTGGATGTTATTGTGTACACTGTATTACGTATATTATAGGTATGGCCTGGTGGTGGATGTTACTATATATCACTGTATAACGTGTATTATAGTTATGGTCTGGTGGTGGATGTTATTGTGTACACTGTATTACGTGTATTATAGGTATGGCCTGGTGGTGGATGTTACTGTATATCACTGTATTACGTGTATTATAGGTATGGTCTTTTGGTGGATGTTTACTGTATACACTGTATTACGTGTATTATAGGTATGGTCTGGTGGTGGATGTTACTGTATACACTGTATTAGGTGTATTATGGGGATGGCCTGGTGGTGGATGTTACTGTATATCACTGTATTACGTGTATTATAGGTATGGTCTGGTGGTGGATGTTACTATATATCACTGTATTACGTGTATTATAGGTATGGTCTGGTGGTGGATGTTACTGTATACACTGTATTACGTGTATTATAGGTGTGGCCTGGTGGTGGATGTTACTGTATATCACTGTATTACGTGTATTATAGGTATGGCCTGGTGTTGGATGTTACTGTATACACTGTATTACGTGTATTATAGGTATGGCCTGGTGGTGGATGTTACTGTATATCACTGTATTACGTGTATTATAGGTATGGTCTGGTGGTGGATGTTACTGTATATCACTGTATTACGTGTATTATAGGTATGGTCTGGTGGTGGATGTTACTGTATATCACTGTATTACGTGTATTATAGGTATGGTCTGGTGGTGCATGTTACTGTATACACTGTATTACGTGTATTATAGGTATGGTCTGGTGGTGGATGTTACTGTATACACTGTATTACGTGTATTATAGGTATGGCCTGGTGGTGGATGTTACTGTATATCACTGTAAAACGTGTATTATAGGTTGGTCTGGTGGTGGATGTTATTGTATATCACTGTATTACGTGTATTATAGGTATGGCCTGGTGGTGGATGTTGCTGTATATCACTGTATTACTTGTATTATTGGTAAAGTCTGGTGGTGGATGTTACTGTATACACTGTATTACGTGTATTATATATGTATGGCCTGGTGGTGAAAGTTTACTCTATACACTGTATTACGTGTACTTTTGGTTTGGCCTGGTGATTGGTGTTATTGTATATCACTGTATTACGTGTCTCGTTAGTTTATAGTGATGGTAAATAATTAACACAATAATGCCATGATTGTGTTAGAGTTTTCACCAATAGAACATGGGAAGATTTCGAACGCAGATTACGTCGTTTATCGACTCCACCCGTGATGTTGCTCAAAATTGGCCAAGCACTTCATATTGTTTAATAAGTACTCTTCATATACACTCTACAAAATAAATAAATATCATCAAATTGTGGGTATTTCGTTTTTTACTGCATTTACCCATTAGGTCTGGTGTCTTTTAGTCATTATCTCAGCTGTATTCGGATGATTATAAGTTTATATACATCAGTTTTTTTCGAAGGTCATCGAAAAACCAAATAGCAGCCTCCCGCGTCTCTATATCAGAGCACTAATTTTGGTTGAGTGATACAGCGTGCGATTTACTCATGTATCATATAAACTCTGTATCGCATGCTGTATCACCAATGTAGACCAATAACAGCCTCGAGGACCGTTGAGAACTGATATTGGTCGATTGGTCATACAGCATACGCTAAGGATTTTGCCATGTATTTTTTTATCGAGAGTATACTATACGGCATGTACTATACAGGGTAAGGGTATATGCGATACGATACGGTATTCGATATCCGGAGGGAATATCAGGTTTATGACTCCGGGGATTATATAGACGAAGGTAAAGGACCTCTATTGAATATAGTAGCACCCAAATCCTGTATTAAGTACTGACGTATGATTACTTGTTTATGGAAATTCTGCCCCACTATTGTACAGTATAGTCGACTTTAAAAACCTGTAGCATGTGTTAAAGTATGGTTAAGAAATATTTGTATGGCATTCGGCTTATAGATTTTCCACACAACCAGAGTTCTCTTAAGGCTGGTTCTATACCCTCTCACTGTAAATCGGTTTTATTCGGTTTTTTGTTAATATTGAAAAGAAAATAGCAAAGAAAACACAACACAAAACCAAAAACATAAAAAACAGAAAGAGAGTAACCCGAACCCAATAAATATCATGATCTACCATGGGTGCACTCATGTGTTCCGGACGAGTAAGAAGTGCCTGCCTCTAATTAGACACCCGTCGAGTTACTCACTGTCATCTCCAGGGAAATGTCAAATGCAGGAACAGGAAACACTACAACACTACCTATGACTCAGCGACGTTTGAGTAGTTTAGCAGTCAACAGCAGTGATCGGTCTAGAAAATTGGAATACCGATCGTAGGATCTAGAATAACGTATAAGTTGCGAAATTTACACAAACGCTGGAGCTGCTGGAATGTTGCTGTCGATGAACGGGAAGTTGACAATTGGAAAGTTGTTCAAGTCATCACGTTTGTCGTAGAGTTTATATATATTTATATAGTTTGTAGTTTTCCTGAGTCTAATTCTAGAAGTAGGTCTATGTAAGAGGCTGACCTTAGTGTATTGGTGGCTCGTTAGGGTAAATTGAATGTAAATAGTCACCAAATTTTGATGAGGGACAAAATATCATCAATGTAGCGAGATGTTAAATCAAAGGTCTGGGTCAGTGTCTTTTCTTTCTTCTTCAGTAGGCCTTCAAAGAATTCAGCCTCGTAAGAGTACAAAGACAGGTCGTCGAGGAGAGTACCAGAATTAGTACCCATTGGAATACCAACAGTCTTTTGAAAAACATGTCCTCTTTTTCCGTTTTTCTTGAAAAAGCAGAGTTTTTATAAGATCTTTAAGCCTGGTTTTAAGCTGCGTATAGTGTCGAAAAATCAAACGTTTTAATGCTGTTACAATGGGAAAGAGATTTTGACTTCAAGATGTCTATCAGGTCTTTTGAATTTTTTAATATCCACATTTCCTTTATTCCACTCATGCATGGAGTAGAAAGTATCACTGTATTTTTGAAGTCCCGTGTTTACTGTTGTTAAAATAGTGGTCAGGAGATTTCTGCTCAAATTGTAATCAAATCCGCACACATACAACGTTTTGCGTCATAATATTTTCCTTATCGAATATATATTTATAATATTTTAATTCAACTTTGTTTGAAACAACATCGACGTCAAATGAAAAAGTTGGGGTTTTTTAATTGTGGCGGTAAAGAAAACGACTAGACATAGTTAAACCCGTGTAAATCTTAGAAAAATATTTGTTGTATTCTAAAAATTCTTGCACAAATTGTGAAAAAAAAGTTAGAGTTTTCAATGTGTGAATTTTAAGTGCGGCAAATACGTCGAAAGATGTAATAAATTGATGAAAAGTGTAAAAATGTAAGGTTCCGCGTTTAGATATTCAAAATTCTCTCAGATGCAGAGGACATATAATTTAACTAAATATTTGTCAGGCAACAACTATCTATACCCAACACAATATACATTAAAATATTTTTTAAGGGTTTCTTGCGTTTTTACCGTGAACTGGTACTAAATTATTATAATTTAATATCAAATATGTACTAAATTATTATAATTTAATATCAAATATAGAAATTAGGATTTTCCTATATAATTTACGTGCAAATGGCAACCCTATGTGATAAAAGTTATGTGAAGACTATGAGTGGCGGTTGAGGTCAGAATTGCGCTGTTTGTAACGCGCTGGTTTACCAACGGGCTACTTCGTTAAAGTAACGCGCTCACTGAACGCGCTACTTTGTAAAAGTAACGCGCTTAGTACTTTGTAAAAGTAACGTGCCAGTTTGTAAAAGTAACGCGCTACTTTTTAAAAGTAACGCGCTACTTTGTGATAGCAGCGCGCTACTTTTTAAAAGTAGCGCGTTACTTAATTATTAAAGTGGAAAAGCAAATTCAACCAAATATAGTTACCAATCAAATGGAAGTTTACAAAAGTACCAAGTGTAGTCGCATTTTAGAAGAAATGACGCTTAATTCCCCTTTTTTCATCCCGCGTTAAAGTAATATGAATATTGAAACAGCCTAAAAGCTATCATCGCATATTTTATGGTTCAAGAAGTTACTTCAGAGCACCCTAAGAGTGCCTCTGCAATTCTGTAGTGACGTGCCGTCTTTAATGTGTTTGTGACGTCACGAAAAATGTAAAAAAAAATAAATAAAAAAAGCGTTTTTGAGATTGCAAAAAAATGTCTGACATTTTTGTTTTTATTTCAAGAATAAACACTTTAATTTAATCGAATGTAAAATTTATTTCTGTCTACTTTTAAATTATTTTTTTGTGCTCGACCACAATATTTTCTTCTGACAGCTCAGATACCATCCGATGCATGCATGTAACCGTATAGCTCGCATCTGCGATGCTCGCTATAAAATTTTAGAAGATGGACAGATTCAGTCAACTTATGAGAAGGGCGATGACGAGTATGAGGGAGGACCACAATGCTACCCAGTCAAATGACCAAGAAGATGCTGATTTTGTTATAAGGTTAGAGACAATAACCGCCGATGAATTAATAAGAAAGATCCTTTGAGTAGCTTCTTTACACCCGTCTGTCTTGCAATCAGAATGTTGGTCTTTGATTGTATCCTATATCGTTGATAAAAAAATCTTGTAAAAGTCCAATTATCTCTCCTAAATGATATTCAAGCGCAACGAAAGTTCTTCATGCACATCCCCATATGATGTACTCCTTCATGAAAGTTTCGTCAAAATCCATAAAGCAGTTTAAGAGAAGTTGCGCTAAAGAGATATCTGGACAGACAGACATGGTGATTCCCCAAAAACTTTAATTTTTGAGAGGTATGTTTCAAACAACCCTACCTTAAACCTTTGGAACAGTTCGCTCATACTAAGGCTGAGCCAGAACCACATTTGCCAACAGATTTGAGCATTTAAGTACTAGTAATTTATTTTGGACTAATTCTTTATAAATCTTGTAATTTAAAAATGTAATTGCATATATGGCAAGGTCAGATTTTGGAAACCCCAAAAATCAACGAGATAAAATTATTTGTATACTAGGAGGTACACTTGATTATTGAGGGGTTTAGAATAAGTTGTGGAGGAGATGGGTACCCTAAGGTGTACATTTAAGGACGGACGAACACCACTACCACTAATCAATCGGGTTTAGGAGGAGTTACAGATAAGAGATAGGTTCCTGAAGGTGTAAGGAAAGGATGGAAAGACACCCTAAACATTTTATACGGTTGTTTTAATGGTCTACATAATCAGATAATATCATAAAAACTATGGGTCAGTGCCAACAAATTCTTCGGTATTTGAAGGTAAGTCTAGAGGAGTTCAAAAATCACACTGAAATTCTGAAACATGAAGAGTGATCATCCTTAAACGTAATCTAATACTTTAACTGAAACAACCAATGGTGGTTGCAATATAGCTCACTCTAGAGTGGGGTATAATAAATCCTTTAACATGATTTGATGTTAAAATGCGAAATAAGATAACACGACGTTTTATTCTACTGTTATATTGTTTAATTTATTACAAAGTTTTTGTCACAAACTTTGTTGAGATGTTTATATGACAATAAAATTTGAATCTTAATATGAATTTTTTGTATATTAAGTAATTTATAATATCTTTGTGTTGCAATAAACTTTCTTTATTTGTTCAGTAATTGGAGACTCCCATATTAGGTAGCCATCGACCCATATTAAAGCCTCGGACTCGGCTGATGCCTCGACTTAATGCGGGAGTCTTGGATTTGAGTGGGGCCTGATATGGGAAACCCTGTATCACAATCTATATTTATTTTGACGTTTCTATTACTATAACTACTAAAACAAATTCTTCAATAGATACATTAAGAACTACAATTATAAAAAAGTATACCCACCTTGCTTGAATACTTTCAACAATGTCGTATGGGTATCAGAATTACACAGGCGAACAACATTTTCTATTGTAGACTGTGTTTGACAGAGAAACCTGTCCCTGTCGGAACTCCCCGCATGTAATCTGTTAGGCATTTGTTTATCTGTTTAGAACAGAGAATATAATTGGCTTGCTTTAAAAGGCTACCAGTTGAAGAAACTAACTAGATTGACTGAATCTGTCCATCTTCTTAAATTTTATACTTTAATGCGGGATGAAAAAAAGGGGGAATGAAGCGTTATTTCTTCTAAAATGCGACTACACTTGGTACCTTTGTAAACTTCAATTTGATTGGTAACTACATTTGGTTGAATTTTCTTTTCCACATTAATAAAGTAACGCGCTATTTTAGAAAGTAGCGCGCTACTGTCACAAATTAGTGCGTTACTTTTAAAAAGTAGCGCGTTACTTTCACAAAGTAGCGCGTTACAGTCATTTAACTGGAATTAGTATAAAGTAGCGCGCAGCTTTCTATAAGTAACGCGCTGCTTTTACCATTTTAAAGTAATGCGCTACTTTCTTAAAGTAGCGCGTTACTATAAGGAAGTAGCCCGTTCGTAAAACCAGCGCGTTACAAAACAGCGCAATAATGACATGAACTGCCACTCATAGAAGACCCATTTTCTGCTAGAAAATGCGCCATCGACATTTTAATTTCAAATTGAATCTTCAGAACGCGAATGTTAAAACATCAGAATTTTCTCAATGATATAAATTCCACTTTACACGTACAGGGCACTGTTTCATATTTTAAAACATCTCAAATTTCAGGATTTCCTCAACTCATCCTCAACTCAAATATTGGCCAATCAGATTGCTGGAAACCTCAAATTTGAGGAACAAACTCTCAATTTGAGAAGTTTTATGAAACTGAGACCAAATCAGTCATGACCATATTTGATTAGGGATATAGATGTACAATCTACAAAATGTGGAACGATTTTAATATACAAGTATGTACAGCAAAGTAAGAAAAAGAAATTGAAAAGTGCAAAATACGTGGTGTTGACATTGTATAACCACAGTCCCTACTCCTTACAACTTATGTTGCCATAAATGATCAATTCTTTAATGTAATTACGGTAATATAATAAATATATAGAGAGTTTTCAGGTGTCTGATTGGCTTTAATTTTTGTTAATCTCAGAACAATAATGGTAAACGTAGGTGAGAGTAACTGGATTAAGCTTGCGTGAATGAAAAAAAAATATTGCACCAGCTAGGGACTGGGTTAAGCTACCATCTAAAAAAGGTTTGTTCATATGGATCCCATGACTTTTTTTACACACATGTATCCCATAACTACATCTGTATAAGGGGCCTCTCGAATATAAATATTGAAACGTAGTCCTTAACTACATTAAATAAGCGACATTGTAAATTTTAGGGAGGAGGATTGAATTATTCAACCACAGTTAGTAATAGCATTAAACGCGATCTCTAAAGGGAAACAGACACACGAGGGGACGGGTTGTTTCCCGAATTACTTGACCGAGGGAAACAACCTTCACAAGGGTTTATAATTGGTGTATGAGGAACATTTGCATATTCACTCATTGCAATATATACTGTTGAAATTATAGGTGTCAACAATTTATAGACACCGTTCATATAATTGTGAGAGTAGATTTATTTCTATAGATTTTTGCAAGTTTATGATTATACAATATTTATTTTTTAAATTATGCATTAATAATCTTTGAGTGCTAAATTGTAAAGCCGTTGTAAATTAATATAAACCGTGTATGAGGAAAATTTACATATTTACTGATTGCAATATATACAGTTGAAATTATAAATGTAAAAAATTTAGTCGATTCCAATTTCCTTGTTCTTTATATTATAGGGTGCAATATAGCATCTTGCGAGGGACAATATTTCCCAATATTCATGCAATAACCCTTTTATTATATAGTAATAATATTTTGGGTGCTTTTAAGTGATTATTCATTATCTTTGCTATTTTGTAATATTTTACTAGGTCAAATATTATCATATTTTTACTTGGTCAATATGACAGATATATATGTTTATGTAGATGTAGATAAAATAAAAAACATATTTCTTTTAAATTTTGTGTTTTTATTTGTTTTTCCTTATTGTTGTGAATATACAATATGTATCTATGTTCCTGCTTTAAATGATCCACTTGCACACGATTTATTCTCGTTTCGTACAGTTTACAGTCGATTTTTCCTTTTGTTGGTCTATGAATTTTTTAACTTTACTTTTATTGACATTCGAAATCACTTCCATAAGCAGTTCTGCTAATTCTCCCTTCGAGAGCAGATCGTGTATGTTATTTTAGGCCTTGTTTGTTTACTAGACGACAGTAAAATATAAAAGACGATGTTTGGAACACATCTATACTTTTCCCGGTAATTACATAAAAGACCGAGACGCAGAGTAAAATATGAAAATATATTGCACTTTATTCCTATATGAAATAGAATGGGGGAAAATTATTACTATATATAAAATAAAGTCTTTTATCATTACAAAATACAAATACAAATAATTTTATTGGCTCAAACTCATCTACAATAAATGGTTAAGGCCTATGACAATAATTGAATAAAAAATTAAAATTACAAACCATTCATGATCATTCATTGGGTTACTATTTTAATAAAATATAATATGGATAATACTTATTCATTATACAGGTAAATTAACATGGCATTTCCTTATATTAAACCCATCTGATATGAAGGAGGAAGTCAACTTTAATACTTGGTATGAAGTATATTTTTAAGAAAATTTAAATCTGAGAAATTTTTGAATTATTATTGAATTGAGATTATTGTTTTGAAAAATATTCAATATCTTTGTATGAAACGTTTCCCTTTGTTGCTCGTATTTTGAACAGTATAAAATAAAATTAAACAGTATAAAATTATCTGTGTGTATGCGACACCGTCACGGCGGCGGGCCGGGGGGGGGGGTTACTAGGGATACTTTTAGGTACAGGTCTGCGGACGGGGATTTGAAAACCCATCTATTCATATATTTTCGCAAGTTATGAAACGGGACTTAATCATATACTGAGTTAATAAATCAGACCTATTCATATATTTTATTACACATTCCCATTGGCAAAATACAAAATAGGTTTATTTGGATAGATTGTTTGCAAGTTTATGATTATACATTATTTATTTTTCAATTATGCTTTAATTAAGCTTTCAGTGCAAAATTTTAAAGCCGTTGGAAATAAACATAAACGGTGTCTTGGAATAATGACCATCTGCAACATATCATTTTTAAATTATCGCGCCATTGAAGATTATCCAAGGAATAAATTATCACGATCTAAAAATAGACAGTTGAATGAAGACACACTATAAACAAATAAAGATCTGAAATGAATGAAGACACACTATACAAATAAAATAACTTTATTACTAACAAGTTATTCCTGCATCTTTGTCAATTATAACATTATTTTTATTAGTGCAGACAGCACACATCTCTGACGTCACTGTCTCAGTGTCTGATTGTGTTTGTGCTGACAATGTTTGTGCCTATCATGGATGTTCGCAACTAGATATTGATGGATTTGGAGGAAAAATTTCCCAGAAAATTTGGGATTTTAGGACAAAATCATGGATGTATACTGTGGGGGGTCTATGTTGACAAAAGAGGCTATGGGGTCCAAATGTAAGGTGGCCTGCAGAGGGTTGTACGAAAGAGAGGGCATATCGAGTGGAATATATGATTAGGCACAGATTAAGTCCCATTGATATGCCAAAGGTAGGTAAAAACAACAAATCCATTGAATGCAGCCACCTATGTCACAATAAGATATGTGTCACTGCTGAGCACATAGTACTAGAAGCCCACAGTATAAGCCAAGAGAGAATCCATTGTAGGGAATAGGGCCATTTTATGTCATGAACAACACTGTTTAATGTGTAAAATTTTATTTTCTTGCAAATTTAACACTTCGCAGTCCATTTCCTTTGGCATATAAATGATCTGTATGATGGGAGGACAGTTTTTTATTTGCCGTCTACTAAAGTTAATTTTTTCATAATCTGTCTTTGCTTGCTGAGTTGTATAAATATCAAACAGGTATTTTCTTTTATTTGAAGCAGCTATTTTATATGCAGGTTTCTTTTTATACTCCTTTTGCAACCTATCCATTTTTTATATTGATTAAAGAGTTCAATAGTAGATCCCATGGTCAGAGGTACACCAAGACTTTGACATGAGAAGAAGAGATTTAACTGGACCTAAATTCACACTGTGAACAGCTGCATATACACATGTATGGACTCTGCCTTCAAAGGTTTTCTTAAATGTTACATTTTTTGGAAATGACTGACGTAAACTTCTGTTGATTCCTTAACATTCCTATGTATTTAATTTTTGTCTGTTTTAAGGTCTTAAGTCTCGTCGATAATTCACGCACCGTCTAATAGCACTTGCATTTTCAACTGAATTCAGGATTTTAAAATTCTGGTTTAATAAATTCCAGTTGGATAGCCATTCTTCTTTCCGCCTGTACGTACCAGGGAATGACGCTGACACAGTTAATGTTGTCGAAAATAAATGTAACATTAGGGTATTGCATCGCAAATGTATGAAATTTTATTTTGAATTTTTCTGAAAGTTTCCTCCACATTTGTCAATAGCCTGTTGATACTCTGCTCAACACCTTTCTGATATATGTAAATTCTACTGCAAAATTGTTGAGTGTTTTTTCCCTGGCAGCCTTTGTTTTGCCCAGCAAAATTTTAACTATATCGTGACACTTCTTGATACTTTTTCTGTGATTGTTTGCTAAGTGTCTGGTATCTAGGAAATGTTCAGGGTGTGTGGTTGTAATATTTTCATTGTATAAATCCTGTGCGGCTTTAAATGCTGAACTATCGGAATCTGTTGATAAGTGCTTTGCTTCAAGTCCATCTGTTTTCAGGTCAGTCAGTGCTTCTTTGGCCAGGAATATTCATCACCAATACTTTTCATAAATGTTATGTTTGAGCTGCATTGGGGTGTACACTGTTCATTATGTTTATTTTTAGCAAATGTGAACTGGATGCATGGAACACAGTTTATATTTTGCTACCACAGCAATTATACTTTTGTCTTCATATTCATTTTCAGCCACTGTATAAACAACTTTAGTAGCTGGCTGAAATGAAGTGTGCCCAATTCCGGAGTAGATGGATTTATTATAGGCACTGTCGCCTTGTAAAATAACTGCACATGGATTTTCTCTGCTGCGCAGTTGGTTTACCTCCCCTAGCTGTTTGCGTCGACTGCATGTCCTTTTTGTTTATATCTACAATTTGTGGTAACACAGCATTGCCCTATTTTGCAGGCCCTTTATTGATGGAGCAGGAGTATTTGTTCCCAGAATTATTTTGCGAAAGCTTGTGGTGGATATATAGGAAGTTGACTCATGGTGGCTTGAATAGTTACATTCGTTTTTGCAGCTTTCCTACCACATTTTTCTGTTTTAACTTCATCGTATAGTTTAAACTTTTCTGAAATGTACTTGCATGAGTCACATTTAGGTGTTTCACTATTTCCTAGCTCCCATCTCTCCCTCTTGTCATGTCCCATTCAATAAATCAGTATTGCATTTTGGATGTATTGTCTGATGTTCCTTTATACAGTATTCCACATTATTGCATTTAATCTGATGTTGACCTATCTGTTTGTCTCAGATTCTATTCTGTAAAATAATAAAAAAATCATTTACTTTACTTTCTACACAAAAAATCTATCATATTTGACACTGTTAACAAAAGAAAAATGCAAATTACCTCCCCTTTAACAAAAAACTTAATCTTAATTTTTTTCTGTAATTTTTTGCAAGATTTTGAAAGATATTGAGTATTAGAAATGTATGTTAAGAACATTAGCTTCCATTTTATGTTCATAAAAGTAGAATTTACTAAATTTTTTAAGCAAAATTTGCAAAGTTTTATTCATAGTGTTATATGTTCCAGTTTGTACATCTACAGTAATACACCCTGTACTATTATTTATGTTGTGTATATCATTATTATACCCCCCGCTTGAAAAGCGGGGGGTATATAGTGTTCATGGTGTCCGTCCGTCCGTCCGTCCTACCGTCCGTTACACTTTCTATTATTTGCAACTCCTCCTAGACCACTGAAAGGAATTAGATGAAACTTACGCAGAATCTTTGTCTCATAGTGCCATTGTGCAGGAGATATTTAACATTTTGATCGGAATGATATTTGGGGTTTCCCATAGAAAAACATGGACTTTGTCATTGACCTAAGGGGGTCCCTATCTCTTATGTGCAACTCCTCCTACACCACTGAATGGAATTTAATGAAACTTACACAAAATGCTTGTCACATAGTGCCATTGTGCAGGAGATATTAAACATTTTGATCGGATCGATATTTGGGGTTTCCCATAGAAAAACATGGACATTGTCATTGACCTAAGGGGGTCCTCATCTCTTATGTGCAACTCCTCCTACACCACTGAATGAAATTTAAAGAAACTTACACAGCATCCTTGTCACATAGTGCCATTGTGCAGGAGATATTAAACATTTTGATCGCATCGATATTTGGGGTTTCCCATAGAAAAACATGGACATTGTCATTTACCTAAGGGGGTCCTCATGTCTTATGTGCAACTCCTCCTACACCACTGAATGGAATTTGTTGAAACTTACACAGAATCCTTGTCACATAGTGCCATTGTGCAGGAGATATTTATTATTTTGATCGGAATGATATTTGGGGTTTCCCATTGAACAACACGGACTGTCATTGACATAAGGGGATACCCATTTCTTATGTGCGACTCCTCCTACACCACTAAATGGAATTTGATGAAACTTACACAGAATGTTGTCAAATATTACCATTGTGCACTAGATATATAACATTTCGATTAGAATGATATTTGGGGTTTCCCATTGAACAACACGGACTGTCATTGACATAAGGGGATACCCATTTCTTATGTGCGACTCCTCCTACACCACTAAATGGAATTTGATGAAACTTACACAGAATGTTGTCAAATATTACCATTGTGCACTAGATATATAACATTTCGATTAGAATGATATTTGGGGTTTCCCATAGAAAAACATGGACTTTGTCATGGACATAAGGGATACCCATCTCTTATGTGCAACTCATTCCTACACCACTGAATGGAATTTGTTGAAACTTATACAGAATCTTGGTCACATATTGCCATTGTGCATTGGATATTACACATTTTGATCAGAATATTATTGGAGGTTTGCCATAGAAAAACATGGATTTTGTCATTGACATAGGGGATGCCATTCTTTGGGGGATTGGGGAGGGTTACATGTATTATCTGCAATTTCGCCTTCACATTTAACTAGATAAAGTTTCAATTTCATAATTAAGAACACCTGAATTTTCAAAGTAATTGTGAAGCGGGGGTATCAATGGTGAGCATTGCTCACAGGTGTTTTTACTCTAGTTTTTACTTATGATTGATCGATATATATTTTCATTTGTCTGTTCACAGCATAGGATACTGATTGAGGCTGTTTGGTGACACTTGACTGTGGGCGTAACAGTTTAGCTGGTGTGGCCGCCAACAGAGTGGCAGTTTTATTCTCCTTGTATGGCATTTGTCATTTTCATGGTAAGTCTTTTATAATCAGCTTGTTTTATGCCACTTTTAACTAATGGTTCCATTTTTCTTTCTTGTTATGAGGAATACATCCCTTTATAAATCCAAATTTATGTTGTTTTACTTTGTCATATTTTTAGGAATACTTGTTGATTTAAAATAGAAATAGTTTGTATGAAATTGTTGTGAGTGTAAAGTTTTAATATGTCCCAGTGTTTTTATGGGGTTTGGTAAGGTCACAAGTGTTATTAGTAGTTAAATTTTTATCACAGACCTCCCCATACATTTCTTTTATATTCTTCTTTACAACAGAACTAGATAAGATATTTCAGCTTAATTTTCCTGGACATTATCATGTATGACAGATTTTATACATGTGTTATATGTCCATTTCTGCATCTTCCTGAGTTATCAGTAAACATGATAAGCTGGAAAATTTGGTGCCTTGTCTCATTTAACATGTTTAAATTGTAAAAAAAAAGACACTTTTATGTCAAGAAATTTAACAAAAAAGTGATTTTTTCTGCTTTTTCAATATTCTGGGTAGAATCTACCCGTATAACTTTTGGAACACTTTGAAATGTAAGAAGGTACATGTAAAAGAGTTTTGTCTACTTGAAACAAAAATTCATTTGTTAAGATTTCTTCTAAACATTGGTGAAAAAAGTTGTTTTCATATTGTATTTTTATTGAAGAAAATGCTCTCAATAGCCTTTGCCATCAATATTGGTATGTGTTTTATTTTGTACCTGGCATACACTGAAGTTTTGTAACTGACAACTCTGCTATGCTTAAAAATTTTTCCATACAGGTTTCTTGTTACACCCCCGGGGGGGATATATTGTGATGGGGGTGTCAGTCAGTCGTCCGAATGTCCTTCCGTCCGTATGTTACACTTTCTGTTATTTGCAACTACTCCTACACCACTGAATGGAATTTGATGAAACTTTCACAAAATCTTTGTCACATGGTGCCATTGTGCACCTGATATTTAAAATTTTAATCTGAATGATATTTGGGGTTTCCCATAGAAAAGCATGGACTTTGTCATTGACATAAGGGGCTACTCATCTCTTATGCACAACTCCTCATACACCACTGAATGGAATTTGATGAAACTTACAGAGAATCTTTGTCACATAGTGCCATTGTGCACCTGAAATTTAAACTTTGATCAGAATGATATTTGGGGTTTGCATTAGAAAAACATGGACTTTGTCATTGACATACAATGACATAAGGGAATACATACCCATCTCTTATGCACAACTCCTCCTACACCACTGAATGGAATTTGATGAAACTTAAACAGAATCTTTGTCACATAGTGCCATTGTGCACCTGATATTTGATCGGAATGATATTTAGTGTTTTCCATAAAAAAATGGACACATGTTTTATCTGCAACTCTACCTACTCTAGATTAAGTGTCAAGTTCATAATTAAGAACACATGAATTTTCGAAAAAGTTTTGAAAGGGGGGGGGAGGAAGTACCAATGGTGAGCATTGCTCACAGTTTTTTTTCACTCTAGTTTAAATAATACTAAATTTGCCAGATTCTGATGATTTTATAGGTATAGGATTCAATTTACATGTACTAATGAAAATTCATATCTGCCACCATTTTATGAGCTCAGCATTTAATAGAGTACTAAAGTCCTGGTCTGCTGGTGATTGGTTGCAATATAATGATATTTTTATATTGGAAAGCTTTTTCAATATTCTATCTGTGAAACTTAGAATAAAGAATGTGCAAATGAATATATAGGAGATTTTTTTTAAGAAGATGCATTGCATTTTTTTAGACATTTTTGTGCGGGATTTGCATGAGTTCTTGACAACATCAATTTTGAGGCCAAAAAGCAATGCAATGATACTTTTGTCCCTAAAAATTGCACATCTTCCATTCTATTAAAGATGTTTCTGGACAAAAACTCAAAAAGCTTGCATCCGATTTAAATGAAACTCTTGTTAAGATTGGTAAGAAGCCTATCGATTTTGGTGGGAATCCATCAAATTTCAAGATCACAGTCTACAAAAAATGTAAGAAATTTTTTTGCATCAGAGGGTCACACGTTAGAAATTTTTACAAAAAAGATGTTTCCGGACAATAAATCAAAAAGTTTGCATTTGATTTCAATGAAACTTTGGAATATAGTTTCACATTACGTGGATCCAAAGCCTATTAATTTTTGTGGAATTCTATCAAATTTAAAGGTCACAGTTGCAAAAAAATGTTATACATGTACATTTTACCAAACTAGACGTTTCCATACAATAACTCAAAAAGTATGTATTTGAAATCAGTGAAACTTTAGAATATTATTACATATCAGGTAGCTAAGAAGCCTGTTGATGCTGGAGGAATTACATTAGAGACCAAGTTCACCAGTTTACAAAAAAACATTACAATTATTAATAAGTATATAAGTAACACTTAAGCGGGGGTATTAGTGATTGCTAGATCGATTTCTGGCCGGGGTGCACGAAGTGCAAACCAAGGTTATAGTATGGTGAAGGCGGGCAGGGAAAATAAGGGCATCTATTTTGTGTAATCAACTCCTCTTACAGTGTTCAAGGATTTTTTCCTAATTTTCCAGACTTGGAAACTTAGTCATTTTTCAAAACATTTGCAGAAGATGGTACATGCACTTATATTGTGTAATCAACTCCTCTTACATACAGTTTTCAACCCAGATCTCTGAATTTTCACATGTATTGAAGTTATGCACCTGCAATTGGAGAATTGTTGGAGAAATTTTTTCCTAAATTTCCAGAATTGGGAACCAAAACCTTCTTCCAACAAATTGTAAACAATTCCCTATTTATTGAGGCACTTTCTTTGCAACCCAGCCATGTCAGACTTGCAATTTGTTCTAGCTTAATCTCTGCAGAGCTACATGGACTTGTTACTTGTTCTATGACACCTAATTCATTAGTTTTAACACTTTATTCCTAATCATATCATTTTTGACAAAATTGGAATTCCTGAAGTGCATAATTTCGGAATAAAAAAACTGATATGATTCTGAAATTATACCTTATGAAATTTTTAATTTGTCAACAATGCCATGATTACAAAAAAGTGTTAAAATTAATTAATTAGACATTGTACATTGTAGATATGTCAGATAAACAGAAAAATGATTCTCCAAAATCAGCTGATCACCACTATCCTGATAAAATTGCAATAGCAGCTTTAGTTGGTTGAAGAAAACTTTACAACAAGTGGAAATAATCAAAATGACACACTAATTACTTCAAGGGGAGAAAATTATAAGGGCACTATAAAGTGATACAGGGCTCAAATGTGCACAGAGTCACGGTAAGGTAAAGGCAGCCTCTTTCCATTTTACCCTAGATGGGACATTGTCATGGCACCTACTTTTTTTGTGGGTTTGGGGGTGGGAGGGTGGAAGACCCTTTGAAAAATCTGCAGAAAACCTGGCAATCCTTGCCAAATAAGGTTGAGTCAACATTCCTTGTTTTTGCATGTTCTATACTTGTCACTTAAGAATAGAGTCAAGAACAACTTGCCTGTAGTGAGACTCTAACCTGCAACCTCAGTGTTGACAGGCAAGTGATCTACTAATTTATTCAGCCACTAATCTTTTTGTAAGCCTTCCATGTAACATTACGAATATGTTTGAGGGTTTTAAAGGTTGTATTTATGAAGACACATAGGTACTTTTGTACATGAACTGCATTAGAAATAGACACCATTGAAGAATAGAAATAACAAACAAATTGTCAAAGTCTCAAAACAAAATGTTTCTGAGCATTAAAGTTTCCAAAAGACCAAATCATATACAGTAAAGTGTGTATCATCATGTGCTAATATTTATTTTTGAGACTAATTTATAAATTGTTTTTAGCTGATGTTGATTTATGTAATTCAAATATGGCAACAATGTAAAGGTAAACCTACTAGTGTTGATTGGCAAATTTGCCATGAATGTGTCAGAGGTTAACAAGTTCTGGTTTTAATAAAAAATAAATGCTAACTTTAGAAACATAGTTTTTGTTCAGTTAAACAAACAATGTCATAAAGAGATCATGAAAGTACTTGCAAGGTTTGGTAAGGCAGAGTGTTTAATATTTATACACAAAGAGAAAATGGTTCATAAAAAGTTGAAAGTTGCTGATCTTTCTGGTTACTGCTTATGCACTACGTTATATTCAGTTGTAGTGCTTCTCAGTAGCTGGATAGGGCACATATTTTTCAGCAGATTGGTTAGTGTTGCCTTGCAGAAGGTATGTACATTTATAAACATTGACTTTTTTTTCTTGATTTATATCCAGTAATAAATATGTTATGAGTAATAAAACAAAAAAATGGTACCCTTAGTGTCAACCTTATTCAAAGCAAACAAGGTGCAATATTAAACAAATTTAGTTAACAACAATTTAATAAAAAACAGAAAAAATTAACAATTTTATTTAACAGAAGAATTTGGAATAATGAATTAAATTATATCAAGAGAAAATAATTATCTGGGAGCTCATTCAAAAAACATCCAGAAACATTGCTATTTACAAATCACCCTGAAAGTTCCACATCAGTAAAAAGTTGAAGGAAGATTGAAGAGGACGCCTTTTTTTCGGGGTGGGGGATGGGGGAAGTGGATAATAAAGTAAAGATCTATTTAGAAACAATGCTAGCTTTTAAATTAAATCAAAATTAATCAAGAAATTTAAATTGGTAACAGTTTTTTATGATTTTTATTTGCTCACCTGAGCTTTTTTGGGTCAGTGTGAGGTATTCTGATCACTGGCGTCTGTTGTCGTCAGCTGTAAACTTTTCACATTTCTATCTTTTTCTCCAAAGCAACAACAACAAATTGTTTATTTGCCAGTCAGGGCACCCACATGAGGCAGTAAAATTACATTAATAAAAGAAATAAGAATAATAAAATATACAAATTGAGGTTGATTATCAATGCTTGGTAAATAGAAAGCAAATGACAGTTTCATTGATTGATTGATTTTGGGCAGATATATATAGCAATACTCCTGGGCAGCATAACACCTTCCTATGACTTCAGTTTAATTTACAATATCGAAAACCACTTGGCCAATAATAATTAAACTTGACAGGAATATTATGGTGTATTGGGCGGTTCTTTACAAAGTTTGAGGTTTTTATGCTGATCGAATATTCAACATGGCTTCCAGGACCATAAATGCCTTCTGATTGGCTGAATTTAAAAAATCTTCTTCTCACAAACCACTTGCCAGATTGAATTGAAATATTGCAGA
Source organism: Limnoperna fortunei (assembly GCA_944474755.1). NCBI lineage: Eukaryota > Metazoa > Mollusca > Bivalvia > Mytilida > Modiolidae > Limnoperna > Limnoperna fortunei. Next base: position 99,094,614 of record OX104116.1, read on the forward strand.
AATGTACCTTAGATGGTCCTTTACAAAGTTTTTTGTGCCGATCCAATATCCAAGATGGCCGCCATTGCAGGACTTGGTTTAACATAGGACCCTATGGGAAAAATATACAAACAACTTCTTCACCATAACTGTTCCACACATAGAAACAAATTATGCAAAAATGAAGCTTGGATAGTTATCTTATTATTAAGAGTTTTTAGAGCCAATTGGAAATTCAACATGGCTGCTAGGGCCATGAATGTGTTCTGATTGGCTGAATTTCAAAATTCTTCTTCTCACAGACTCTTGGCAGATTGATTTGTAATATTGCAGAAATGTACCTTAGATGGTACTCTACAAAGTTTGAGTTTTTTGTGCCTATCTAAAATCCAAGATGGCAACCATCTTGGATTTTGTTTAACATAGGACCCTATGGTAAAATCATACAAACAGCTTCTTTTCTGGAACTGATCCACACAAAGAAACCAAATTATGCAGAAATGAAGCTTGGATAGTTATCTTAATATTTTTTTGATTTTTTTAGGCCAATAAGAAATTCAACATGGCTGCCAGGGCCATTAACATGTTCAGATTGGCTGAATTTAAAAAATCTTCTCACAAACCGCATGGCAGATTAATTTGAAATATTTTAGCAATGTACCTAAGATGATCATCTACAAAGTTTTAGTTTTTTGTACCGATCCCAAATCCAATATGGCCACCACTTTGGAACACAGCTTAAGGGGATGCAGGACACTTTTACTGAAAATAATGTATCAATAAATTTTGTTTAAATTTGCTATATACGTGTAGTTAGTTTATTATACAAGTAATCATAAATCAAAAACTCTCAGTTAAAGTTTTGTCCTTTGGGACAAAACTGGTCAAAAAGTGCTAAAAAATGGTATTTTTTGGACAAAATTATCTCCCTTGTTAAAAATTTCATTTTCATTATTTTTGCCAATACTGAATTCATTTATGCGAAAACTTTTTATTTCAACTATTAATAAATTGAAGTAATACTATAGGTATAAGACTTTCATTTATTATTTTAAATTTTACGAAAATTAAAGGTTAATAATGACAGAAATTATTATTAAATTTACCATAAATGTGATATCTACTAGTATTGTGAAATTTCCACAAAATATGGCAGATGGTGTCCTGCATTATCTTTACATAGGACCCTATGGGAAAACCATACAAACATTTTCTCCTCTGAAACTGTTTCACACAATTTTAACCAATTAATGCAGAGGTGAATCTTGCATAGCTATCTTATTAGATGGTTTTAAGAAATTTTTTTACGAGCTGATTCTAGGAAATTCAACATGGCTGCCAGAGCTGCAAATGCATTCTTATTGGCTCAAAATATGTTTCCTCACAAACACTATGCAGAAAGAATTGTGATATTATAGAAATGTACCTCAGATGGTCCTCTACTAATTTTTTTTTGTGACGATCAAAATACAAGATTGCTGCCACTATGAAACAATGGGATTCATAATCCAACACGGACGCCATTATGGAAGATAGGACTGTATGGATAAAGCATACAAACAGCTTCTTCTTAGAAACAGTATATTTGCATAAACTCTGTTGCATTTAATATTAAAATTTGCAAGAAAAATCATGTCTCCTAAACAGTTTTTTTGTTAGTCATGTGAGCGATACAGGCTCTTAAGAGCCTCTTGTTTTAGACATTGTCATTACTTTGTATGACATGTGATATGCTTCCTTCCATAATGTAACTAGACGCCATGATAAAGCTGAAAATCGCGTTGACAAAAATCAACGATCATTACATTTTATTGGATATATTCCACTATTTATAGTATTGTTGACTTGAAATAGAAAATTCCTTTACAATGATTGGTATACTAGTAAAGTGCCTTTGATGGTCTTTAATAAACAAAACGTGCAGTAAAACAATTACCTGACTTTCATAGGGGTGTACTCCGTCTAGTTAGGTTTTTATTCAATGAGGTCCATGTTAAAGGCTGCTGGTTGTTCTCTTAATGAGATGAAGTATTTGGTTGGATTGTTGTTTCATGCACGTTCAAAATTTATTCCACATCTAGTATTTCATATTTGTAAATTTTGTTTTCTGTATTACCGTTTTTATAAATGTTTCATTGATTATGTTTGGTGAATTTACAAGGATTTGAGTTTGAAACAAACAGTTGTATAAAGATTATTAAAAATAAGAATACAGATATTTACTACTTTCTAGTATATCCATAAATCTCAGGGTTTACAGAATTCTTTGGTACCAGCTGTGTAAAATAAAAAGGTCAAGGTTTTATCTATGCGGCTGTTCTATCCTTTAGTTCTGTTGTTCAATAAAATGGCTGGAATCCTAGTAATTTTAACCAAAAAAAATTGTTCAACATAATTATGGACAGGAAAGTATTTTGTCGCGATGCAAAAAAAAATCAACTTCTTTTAAAACTATTTGATGGATATTTTATGTAATTTTATGTTCATTCCCCTTGTTAACTGGGACCATGCGCAGGGAGGGTTCCCTGTGCTTGACCTACAGAGCAGGGGAGACCCTCTCATTTGGGGGGTTGTCGGGTCATGATACTGAAGCCTGGCGGTGGACCATAGTGGGTAACATGTTTGGAGAGTTTTGTAGATTTCTAAAAAGAGTAGGCACATTGTAGCCACTACAAAAGGCTAAATTCTCTGTCCCTACCTAAAACTCCATACCTTTCCAGTGGCAGTCGAAATCATGTTCCCTGTGTCCCATCTCACCACCTTTTTCTGTTGATTAATTGTTTGATAACTTGTTCTCATTCTAAATATAGCTGGGTGCAAAGCAAACATCCAATCAATCAAACCCCTGTTAATGGGTATCATCTGTATATTACTATAATTAGTACATGTAAAAATGACTTGGGACATTGTCATTTGTTTAGATATGAAATACATAAAAGGTTCTAGGGAAAAAGGTTAATTTCTTAAATTAATTATAACCTTCATGTACTTTGTTACCACAATTAAAGCCAAGGTAAAATTCGACTTCTTTGAAGCTCTAACTCGTCTTTTCTCTGTCTGTGCCATAATTCTCCTAAATGACGTCATTTCTTAAGGAATAACAGCCGGTTTGTCTTACAGCATGGCTATTTATCTAGCACGTAACAATCAACTGACAACTTCCAAAAGTGAGACAGCAGCTTCCATGGTTAATTAAATACGAATACACAATACGAGATGTCACCTGATGTTGTCTGACATGTGGAGTAAAAACAGAGGGGAAGGAAGGAAAGATGAAAGAAAGAAAAACGTTCCTTTTTATTCAACTTTGTTATTGTAAACATGACATTAATTAGATCTCAAGGACCCTTATGTCAATGAATAAATTATCACAAAACATAATAAACAAGATAAATAATATTAACTATTCTACTGAACAAGTATCACATAATGTTCAAATTTAATAGTTTTTTAAGAAGTCATCTCAAAATGTATTAAAAAAAGGGTCTTGGATACTTTTTTGCTAAAAGAACAAACCATATTTTAATACATTTGTACTAGTAAATGTAGTTATAAGGATTTTTAATTCCTCTTAAAAAATAGGAATGAAGGATAACTAATAATTTTTAAAAATTTGCAAGGAAATGACAATATTTTGTTACACACAATTAAATTTTTTTTTCATATTTTTGTATAAAGTTACTTGGGTTATTGATCAACAGACTGAAGAAACCCAATTAAGAACGGCAAAGTTTCTGGAACCTTTTGGGAATAACATTAAAAACATTTCGGAACACTTTTCGTAAAATTGTGGAAACTTTACATGTTTGCGGAAGTTTCCAGGAGCTTTGTGAAATAGTTCTTGGTGGATATTTAATATTCAGTATAAGTTTTGGGAGAAATTTAATATTCAAAAAAAAAGGAAGTGTTTGTAAATTATAGGGGGACATTTAAGGACTAGTATAAAAGACACTGTTTTACGTGTATGTATATACCTTAAATGAAATTTCAGAATTAGTATATGTGAAACAGCTTACAAGTTTATGTAGAATTTAAAGACAAGAATATGTGCGTAAAAATTTATGATCTAGGTAAAAAATGTAAGGATCAGTTTAAAAGAATGTTTTATTCATTTTGGGAGAAATTAAACAGTTATTTCATGTAAAACAATTACACTTTGGGAGAAATTTAACAGTTTGAGAAGTTCAACATGTTTGGAGCAAATTGTATGAAGCTGCTGATATCTATATCTATATCATCAGTTTTTATAAAACAGCTGATAAATTGAACAATTAGTATATAGGATAGTGATTATTATTATTATTATTATTACAAGTTTTTTGTATAGCGCCTAATATAATATACAAATCACTCTAAGCGCTTTACAACATGCCATAATCGATGAGTATCATACAACAAAGCATCAAGAGACAAATAAAATTAAATAAATTTAATTAAAACGTTTAAATTATGTAAAACAGACTAAAATTAAAACAGATTAAAAACTAGACTTTACTTGAAAGAAGAGACATATAATTACATTAATTATATGTCTCTGTTGAAAGCGATTAAAAAAAATAATAATAAATTAAAAATACTTATCGATAGGAAACATTACAAAATAAAATTAAAAGAAGAAGAAAATACCGCAAGTAATTCAAAAATCAATTTAAAAAAAATCATTCGATAATGAAATGTGATATTATAAAATGAATTGTCATGACAATAGTGAACAAAATAAATTTAAGAATGCATCAATCTATCACAACCGAAATCTAAATAAAAACATAAAAATTCACACAAAACTGTCAAAAAAACTGATAAAAGTTAAGAATCTAAGAATATGCAAGTCTGAAAAGGTGAGTCTTTAAAGCTTTCTTAAAACAGGATAGCGACTGTTCATATCTCATTGGACCAGGTAAGTTGTTCCATAGTGTTGCGGCTGCCTTGTCAAAACGTCTCTCGCCATACGTCTTGGTGCGAACCCGAGGTACAGTTAGTTGAGGCGCACTGTTCACTGATCGTAGTGAACGTGATGGTTTGTACACACGCACTAATTCCTGTAAGTATGATGGGGCAGTACCCCGGAGACATTTGAAAACGTATATAAGAATCTTATATTGGCAACGGTATTGCACAGGGAGCCAATGAAGGGAGACGAGTGTAGGTGTAATATGCTCATGCTTTTTGGTTCTTGATATTACACGGGCTGCTGTATTTTGAACACGTTGTAGTTTGTTCGTAAGATTGGCGGGCAGTCCATACAGCATGGCATTTCCATAGTCTAGTCTTGAAGTGACCAAGGAGTTGATCCAAGTCTTACAAGCATCGTTGGTAATGTATGGCCTAATTCGTCCGATATTCCGTATGTAAAAGAAGCACGATTTTGCTGTAGCGCTAACCTGGTTTTCCATGCTTAAGGTCTTATCAAAATACATACCCAGGTTTCTGACACAAGAAATATCGCTAACAACTGTTCCATCAAAAGAAAAGTGACAGTCTGAGAAGTCCTTTACACGGTGTTTGGGGGTGAAGACAATCAACTCGGTCTTATCTTGATTCAGCTTCAATAGGTTTGAACGCATCCAGTCACTGATGTCTGCCAGACATGCTTCCATGCGACTAGCTATGTCTGACCAGTTGTCTAGTGGTTCAATCACAAGATATACCTGCGTGTCATCTGCATAGCCGTGAAAGTCCATGTCATGCTGTCTACAGATTTGGCCTATCGGTTTGGAAAAAAGACAATAAAGTCTGGGGCCTTAAACGGATCCTTGTGGAACACCATACTTAAGATGTAAGTCATTGGAATAAACTGATCCGATGGCAACTCGCTGAGTCCGATTAGTTAGATATGACTTCAACCACGCTAAAGCAGATCCCTTGATGCCATAAGAATATTCTAAACGATCGAGTAAGATTTTGTGGTCAATTACGTCAAACGCTGCTGACAAATCCAACATTACTAGAACCGCACAAGAGTTCTTGTCCAATGCCGACGCAATGTCGTGGTGCACTCGCAAAAGAGCTGTTTCGGTAGAATGTCCTGTGCGGTAAGCGGATTGCAAATTGTCCAAAAGCGAATTCAACTGAAGGTGACATTCCAGCCGGGCCGCAAACACCTTTTCAAGAATCTTAGATAAGAACGACAAGTTTGATACTGGACGATAGTTTTTGAACACGTCTTGATCTAATCCGGATTTTTTTAGCAGCGGTCGTACTATGGCCTCTTTGAATGCTTGCGGAACGGATTCCTCGGTGAATGATTTGTTGATTAATTCCGTGATGAAATGAACGATGTTGTTTAAACAGTTTTTAAGAAGATATGTAGGGATCGGGTCCAATTCGAACGACTTTGGTTTTGACTTAAGAATAATTTTTTTGATTTCGTCAGTTGAAGCAGGGGACAAACTAGTGAGCGGAACGCCCTCGAATTTCACATCGGCTCTAAGTACATCAACGGTTTGAATGTCACCAGGAACGCATAAATTATTTCGAATGGTTTCGATCTTTCCCATAAAAAAGTCGCCGAAAGTATTTGCTAGTTGCAGATCATTGTAGTTAGATGGTAGTATGACTTCTCGTTTATTGCCCATCAGAACATTTGTTAGTCTGTGAAGTTGTTTTTGATCACTGCCAGCTTCTGCTATCTTGTTCGAAAAGTAGTCCTTTTTACACTGAAGCAAGAGTTGGTTCGAGATTTTACATTGCTGTTGATAGATCTCCTTATGAATGGTCAGGTTCGTTTTCCGCATCTTGCGTTCTGCTTTACGACGTTCACGTTTCGCTGCTCGAAGGTCATTGGTATACCATTCTGTGTTTGGTCTTATAATTACTTCCTTTGATTGTAACGGAGCATGGATGTCCATAATCGCCGATAATGTAGAAACATATTGGGTAACAAGTTCATAAACAGACCCGTTTGGATTTTGAAAAGTAGGTGAGCTGCTCACATCTGTGATAAAATCACAATTGGATATAGCACTAAGTTTACGAAATTCATGAAATTCAACATTTTCTTTTTTCGTTTGATTTTTTTTCATTCGAATTTTCACAGAAATTGCTAGATGATCGCACGTAGAAATCCCTTTTTGATAGAATAGATTTGGATCGTGTATGAAAGGTTTTCCATTTAGTACCAAGTCATTTTCCCTAGTGATCAATACGTCGAGAGTGTGACCGCGCTGGTGGGAAGGTTCCGTGACGTGTTGTGTAAGTCCATGATCGTCGAGAGTTTGCGAAAACTTTCTAGCGTCGCAATCGTTTAGGTCGTCCAGATGAAAGTTTATGTCGCCAGTTATGATCAATTCGTCCGACAGAACAACAATGCGATCTAGAAAATCAGACCATTCATCGAAAAACACAGTGTTTCGGAAATTGTTAGTTCTTGATGGAGGCGGGCGGTAAATCACATATAAAAGAAACTTTTCTTTTCCGCTACTAACTTTACACTCGAGCAATTCGAAATGCGAGTATTGTCTGTTATTTGATATTTGTTCTATAGTCAAGTTAGTGTTGTACACGATCGCTATACCACCACCACGTTTGGATGATCTGGAAACATGATGTATGTTGTAACCGTTTGGCTTCAATTCAGGTATTACGCTTTTGTCGACTGAAGATCCCAACCAAGTTTCCGTAATAGCAAGAATGTCAACTTTGTTCGTTAGTATATAGTCACATACGGACAACGCTTTGATAGTGATTACACATTTTTTTAAGAATCTTAAGGATTGGTTTAAAACATGGAGTTTTATACATTTTGGGAGAAATTTAACAATTATTTTGTATGAAACAATGACAATTTAACATTAATAAGAGAATTATACATTTTTGGGGCAAATTACATGAAACTGCTGATATTTTTATATATACATGAACAATGTATGACACATTTAAATATTGGGATATTAAGGCCTAGGGTGTTAATTCATTTTATAAAATACAGTGTTTTATTCATTTTGGGAGAAATTTAAGAATAACTTTATATGAAACAATTACACTTTGGGAGACATTTAACAATATGAGAAGTTATTAATAATCTGTGGGTCAAATTGTATGAAACTGCTGATATCATTTTAGGTATTGTTTATATAAAACAGCTGAGAATTTAACAATTAGAATATATGACAGTGATTATACATTTTCTGAAGAATCTTTTGGATTGCTGTAAAAAGACAGTTTATACATATTGGGAGAAATTTAAGTATTTTTATATGAAACAATTATACTTTGGGAGAAATTTAACAATATGAAAAGTTATACATTTTTGGGCTGCAATACATGAAACTGCAGATATCTTTGCATATATATGAATATGTATGACCAAATTTGAATATTTGTATATAAAGGCCAAGGGTGTTAATACATTTTGTAGGGATCTTTAACTATCAGTATAAAAGACAATGTTTTATAAAAATTATATGAAACTGCTGATATCTTTACATGTATAGTTTATATAAAACAGCTGAGAAAATAAACAATTAGAAAATAATATAGTGATTATACATTTTTCTGAAGATTCTTTAGGATTGGTATAAAAGACAGTGTGGAGAAATATAATAATTATTTTATATGAAACAATTACACTTTGGTAGAAATTTAACAAGCTGGGAAGTTACACATTGTTGGGCAGCATTACATGACACTGCCTAAATCTTTACATACATATGAATATGTATGAAAAAGTTGAATATTGGGATATAATTAAGGAATACTTAAGGAAGCGGTTTATGAATGGTGTAAACAGACCCAAACCATATTATATCGTATAATCTGTTCAGAAATTTGAAATATTCCTTATAATTTAATTTTAATTATAAATCTTATCAATTTTTGCGGTAAAAGCGTCGATGACGTCGTGGAACTATTTGAATTTTAACGGCGTTAGAATAGGTCATAGGTCACGCAAGCTATTTCTTATAATACGGTTTGCCCGATTTGAATTGACCAATCAGATTTCAGCTTACAAAGCAAATTAAATTATAGGCCTATGGTGTTAATACATTTATATCAAACAATAACACTTTGGGAGAAATTTAACAATATTAGAAGTTATAAATCTTTGGGTCAAATTGTATGAGACTGCTGATATCTTTACATGTATAGTTTATATAAAACAGAGGTGAAATTTAAGTAGAATATAAGAGCTTGATTATACATTTTCTGAAGAATCTTTAGGATTGGTATAAAAGACAGTACAATTATTTTATATAAAACAATTAAACTTTAGGAGAAATTAAACAATATCAGAAGTTATTCATTTTTGATCAACTTTACATCAAACTGCTGATATTTTTACATATAAATGAATATTTATGAAGAATTTAAATATTGGGATATTAAGGCCTAGGTTGTTAATACATTTTAAAGTTGACTTTAAGGATCAGTATAAAAGACAGTGTTTTATACATTTTGGGAGAAATTTAAGAATAACTTTGTATAAAACAATTACACTTTGGGAGAAATTAAACAGTATGAGAAGTCATACATTCTTGGAGGCAAATTATATAAACTGTTGATATATTTATATGTATAGTTTATATAAAACAGCTGAGATACATGTATTAAACAATTAAAAAATAAGAGAGTGATTATACATTTTCAGAAGAATTTTTAGGATTGGTATAAAAGACAGTGTTTTAAACATATTGGGAGAAATTTAACAATTATTTTATATAAAACAATTACAGTTTGGGAGAAATTAAACAATATCAGAAATTGTTCATTTTTGGCATCTTTACATGAAACTGCTGATATTTTTACATATATATGAACATTGTAAGACAAATTTAAATATTGGGATATAAAGGCGTCGAGTGTTAATAAATTTTATCAAGGACCTTAAGGATTAGTATAAAATACAGTGTTTTATACATTTTGGGAGAAATTTATGAATAACTTTTTATAAAACAATTACACTTTGGGATAAATTTAACAATATGAGAAGTTATAAATCTTTAGGTCAAATTATATGTGACTGTCGATATCTTTACATGTATAGTTTAAATAAAACAGCTGTGAAATTTAACAAGTAGAATATAAGAGAGTAATTATACATTTTCTGAAGAAAGATTGGTATAAAAGAGAGTGTTTTATACATATTGAGAGAAATTTAACAATTATTTTATATAAAGCAATTACACTTTGGGAGAAATTAAACAATATCAGAAGTTATTCATTTTTGGCCCACTTTACATGAAACTCAGCTAATATTTTTACATATAAATGAATATTTATGGAGAATTTAAATATTGGGATATTAAGGCATGAGGTGTTTTATAGTGGACTTTAAGGATCAGTATAAAATACAGTGTTTTATAGATTTTGGGAGAAATTTAAGAATATGATAAATCATACATTCTTGAAGTTTTGGCGACTTATTGTTTTTGCACCGTTTCTTCTTCTTATTATTATTATTATTATTATTATTATTATTATTATTATTATTATTATTTCGGTTTCCACTTTTTTTAGACCGTGAACTTGTCCGACACATTTCTCAGAGATGTCTTAATAGAATCAAATGAAACTTGGCACACGTGTAGATCGACATATGGAGGGGTGCAGTCGATGGTCAGATTTTTTTATAATGGCCGCCATTTTAAAATGGCCGCCACTTGACGGCACCCACCCAAAAATGGCAAAATTTTCCAGTGGTCCGATTTCAACGAAATTTGGTATTGAGGTAGATGTTAGTATTTCGAATGAAACGCTACCTTTTATTTTTTTTCTCCGATGTCCGGTTTCAAAATGGCCGCTAAAAACGTGTATAATTTTCAAGGTTATGTGATGTGTATGAGATTGTGTTCTTGAACATACATAGTTACACTGTATCTCTTTAATATTGTAAATATTAGTCACTAATTAACACACTTTCTTAGATACTTACATCTATCATTTGTGTCCAATTACCATTATACCGTTATCTGTATCAAACACGCGTTGATCCTATCATTTTAATACACGAATACACAAAACTCATGAATATTCATAATAACGGTGTAATTTCTTTTTGAAAAAAGAAAACTAAATTCGGAAAGAGATACAGAAATGAATGCGACATACATGTGATAATAAATATTTTATATTAGATTACTCTATATCTTAATCTTGCTAGCAACTTTGTAATACTCATTGTGATATACTAGCATAGTTTATTTTCTGCATTATTTACTAGACAATCTCCCTGGTTGTATAGTAACTAATGTTAACAGGGATACACGGCTGAAAGCTGTAAGCCGGGTAAATTGTTCAACAGCTTTAAAGTGCAATAAAATTGTTGAATTAAAAAAAAAATAATAATTTTCAAGGTTATGCGATTTTGATGACATTTAACGTTCTCTGATTGCAACAAAATTTGGTTTGGAGGTAGATTTAAGTGTCCCGAGAGGAACTCCACATTCGGAATTTTTTTTTACCGTGGTTTCAAAATGGCCGCCAAACACGCGTCAAATTTTCAATGTTGTCCGATTTTAATGAAATTTGATATGTAGGTACATTCCAATGTCCTGAGTGGAACGCAATGCTATCCATAGGGATTTTGGGCGACGTCTGTGTTGGCATCCCAACACATTATTTTTAATTATTATTATTTTTATTATTATTATTTCGGTTTCCACTTTTTCTAGACCTTGAACTTGTCCGACACATTTCTCAGAGACACCTTAATAGAATCAAATGAAACTTAACACAGTTGTAGATCTACATATGGAGGGGTGCAGTCAATAGTCAGAATTTTGATAATGGCCGCCATTTCAAAATGGCCGCCACTTGACGACACCCACCCAAAAATGGCAAAAATTTTCCCGTGGTCCGAATTCAACGAATTTTGGTATGGAGGTAGATGTTAGTATTTTGAGTGAAACGCTACCTTTAAATTTTTTCTTCGACGTCGGGTTTCAAAATGGCCGCCAAAAACGTGTATAATTTTCAACGTTATGCGATCTCGATGACATTTAACGTGCTCCGATTGCAACAAAATTTGGTGTGGAGGTGGATTTAAGTGTATCGAGTGGAAATCCAAATTCAGAATTTTTTTTTCACACCTGGCGTTTCAAAATGGCCGCCAAAAACACGTCAAATTTTAAACATGGTCCGATTTGAATGAAATTTGATATGTAGGTACATCTTAATGTCCTCAGTGGAACGCAATACTATCCATGGGGATTTTGGGCGACTTCTGTGTTGGCATCCCAACACATTATTTTAATACATTGTATAGTGGACTTAAAGGATCAGTATAAAAGTGCTTTTTGCATTTTGGGAGAAATTTAAGAATAATTTTTAATCAAACAAGTACACTTTGGGAGAAATTTAACAATATGAGAAGTTATACATCTTTGGGGCAAATTACATGACACTGCTGATATATTTTCATGTAAAGTTTATATAAAACAGCTGATGAAATTAACAATTAGAATATAAGAGAGTGATTATACATTTTCTGAAGAATCTTTAGGATTGGTATAAAAGACAGTGTTTTATACATATTGGGGGAAATTAAACAATTATTTCATATAGAACAATTACATTCTGGGGAAAATTTACCAAAATGATAAGTTCTTCAGTTATGGGACACATTACATCTTCAGTTATGGGACACATTACATCTTCAGTTATAGGGCACATTACATGAAAGTGCTGATATCTTTACATGTATAGTTTATATAAAACAGCTGATGAAATTAGCAATTCGAATATAAGAGAGTGATTATACATTTTCTGAAGAATCTTTAAGATTGGTAGAAAAGACAGTGTTTTTTATATTAAGCAATTACACTTTTGGAAGAAATTTAAAAATATGAGAAGTTGTACATTTTTGGGGCACATTATATGAAACTGCTGATATCTTTACATGTATATGAATATTGTAAGAAAAATTTAAATATTGGGATACAATGGCCTAGGGTGTTAATACATTTTATAGGGGAATTTAAGGATCAGTATAAAAACAGTGTCTTTTACAGTTTGTGAGAAATTTAAGAATAACTTTATAGGAAAGAATTACACTTTGGAAGAAAGTTAACAATATGAAAAGATATACATGTTTGGGGCAAATTATATGAAACTGCTGATTTCTTTACATGTACAGTTTATGTTAAAAAGCTTAAATTTAGCAATTAGAATATAAGAAAGTGATTATATATTTTCTGAAGAATCTTTAGGATTGGTATGAAAGACAGTCTTTTATACATATTAGTGATTATACATTTTTTGAAGAATCTTTAGGATTGGTATAAAAGACAGTGTTTTATACATATTGGAAGAAATTTAACAATTTATTTATATAAAACAATTACACTTAGGGAGAAATTTAACATATGAGAAGTTAAACATTTATGCAGCAAATTATATGAAACTGATGATATCTTTACATGAAAAATATTATCAGTTTATATACCGGGTAATTAAAAACAGCTGAAAATTGTAATACTTATAATATAAGAGAGTAATTATTCATTCTTGAAGAATCTTAAAGATTGGTGTAAAAGACAGTGTTTTGTGCACTTGGGAGAAATTTAACAATGATTTTATACGACACAATTGCACTTTGGAAAAAATTTAACAATATGAGAAGTTTTGATTTTTGTGTTGTGTTTGTCTATCCGGATTTGTAACTGTCCCTTGGTTTTTGGCTCTTGTTGTTCGGTCGGTTTTCTTTGCTACTTTCTTTTTAGGTAGTTCACTAAGTAACACAGTAACATTATATCGTAGTGATCTTATCATGTATCCATTCAAAACAACACAGTTACATGACATCACAGAGATTGCATGTTTTAATTCACTACCTCGCAGTAACATCACAACGTAGAAATATCATGTATCAATTTACTACCTCAAAGTAACATCAGTTAAATAAGATCGTATAGGTGTCATCATGTAGCAATTCCCTACAACACAGTAATATCACGTCGTAGAGATTTTATCAGGTAGCAATTCACTACCAAACAGTAACATCACATCGTACAGCTGCATCATGTATCAATATACTACCACACAGTAACATCACATCGTTGACATGTCCTCATGTATCAATTACCTTCCTCAAAGTAACATCACATTGTAGACATATAATGATGTTTCAATCCCCTGTTACATCACATCGTAGAGATGGTATCATGGTCTTTTGTATCAATTCCCTACCACACAGTTATATGGCAATGTAGAGATGTCATCATGTAACCATCTTCTATTACAAATTATAATAACAGAGTAGCGTAGAGTAGAGTTGTCATAATGCATTAATTTATTACCACACATTAACATGCCATTATAGTGATATTATCATATATCAATGCACTACTACTGGTCAACATCACATCGTGGAAATATCATCATGTATCAATTAAATACCATAACCTCAGATCGTAGATATGTCATCATGTATCAATCCACTCCCACACAGTAACATCGCAACATAGAGATATCATGTATCAATTCCCTACCATAGAGTAACATCAGATAGTAGTTATGTCATCATGTATCAATTCACTACAACACAGAAACATCACATCGTAGAGATGTCATCATGAATTAATTTACTGACACACTTTTATAGCACATCGTAGAGACACCGTGTATCAATTCATTCCAAAAAAGTCAAATCACATCGTAAAAATGTCGTTATGTATCAATTCCCTACCTCAAAGTGACAACACATGTCACTATGTTTGAATCCCGTACAACACAGTTACATTACATCGTAGGGATATCATCATGTATCAATTCCCTACTTCACTGTAACACCACATTGTGGAAATGTCAACATTTATCAATTCCCTACCACACAATTACATCACGCCGTAGAGAATGTCATCACAGTACCACACAGTAACATCATATCGTAGGGTTGTCATGATGTATCAATTCACTACCACACAGTAACATCATATCGTAGGGTTGTCATGATGTATCAATTCACTACCACACAGTAACATCACTTGGCAGAGATATCATGTATCAATTAATCAGCATACAGTAACATCATTCCCTACAACAAAGTTACATCTCATTATAGATATGTCACTATGTTTGAATCCCTACAACACAGTCACAGGGATATCATCATGTATCAATTCCCTACATCAAAGTTACATCACAGTGTGGAAATGTCATCATGTATCACTTCACTTACATACAGTAACATCGGATCGTAGAGACGTCATCATGTAACAATTCATTACCACACAGTTACATCAGATCATCATATATCAATTCCCTTCAACATATTAACATGGTATTGAAGAGATGTCATCATGTATCAAGTCACTACCACAGTAACACCACCTTCTAGAGACGTCAAAGTGTATTACTTCCGTACCACTCAGCATCATCACGTCGTAAAGATGTCATTATGTATCGATTGGCTACCACTCCGTAACATCACATCGTAGAAATATCATGTATTAATTGACTGCCACAAAGAAACATCACATAGTAAAGGTATCATCATGTGTCAGTTACATCTGATCGTTGACATGTCATCATATATTAGTTTAACACTGCACAGTAACATTGCATCGCAGAGATGTCATTGTATATTAATTAAAAAACCACCCAGTAACATTACATCATTCAGATGTCAACGTGTATCAATTTCCTACTCACAGGAAGAAAAATGTCGTTTCTCCAACACCTTTGAAGGCGTATTTTACCAAGATAGAAGTAATACATTATTCACAAGTTGTGGCTAGTTGGTAGAGGATAGTCTGAACTTTAATAAAATGTTTGGTTTGCCGTTTTTTAGATAATAGTAATCAAAATTTACCCACCTTATATTTTACGAAATTGTAAAATCACATAAATGTTTCTTATTTCTGGTATATATTTTAATGGGTTATTAATTGTTTTTGCTGCATCGATTTTTCTAATTTTCAAGTGAAATGTACGTACGCTTATGTCTAACCATGAATAAGATATTTGAAATATTAACTTTTAACCATCAATATAAATTTTGAAGTGCACACATAGAATTACTTTAACTTATTAATGTTTTGTTGATATTGTTGATTTAACTAACTGAGCCATAACAAAAATTAATATTATACTTATCTTGCTATCAAAATATCACAACACTACCATCGTGGCACTGACAGATCTACACACAGTCAGCCACATGTACAACAAAATATCACCACACTACCACCATGGCACTCACAGATCTACAGTCAGCAATTGGTATAACATAATCACATCGTTACTACCATAGCAATGACAGGTCTACACTCAGACAGCCAGGGGTATAACATATCACATCACTACCATAGTTGCACTTACATATCTTCACACAGTCAACCACATGTACATCATAATATCACAACACTACCACCATGTCACTCACAGATCTACACAGTCAGCAAGGGGCATTGGTTTATACATTTTGGGAGAAATTTAACATTTATTTTATATGAAACAGTCACACTTTGGGATAAATTTAACAATATGAGGAGTATATATTTTGGGGTAAATTATATGACTATACTGATAACTTTGTATGACAAATTCAAAGATTGGGATAAAAAGTCCTCGGCAGGTGTCGATACATTTTAAAGGGAACTCTAAGGATTAGCATAAAGGACAGTGTTTTATACATTTTGGAAGAAATTTAACAATATGATCGTTATACATTTTGGGGGCAAATTTATATGAAAAGCATTACTACTACGGCACCGACAGATCTTCATAGCACTATCACCATGTCACAGACAGATACACAGAAAAGCAAATGGTTTAACATATCTTCCAATGCTACTACCTTGGGGCCGACAGATCTAAACACAGCCGTTGGAATAACATATATCACATCGCTACTATCATGACACTGACAGATCTGCACACAGACATGCAAGGGTATACGATTATGTCACAGCGCTACTGCCATAGCGCTGACGGATCTATACATAGAAAGCCAGGGGTATAAAACAATATCACCACTACTGCTATGTCGCTAAAAGATCAACACACAGACACTCATGAGTATACCATAATATCGCATCACTACTACCATGGCACTTACAGAACTACACACAATTAGGCAAGGGGATAAAATAATATCAAGACACTACAAACATAGCCCTATTAGCATAGTACTGGTTGATTTACATACAGTCCGTAAGAGTATAACATTATATCGCAGCACTATAACCATGATGCTGACAGATCTACATACTGGTTGATTTACATACAGTCCGTAAGGGTATAACATAATATCGCAGCAGTACAACTATGACGCTGACAGATCTACATACTGTCAGCTAAGGGTATATCATAATATCACAGCACTACAACCATGACACTGTCAGATCTACACACAATACGCCTGTAGTATAAATTATTATCACAGCACTAACACTACGGCACTGACCCACCTACACAGAGACAGCTAGGGGAGAAGAACAAAATCACAGCACGCCTATCATGGCACTGAGAGATTTACACATCCACAGTAATGTACTATTACATCTCTACTGCCATGGTACGGACAGATCTATACATAGTCAGCCAATGATATTACATTATATCACAGCGCTACTTCCTTGGCGCTGACAGATCTAAACACAATCATCTAGGGTTATAACATAACTGAAAGATCTAAACAAAACCAGGGGTATAGCATGATATCTACACAATACCACCATGGAACTAACATAGCGCTGAAAGATTTACACTCAGACACTCATAATACTACCATCGTAGTGACAGATCTACACATGAACATACAGGGGTCTAACAATATCACAGTGCTACTACTATGGGACTGACAGAGCTACACACATTCTGGCAAGTGTATAAAATAATATCACTACAAACATGGCACTGACAGATCTGCAAACAGTTAACCAGTGGTATTACATCATATTACCACACTACCACTATGTCCCTCCCAGATATACAATCGGTCAGCCATGTGTATGAAAAAATCACAAAGCTACTACCATGGCACTGACATATCTACACACAAACATCCAAGGGTAAAACATAATATCACAGACCTACTACCACAGCGCTCACAGATGTTAACAGTCATACATGGGTATAACATAATATTACAGCAATGCCGTCATGGCAATGAAAGATATAGACAGAGACTACCAGGGGTATAACAACATTATGATAATACTACCATGAAAGTGGTTGATCTACACACAGACATCCAGGGATATAACATAATATCAAAATGCTACTACCATGGCACTGACAGATCTACAAAAGTATAGCTTACATAATATCACAGCACTACAACTACGGCACTGACCCATTTACACAGAGATGGCAAGGAGTTAAGAAACAATACCACTTCAAGACCATCATGGCACCGACAGATCTACACATACACAGCCATTGGCATTACTGCTCTACTACCATGTCACGGACTGATCTACACAAAAGAAAGCCAATGATATAACATAATATCACAGTGCTACTTCCTCGGTGCTGACAGATCTAAACGCAGCCAAGGGTATAACATAATATCTCCCGATGCTACTACCTTTGCGCTGAGATTTAAACACAGTCAGACAGGGGAATATTATATATCACTTCGATACTATCATGACACTGACAGATCTGCACATAGATATGCAAGCGTATAACATAATGTCACAGCGCTACTGCCATTGCGCTAAAAGGAAATTCCACAGTTAGTAAGGGCTCTAACAAAATATTACCACACGTCTACCATGGAACTGACAGATCTACACGCAGTCCGGTAGAGGTCTGACATTATATCACAGGACCACCATGGTGCTGACAGATCTACACATACACAGCCAAGAGTATAAAATATCTACACTACCACTTAAAGATGTGCACAGTCGTATAGCACAATATCAAAGCGCTACCACCACTCTACTGACAGATCTAAACATAATATGCCAACTGTATAACATAATAACACAGAACTACCACCTTGGCACTGACAGAAACTATCCAAACATTCTAGTAAGGGTATAAAATCATATCACCACACAACAACGCTCTCAGTTCTACAAGCAGCTATTGGTATAACATAATGTTACAAAGCTATTACCATGCAACGGACAGAACTACACTCATACAGCCAAGGGTATAATATATCACAGAAGTATAAGCATAGCTTTGAGAGATCTACACACAATCTCACGATGGAACTGACTGATCTACATAAAGACAACCTGGGATATAATAGAATATCACTGCGCTTCTACCGTAGGGCTGACCGATGTACATAAAGTCAGCCAGGGATTTAACTTAATATCACAGCACTTCTACTACGGCACTGACCATCTCCATATGGAAAACAATATCACACCACGACCATCACGGCACTGGAAGATCTACACATAGACAGGCAGGGGTACGACAGTGCTACTACCATTGCACGGACAGATCTATAAATAGACAGAAAATGGTATTGCATAATATCACATTTCTACTACCTTGACGATGACAGATCTGAACACAGTCAGGTAGCTTGTAACATAATATCACATCGCTAATATGAATAAAGGCGCAGCCTTAATGCGAGAATCGCAAATTGTTTTGGTCATGACGTTACTTCAGAGCGCCCTAACAGTGCCTCTGCATTCCAATGGTGACGTGACGTATTTTTAAATGTGTTAGTGATGCCACAAAACTGCTAATTTTAAAGTATAGCGTTTCAGATTGCAAAAAATGTTTCTGACATTTTTGTAAATATTTAAAAAATAAACATTTTAATTTTATCGATGTCAAAATTATTTATGTCTACTTTTATATTTAATGTTAGCGGTCGTCTACAATATTTTCTTCCGATAGCTCAGCTACAATCTGAAATGGATTTGTTCGTATGGATCACGTGACGTTTTCTACACACAAGCATATTACCGTATAGCTCGCATCTGCGATGCTCCCTACTACCATGGCATTGACAGATCTGCACACACACAGTAAGTGTATAACATAATATCACAGCGCTACTATCATAGCGCTGACAGATCTACACAAAGGCAGCCATGGGTCTAACATAATATCGCCACACTACCATCATGTAACTGACAGATCTACTTGCGGTCATCCTGCCAGATCTACACATAGTAAGCCAGGGGTATAAAAATATAGCACAACTAATACGGCGCGGATAGACATACTATCAGCACTAGAACAATGGTAATGACCTAAATATAATAAGCCAACGATATGACATAATATTACAGCACTAGCACCATGTCACTGACAGATATACACATGGACTGACAGCTGTATAACATTATATCACATTATTGCTACTATGGCATTAACAGAAGTACATACATTCTGGCAAGGGTTTTAAACGACATCACAGCACTACAACCATGGCAGTGACAGATTTTCAAACAACTACCATGGGTATCGCATCATATCACCATAATACCACCACGACACTCACGGGTTTAAAAATGGTCAGCCAGTATTATCTTATAATATTACAGCTACTACCATGTTTCTGACTGCTCTACACAGTCATTAAAAGAAAAAATATCACAGCAATGCCACCAGGGCAATTACAGCAAGGATAATACAAAATAATATCAGTACTATTACCATGGACACGACAGACCTACGCACAGAAAGACAAGGGTATAACATAATATCACAGCACTACCATTATGACAGATCTAAACACAGTTATCCTGTGGCATAACATAATATCACAGTGCTAACACCATGGCACAATCGGCAATGGTTATAACAAAGTATCACAGCACTTCCATAATGGCACTGACAGATCTACGCATACACAGCCAGTGGTATTACAGGTGTATAAAATAATATAACCATTACTACCATGGCCCCGACAGACCTACGCACACACAGATAGGGGAAAACATATTACAGCACTACCACCATGACACTGACAGATATTAACCCAGTTATCCTTTAGTATATTATCTAGTATCAGCACCATGGCAATGACAGATTCATTCAGTCAGCAAGAGGTATAAAATAGTATCGCAGCACTACCATAATGTCACTGCCAAATCTACATAATAAGCCAGGAGTATAACAAATCAAAGCACTACTACGGCACTGACTGATCTACACAGAGGCGGCAGTCAGGGGTGTAAAATAATAAAACAGCACGACCATCATGGCACTGACAGATTTACACTTACACAGGCAGTGGTATTACAACGGGTCTACACATCCAAGGCTATAACATGATATCAGCGCTACTACGTGGCGCTTACAAATCTAAACACAGTCAGCCAATGGTATAACATAGCATCACATCATAACTATCATTGCGCTGACAGATCTACCCATATTTAGCCATCGTTTTTACTTAATATCACTACACCTTCAAAATGGAACTGACAGAAAAACACGCAGTCAGACAGCCATCGCGCTGACAGATCTTTACATAGACAACCAGGGGCATAAAATAAAATCATAGCAATACTGGCATGGCCCCTAGCTGAAAGGTCTACACACTGACAGTCAGGACTATAAAATAATATTATACACTACCATTATGGTAGTGACAAATCTACACATGGACAGATAGGAGAATAACATAATATCACAGCACTACTACCATGACACTGATATAACTACACTAGGTTTCTCATCATATCACTTAAGAAGGTGATAACAAACACCGAACACCAAGGAAACTGTCAAAAAAGACAGCCAGGACCGCTGTAAAACAATATCACAGCACTACTACCATAGCACTGACAAAACTAAGCACATTCTGGCAAGGGTATAGAATGAAGTAAATGCACTACTACCACGGCCTTCACAGATTTACAAAGTCAGCAAGCGGTAAAACATAATATCAGTTAACTACTACCGTGGCACTGACAGATCTACACACAGACAGCCAAGGGTATAACATAGCACAGAGCAACTATCATAGCGCTGAGGGATCTATACACAGTCATCCATGGGTATAATAATATAACAGGAATGCCACCAAGACACTGAGAGATCTACACACAGTTAGACACGGGTATAATATAATATCACAGCAGTACCATGGATTGCCAGATCTAAACCTAGTCAACCTGTGGTATTTATAGTTTATTTACGTTTTTTGAAACGAGATGTGTTTTCTCGTCCATATCTCATCGAAGGGCGACAGCCCTGAGATGAGATGACGAGAAAATGCATCGAGTTTCATAAAACGTAAATAATCTGTTTATCGCTGTTTTGTAATATTGTGACGTCAGTGTGTACTTAACAACGTCTTGACAGCGAGCTGAGATGGCCCATCCCACGCTAGTAGAGTGAGATGGAATAATATCGCACACAAAGATCAAAGAAAAATACTGCAAAATAGCGATAAAGTATTTTATCACAGCACTAGCACCACGGCACTGAAAGATTTACACAGACAGCACGGGGTAGAACATAGAATCACAGCACTACCATAATGGCACTGACGGATGTACACACAATAAGCCAGGGTATAACATAATATCACAGCACTACTACTACGGCATTGACAGATCTACACATTAGCGGGCATGGCTGTAAAAGAATATCTATACAGTTATCCAGCTATACAAAATAATATTAGCACTATATATAGTAACAGAAAGACAGGTGTATAACATGATATCCCAGTACTACCTCCATACCAGACAGATCTGAACCCAGTTATTCTGATCTGTCTGGGCCATGGTAGCAGCTCTGTAACATAATGTTATATAATTGGCTGTCTATGTTTAGATCTGTAAGTGCCATTGTAGTAGCGCTGTAATATTATGTTTTACCTCTGTCTGACTGTGTTTAGATCGTTTAGTGCAATGGTAGTAGCGCTGTGATATTGTGTCATACCCTGGCTGACTGTTTCTAGATATAAGATGGCCATGCTGGTAGTGTGGTGATATGATGTGATACCCCTGGTCATTTTGTACCCTTTCCAGAATGTAATTCTGTCAGTGACATTTTGTTATACAGCTGCGTAGAGTTGTCGGTGCTATGTTTTTTTAGCATAGATCTGCCTATACCATGGTTATAGTGATTTGATATTATGTTATGCCCTAGACTGTTTGTGTATAGATCTTTCAGTGCAATGACAGTAGTGCTGTGATATTATGTTATAACCCTAGCTGTTTATGTGTAGATATCTCAGCGCCATTGTGGTAGTGATGCGATATCATGTCAAACCCCTGGCTGATTGCATATAGATCTGTAAGGTCCATGGTAGTAGTGTGGTAAATTATGTTAAACCATTGGTTGACTTTGTGTAGATATGTCAGCGCCATGGCATTATGGCTGTGATATTATGTTATACCCGTGCCTGTCTATGTAATTATCTGTCAGCGCCATGTTGATAGCACTGTTATACTATGTTATACCCCTTGTTGTCTGTGTGGTGATATTAAGTTAAACCCATGACTGACTTTGTGTAGATCTGTCAGCGCCATGGTAGTAGCGCTGTGATATTCTGCTGTGATATGATGTTATACCCATGTGTAGATCTGTCACTACGATGGTGGTAGTGTTGTGATATAATGTTATACAACATTGTTCGTTTCTTTGAATGGTGCTTAAAGCCACTTTCAGCAATTTGTCAGCTATATAATGGCGTCCAGATTTTATTGGGGCGAAAGCCGGAGAAGACAGTGAAAACCCGGACCGACCTTCGATATTTATACATGATAACTGGTTTAGATATGTCAGTGCCATAGTGGTAGTGCTGTGATATTTTGCCATATCCTTGTCTGTCTGTCGGTGCTATGGGGTAATGGTGCTGATATTATACAATTGTAGCCTTTAAGTTAGGACGATATGAAATTATATCGACTTGAGAACATATCGACCGACAACGTAATCGGAGGTCGATATGTTATCTCATGTCGATATCTTTCATGGCGATGGTATTTGTCGGCTATAATACATCTCATATACAAAAGATGTAGTGGTGGGGTATCATATGAGGCTATAGTACACCTTATATACAAAAGATATGGTGGGGTAACATATGAGGTTTATAGTACACCTCACATACAAAAGATATCATGGTGGAGTAACATAGAAGTTATAAGTACACCTTATATACAAAAGATATCACGGCGGTGTAACATAGGAGGTTATAGTACAACTTACATACAAAAGATATCATAGTGGGGTAACATAGGAGGCGATAGTTCACCTTATATTCAAAAGATATCATGTTGGGGTAACATGAGGCTATAGTACACCTCATATACAAAAGATACCATTGTGGGGTAAACATAGGAGGCTATAGTACATCTTATATACAAAATATATCATAGTGGGGTAACATATGAGGTTATAGTACACCTTACATCCAAAAGATATCATGGTGGGGTAACATAGAAGGCTATAGTACACCATAAATACAAAAGATATCATAGTGGGCTAAAATAGGAGGCTAATGAACACCTTATCTACAAGATATCATGGTGGGGTAACATAGGCGGTTATAGTCCAATATATATAAAATGATATTGTGAGGAAACACACTAGGCTATAGTACACTTTATGTACAAAAGATATCATGGTGGGGTAACACATGAGGTTAAAGTACACCTTATATACAAAAGATATCATGGTGCGATTACATAGGATGCTATAGTTTATCTTATATGCACGAGACATCAAAGTGGGGTAACATCTGAAGTTATAGTACACCTTAAATCTAATCATGGAGGGGTAATATAGGCGGTTCTAGTCCACTTTATATACAAAAGATATCATGGTGAAGTACATCTTATAAACAAAAGATATCATGTTGGGGTAACATATGAGGTTAAAGTACACCTTACATACAGAAGATATGATGGTGGGGTAAAATTGAAGGCTATAGTACACCTTATATACAAAAGATATCATGGTGGGGTAATATAGGAGGCTAAACTACACCTTACATACAAAAGATATGATGATGGGATAAAATTGAAGGCTATAGTACACCTTACATACAAAAGATATCATGGTGGGGTAGCATAGAATGCTACAGTGTGTCTTATATACAAAAGATATCATGGGCGGGTAATATAGGCGGTTACATTCCACTTTATATACAAAAGATATCATGGTGGGGTAACAAAGGAGGTTATAGGACATCCTATATACAAAATATATCATGGTGGAATAACATATGAGGTTACAGTACACCTTTTATTCAAATGATATCGTGGCGGAATAACATATGATGTTAAAGTACACCTTACATAAAAAAGATATCACGGTGGGGTAACATAGAAAGCTGTTAAAAGATATCATGGTTGGGTAACAGATGAGGTTATAGTACACTTTATACACAAAAGATATCATGGAGGGGTAATATAGGAGGCTATAGTCCACATTATGTTACAAAAGATATCATGGTGGGGTAACATAGAAGGCTATAGTACATCTTATATACAAAAGATATCATGGTGGGATAACATAGGAGGTTATAGGACATCCTATATACAAACGAAATCATGGTGGAGTAACATTTGAGGCTATAGTACACTTTATATTCAAAAGATATCATGGTGGAATAACATATGAAGTTATAGTACACCTTATATACAAAAGATATAGTGGTGGGGTAGCTTAGAAGGTTATAATCCACCTTATATACAAAAGATATCATGGTGGGGTAACATAGACGGTTACAGTCCACTTTATACAGACAAGATATAATGTTGGAGTAACATAGGAGGCTAAAGTCCACCTTACGTACAAAAGATATCATGGTGGGGTAACATTTGAGGTTATAGTACACCTTACATCCAAAAGATATCATGGTGTGGTACCATATAAGGTTATAGTACACCTTATATACAAATGATATCATGGTGGTGTAATAAAGAAGGCCATAATACACGTTATAGACAAACGACATCATGGTGGTGTTATATAGAATGTTATAGTACACGTTATATACAAAAAATATGGAGAGGTAACAAACTAGGCCATAGTACACCTTATGTACATAAGATATGATGGTGTGGTAACATAGGAGGCTATAGTACACATAATTTCCAATAGATATCATGGTGGAGAAACACAGGAGGTTAAAGGACATCCTATATACAAAAGATATCATGGTGGAGTAACATGCAAGGATATAGTACACCTTATGTACAATCATGGTTGGGTAACATATGATATTAAAGTACACCTTACATAAAAAAGATATCACGGTGGTGTAACATAGAAAGCTGAAAAAAAGATATCATGGAGGGGTAATATAGGAGGGTATAGTCCACCTTATATACAAAAGATACTATGGAGGGGTAATATATGATATTAAGTACACCTTACATAAAAAAGATATCACGGTGGGCTAACATAGAAAGCTGAAAAAAGATATCATGGTTGGGTAACATATGAGGTTATAGTATACTTTATACACAAAAGGTATCATGCAGGGGTAATATGGGAGGTTATAGTTCACCATATATACAAAAGATATCAAGTTGGGGCAACAGAGGAGGTTATAGGACATCCTATATACAAAAGAAATCATGGTGGAATAACATGTGAGGCTATAGTACACCTTATATACAAAAGATATCATGGTGGGGTAACATATAAGGTTATAGTACACCTTATATACCAACGATATCATGGTAGTGTAATAAAGAAGACTATATTACACGTCATATGCTAAAGATATCATGGTGGGGTAACAAATCAGGTTATAGTACACCTTATATAAAAAAGATATCATGGTGGGGTAACATAGAAAGCTGTAAAATGATATCATAATGGGGTAATATATGAGGTTATAGTACACCTTATACACAAAAGATATCATTGTGGGGTAACATAGGCTGTTATAGTCCACCATATATACAAAATATATCATGTTGGAATAACATTGCAGGTTAAATTATACCCTAATATACAAAAGATATCATGGCGGGGTAACATATGATGTTAAAGTACACCTTACATAAAAAGATATCATTGTCGGGAAACAAACTAGGCTATAGTACACCCTATGTACATAAGATATCATGGTGGGTTAAAATAGGAGGTCATAGTGCATCTTATATATATAAAAGATATCGTGATGGGGTAATATAGAATGTTATAGTACACCTTATATACAAAAGATATCATGGTGGAATAACAGAAGGAGGTTATAGGACATCCTATATACAAAAGAAATCATGGTGGAGTAACATGTGAGGCTATAGTAAATCTTATATACTAAAGATACCATGGTGGGGTAACATATGAGGTTATAGTACACCTTACACAAAAAAGATATCATGGTGGGGTAATATATGAGGTTATAGTACACCTTATACACAAAAGATATCATGTTGGAGTAATATAGGAGGTTAAATTACACCCTAATATAATATAATAACACCTTATATACAAAAAATATCATGGTGGGATAACATAGGAGGCTATAGTACATCCTATATACAAAAGATATCATGGTGGAATAACATATGAAGTTATAGTACACCTCATATACAAAAGATGTAATGGTGGGGTAGCTTTCATCATTCTAAAGCTTCACACATGTACGTATTGGGCTAACTTGCTGTGTTCGAGTTATACGGGTCTGAAGTAAGTGAAAAATAAAATGGTAACATGACGTACCCCTTGTTGTGACCCCCGCCCTTTTAATCCAAATCAGCACAGGGTAAAATAAAAAGGTTGCATGGTGGGGGGTCCTTAACCTATATGGTGAATATAAGCTGAATGTAAGACTAAACGTTGCTTTACTGTTAAGTTTTTCTAATCTATTTCAGTTGTAAAGCTAATAGCTGAAAACACACACAAAATAAATCCCAAAAGTATGAAATAACAGGGTTCCATAGCGTGCCTAATAAATAGAAGATGAGATATTGGTTAAGCACAACAGGCACGGACTTCTGAAAACCCTTTCCCAGTCCTATGCTGACAAAGGTCTTGTGTTGGTAGTCATATTTTAATTTCTTTTTGGCCTGGAAAACATAATCTTTGTTGATTATTTAATGACTGATATGTTGGCTTCAAGTGGTTCAACGGTTTCGGAGACAGCAACCATTGATTTAAGATGAGAGCAAAACATATGTAAATAGCAATTCATTTAAATGTACATACACTATGCCTTCCTAGCGGGTCATATGCTAACGGTACTCATGTAGTGGTGGTTAAGTTCATTCTGAATTTAAAATTAAAAAGTCATAATACATGCAATAAACATTGACGAAATTTGATTTCAATTAGTCAAGACAAAACGTTTTCTATAGAGATTACATAATAAACGAAGAAGTGAAAACCATAATCAGTCGAACTATTGGACCTTATAAAGACCTACTGACCACCGTAAACAAAAGAAAACTGAAGTAGATTGGGCTTATCACACTATCAATAGGATTTGCCGAGACAAAGGTACTGTTCAAAGAGGCAGGAAGAAAAGAGATGGGAAGATACCTTATTCTGGATATGCATAAAACTGTGCTACTCCTGAGGAATTTGGGGGACACAGATTGTTGGAAGAAGCCGATTATTGATCGAGACATCAATGCTGCCCAGACAGTAACAATACAAAGGGATATCTAGATGGATGGGTGGACCTAAGAAGTTGTTGTATGGGTCTTTGCTTAACTAGCCTTAATTAGATCTTGCAAAACATGCCTCAGAAATATTTAACAAATCGATGTTCTCACAAGAATAACTAACCTACAAACTAATTTTAACAAGTCATTTGAAGCTGGCAATATTTGGGTATAATTTAACATCGAACAACTGTCCAGAACACGGACTAAAGGGCATTCAGATCTAAACATGGTGCTGTTGTCCTATCAAACCTTTAAAAGTGCGTTAAGACGAAGCCCGTCTAATGAATTAATTGCAGATAAGATCCACCTACATCATTGCTAGATTAATAACATGATTCATTGGTGAATAAAATACTACAATTAACTAACTGGAATTTTCTAATTAAATATACTTCAAATCATCAGAAAAGAACAGAGAAAGTTTAAATTTGTTTACAGTTTTGACTCCAGATTACACTGCAATTTTGACAACATACCCTACAATCATGGTGTTATTATGTTTCATTTTTTAATTATTTTCGCAAACTTTGCTTTCGATATAATACTGTTATTTTCGGTAATATTTTGATATTTAGTCATTGTTATTTAAGCAGTTCATAATAAATTAAACACAATAAAATAAATAACTCTTTTTAGTGTATGTCAACAAGTATTAAAAGAGCGATGTGTTAAAGGTTATGCATGTTTTTCTAATGAGGTTTGACAGATGCAGGCTGCATATATGAAAACTGAAATTCTCATTTCATTAAAAGGTTTGGTTTTCAACCTTGGAGCAATTAAAATGTTTTACCGCTATCAAAACGGGCAGTTGACTTGTACCGGGAAAAATCCGTTAGGAATGCTAGAACAAAATAATCAGCTTGAATCGTCATTGACTTTTAAGAACATTTTATCTCCAATACCCATCCAGGATCCTGTTAGACAAGAACCATTAGCTCTACCAATTATGCGTGAATTTCAGAGAGAAAAGTTTGGTGAGTAAATGTACAAGGACACACATTTTACCGAATATTTATATTATAATTCCGCGTTTTAACCAAAAGTAACATTTATTATATATAGTAATTCTTATTCTTGTATTACATGTATAAATGTGACTTTGTCTATGTCTATATGTTATACTTATCAAAACAAGATCTTAGAATTAATATGTAAACATTAATTTTGTTGATAAAAATGGCACCATTTTTTTTATTTTAAAATGCAATGAATCAATCTTTACACGCGGGTTTGGATTTTATCAGGTCGACATATGAAGCGGCATGATAAATCATTCGGTTTTTAGAAAATTGTTACAAATAATAGTAATAATAATAATAAAATAACACACAAATTATTCATTTGTGTACTAAGCTGTTTTTGACTTACTATGATATTTGCAATTTTAATTTATTTAAATTAGTATAATATTGCCTAAAAGAAAAACATTTCATCTTAAACTAGTATGTTGTTAAAACCGAATTAAAAGTAGAAAATTACAAACATTTACGAAAACAATCATGATATGATTTTAAATTATTAATATGTCTGTCGAATTGTAAATGCGACCTTTCAGCTTTCATATTAATTATTAATTATTTTTCATTAGACACTATTCAGTATGTACCTTTCAAAATAATTTCTAAAAGATTAAAATCTACATTTTTTTTACAGTGCCTCGATATCCCATTCATGGTGTTACGCAAGCACCGCAGTTGGGAAAAACAATCAAAAAAAGAATTCTGCGTTCGAGGATTAGATTTAAAGAAGAACAGGTCATAGAACTAGAGAGAGCGTTTCAGAAGACACATTACCTCAATGCTCAGCTTAGAAGGAACTTGCCATGAAAATAAACTTGAATGAAGAACGTGTGGGGGTAATACATTGTTACATAGTAATTTTAATTTCGCGTCAAAGGTTATTTACATCCCAAAAATTTACAATTTCTCTTTTTAATATATACTGAGTGTTACGGTCGGAAATTCAAGTTTAGAGTCGACAACCCGTTTACCGTACATGTTTAATATATAAATAGAGGTTTTCCATGTGCTATTATTTGTTACTTACCAAAATGCACTTGAGATAGTAACAGTTGCTGTTTTATATTTAAAGTTATTTAAAAAAAAAATAGATATACGCTTCACAAATTAAAGAGTATAATAAAATACTATCATTTTTATTTCAATTCACAAACAAAAACTGGTGCGGTTTTCCGTACCTGCAATTTAAAGTGGTACGGTCTGAACCGTGCCAGCTTATCCGCTTGCTACGCCTATGATATATATTTTTTCAGTGTTCTTTATTGTATTCATGTAATGCCCTCTCGAAATTAATAAATAAGTAGCAATGGAAATTATATAAATATTAAAGCTTGATCATCATTTATTCCATTCAACCCAGCCACCTAATTTTTTATTTGACTGTTCCAACACAATAGTTTATGCCATCTATTTTGATCCTATCTTTGCGATTAGTTGTGTCTTTTAGTGATTACGTAAACTGTGAGGTTGGTGAATGCTATTTCCTAGTATATAGATTACCTAACGGCTATTTAAATAATAGTGTCTCTGCAATAGCAACACAGAATAAAATGCATTTTAAACGGAAATAGATTCATTATTAAAGTGTTTTATACAGCCATATGCACATATCATCAGTAGTGCTTGAAAGTAAAAAACCAATGAAAGGCTAAATATGAATAAACAAATTAAGGTACACAACATAATTAAGTACGTATGCAATAAAATCTAAGATTGCTACTCTGGAATGTGTCAAAGAGACACCCACCCTGTCCAAGTGCAAAAAAAAGTAAAAGACCATCTCCTTGTCTTAAACAACATTATAAAAATAAGATTTTTAGACTGCCAACCCTTTTAGATACCAGATATTACCGTGTGATAAATTCGTGATGTAGGTTTTAGATAGGTAATACGGACTCATATAATCTGACCTTTTCTTGTATTTCTCTCGCCTTTGTATGAAACAGACAAATATTCTGAGACAGTATTACATGTTTAAAACCTAATGATGTCATGAGAGAATACGATAAACTTGAGTCAGGATATTTTATACATATTTTTTGTCCATGCAAAGTTCTTGTTTGATCTTTCCAGATGTGGTTTAAAAACAGAAGATCTAAATGGAATAAGCAAAAACGTGAGATGGAAGCAACAAAACAAAAGAAACCTGAAGAAGAAACAATTCCACAGGCCAAAGTTCCCCGTGCATAAGGTTTTAAACAAATGACTTGCGTACGTTGTCCGTCTCCTAGTTATGTAATTTCTAGCTTGATTAAATGGTTAAGATTTCCTGTGACTTGTATAACAAGTTTAATTTGACTCATTGGTTCTTGGTGCTTCAGACTAATACTGGTATTGTACCATTGGTCCAGAGATCTTACAAATATAAGAAAATATAATAACATATTTTTTTTAAATGAAATAAAAGCTAAAAAAAATATAATTTCAAAGGTGGGGGTTATTGAGGCTATTTCCGACGCAAGGTTATATAAATTATAGGGTGTCTTTAGTGCACTGGGCCATCGTATATCTAGTCAAACTTTATAATATTTGGTGAGTCTCTTCACATTATGTGAATATTGTAGCCATGGTAAACTAGAGATACCCAAATGCAATAGTGTGCACTATCGTATTTATGCCAAATGTTCGGCTTTTACGGTGTTCATTTCAGTAAAGCTAATCTAATAAATTGAACATAATTTATATATACACCCTTTAATGTTTTTATGGACCCAAGTTCGAATCACCAATTGTTCGTCATTATGCGGACTTCAAACAAGTACATTATGAGCAATACGCCGTTCCTCACCGGCACAGAGAACATAACTGGTTCCCAGATATAACATCTGCCACACGTCAATACCATTTGCTGTGGGACTAAAGTTGTCGTCTGCTTCTGCTGTTTGTAAACAAAAACAGATGTTTAAAAAACACACGAGATCTTATTTATTTCAATATAGTCTATTTATACACTTTTGATACGATTTTACATTAAAAGAAGTGCGTTTGTACTGGAGCGTTATCCTCCAATAGAGATATATCTCATGGCGTGAACCATGGTGCGAGAGATGCTATTGTGGTTGGTGTAGGATACACAGATTCCATTGCGTGGAGACGGCACGCAGTTTTCAAGATAGGTAGTGAGATGTATTATAGCACGTGATTTATGGTATCACGTGATTTTATTTAGGACTAGTCTCGATCATCCAGACGCTTAATTGCATTTATATATGCGTCTGGGTGATCGAGACTAATTTAGGACAGAAGGACATGCGCATCTGTTATCCAGAAAGCTGGAACAAAAACAAAATTAATACAGCTTCTTTGTTTATTATTACATAAGTCAATTAAGAACAATTCCACCTTTGCTTTTGAAATGATATTTGGTGGTCTGAAAGTACCATACAACTTCCAAAATACATCCAAAATTTCGACTCGTGTAACGAGAAAAATTAATGATTCAGGAAGAATCACCAACTATAAAATAAATCAAATGGATCGGAAATAAAATTGTGTCAGCTTTTACCTTGGAATAATGTAGCGACATGGTAAATGCCATGTTTACATAGATAACAAGAGAATTGTTTTTTGTTTCAATCACCGATGTCAATACTAGTAATCTATTTTTTTTCTTGTGTCACAAACACCAAAATATCTGTTTCAATTTTTTTTTCAATATTCAATATTATTGGAAGGTGTTATATATTTAATTTTGACTACTTGAATTTTATTTACAAAAACTTCTACATGCCGTTTTCTCCCAACCTTAACAACTTTTATAGATGGCGCTGTGCCGATTTTTCCAAATCTGCACAACGACAAAGCAACCCGTTTCCATTCTTAAAATAGAACATTTTGCACACTGTCGGCATTTGAAACATAATCAGTTACGTTAAGAAATGACTCTACCTTTTATGTTCATTTTCATTTAATTAGACAAGAATTAGAATGCAAAACCTTCTAAAACGACGAATATACGATCGCACACACATTTTCGCACAATGAACATACGGGTACTGTTTGTGTACTAATCCAGGCTTCAGCTGGTGATGATTGGGGAGTTTTTTTACGTCCTACACCGAAAACGTAATGCCCCTTGGTCGGACGGTGGCTTCAACTGAAACGTGGCGAGTTTATATTCGAGGATGAGCATATAACTATCGAATTACGATCGTAATCAATGTTATTAGTTACCATAAATAAGAAAGGGGATGCAAAGTAGAGCTGTTCAAGATTACTATCGTATCATGTAATTAATAGGTCAGACCTGAACCATTTTCACAAGCGGAAGGATAGTATTACACGCCTGTCCGCATTAAAGTCTATATTAAAGCTATAGCATGGGGAAAGTTGCCCTACAAAACGAGAGGCTTTCAAGAGCCTGTATCGCTCACCTGATTTTCAAGGCAATGAAGATGTCATTTCCCTGATTTTAAACTAAGTCCTGTTATTTTCAATTTTCTACTGGCATAAATAATATTATCTTTGATCGTTAAATGAATCTTCCTGTCTGGTTTCAATTGGTTCAATAGTTTTAGATAGGAGAAGAGGCCTTTTTAAACTTTATAGAGGAGCATCCAAACAAGATTGCTAGTAAGTTTTGTTTCCATTGGTTAACCAGTTTAGAGAAGAGGACTTTTTAAACTTTTTACCACTATGGTGGAGGATATTTTGAATTTCCAATTGGCATAAAAACATGAATTTAATGAGCTGAACCTGTAAGCAAGCAACAGCTTTTCTCTGCAATAGTTTTCATACAATAAGCAGAAAACATGATTTTTGAATTTAAATAAAGGGGCAAATCCCCTAAAAGGGGTTATCATATGACTACGGTCCAAATAAAGAGCTTCTTGAGCTGAAAATTTAAGCAAGCAACAGCTTTTTTCTTCCTGAAATAGTTTTCATTCAATAAGAAAAAAACACAATTTTTGATCTTCAAAGGGACAAAACCCCTTAAAAGGGGTCATCTGACAACTAGGGTCCAATAAAAACTTTTGTAGAGGTTCTTGAGCTGAACATTTCAGCTAGCAACAGCGTTTCTCTATCTGCAATAGTTTTCATTCTAAAAGGCAAACCCATTAACAACTAGAGGCTCCCAGGAGCCTGTATCGCTCACCTGAACCTGACAATTCTTCCTTTTAATCTAGCTTTTCTTTCCTATAAGGAATTGTCAAACACTTCAACAAAAAGCATTAATTTTGACATTTCAATGAGAAAAACTCCTATAAAGTGTTGTCCAACACATATGCATCAGTAATCATTTTTGCAGATCTTGGAGAGCTGAATAATTTTGAATGGAAAAGACTTGTTCTAGCTCCTACAGTTTTTACGATAATGAGGAAAAATGACAAAAATTGACAATTTTGACAATTTATGGGAAATAACTCCTCTAAAGCATCGTCACACATCTTTACCTCATTTGAGAATCCTGTAGAGATTTTGATGCTGAGAAAGGAGGCACACTTCAGATTTCCTGTATCTGTTATACTTTAGAACTGTAAGCCAAATACTATCTTGACCCGCCACCCCCCCCCCCCCCGTTCTATTTTAAGCCAATAGCCATGTTGGTGGTCAGCTGTCATTATTTGCGTAATTTTGATAGAAGACATCCTAAAGATGATGTGTGCAAATTTTCAAAGCAGTCCTTTCATTGGTTTAAGAGGAGAAGATTCTTTTTAAATCAATCTAAATTTATTTTAAAAAGTTCAAGGGGAATAACTCCTAAACTATTCATCAGACAATGTTGACCCTGCAGTCATTTTTGTACCTCTCATAGAGCGGAACAATTTAGCAAGTATGACTTTTTCTCTAGTTCTAATACTTTTCAAGATTTTGAGGACTAAATGGCTAAAATAATAAATTTTTACGGTTAAAGGGCAATAACTGCTATAACGAGTCATCGTACAAAGAAGGTAAGTCTCTTCGATTTCCCTATATCTGTTATATTTTTTTAACTGTAAGGCAAAAACTGTATTTTGACCCCCCCCCCCCAGTTCTATTTTTAGCTGGGGCGGCCATGTTGGTTAGTCTGCGGCCATGATTTGTGCAAACTTGGTAGAGGACCTTTTACTGATGATATGTGCAAAGTTTGAAAGCAATCTAAAACTAACTATATTTCATACTTTTCTCCTCAGTAATTTTAACTTTTGCCCTTCGGCTTGGCGCTTCTGCACAGAGAAAAAAAATTTTAAAATTGAAAAAGTGCAGGAACGAGCACTCGGTTTTGTTTATGATGACTACTCCAGCACATACGAAATGTTATTAGAGAAAGCCCTGATGGATTCTTTTAAGATACTTCACTTTGGCTCCACCATATATTAACTAAAACAGATTTCCGCTGCGACGGTCGCGTCTTACCTAAAAGTACTACTTTGACTTCAAACGAAAGGTAAGCCAAGAGTTTCGTCTCGGGCACTTACTTAGGAAAATGCGTATAATTAAAGTACCCCACTCCACTAAATCTACTCATCCAACATATTCTTCTGTCAGGTAAGCCAAGAGCTTCGTCTCGGGCACCTACTTAGGAAAATGCTTTTAATTAATGTACCCCACTCCACTAAATCTACTCATACAGCCTATTTCTCCGTAAGGTAAGTCAAGAGCTTAGGCACCTACTTAGGAAAACACGTAAAATTCAAGTACCCCTCGCTGCTAAAAACCTATTCGTGAGTAAAGTAAGCCAAGAGCTTCGTTTTGGCACCTACTAAGGAATATGTGTATTACTCTAACATCCCTGTAATAAACTGACATAACTAATCTATTCCTCAGTAAGGTAAACCAAGAGCCTCGTCTCGGGCGCCTACAGAGGAATGCACGTAATTTTTAAAATGGTACAGCATGGTTTAAAGTTAGCTCATATATGTATATAACAAAAAAATTCGAAACAAAACAAAATAAAAACAAAAAAATATATATAAATAAACCAAAAAATAAATAAAAAATAAATAAATAAAATAAAATAAATACACATGTAAAGAATAATTAAAAAAATTATCAAGCAAAAATAAGGCTCCGTACATGGTACAATAAATACATGTAAGGATACCTACCACCTTCACCTTTTACCTTAAAAGTGAATTTTATTATATAATAATTAGAAAAAAAAATTCTTAAAAATCAAAACTCAAATAATTCAATAATACTAAAATAACCACTCTATTAAACTCTCTCATCCGACAAACGGCATTAAGTTGCTGGTGTAGGACATAAAAAACTCGCCAATCGCATCGAACCTTCCAAAAACCTGCCGTTCTGTGTTCCTGTCATCACTTCTGTGTTGATTCTGTAGGGCTACACCATACAACAGCAAGCCTAGTATTGAAAATGTTTACCACTGGTTACAATCCTCTCAGAAAGGTCTGTCTGACTGCAGAATAGGAAGGTTCCACCTGCTGGTAGATACAGGAATGCCCATGAATTGTTCAGAAGAAATGATTATAGATCTAAAGTTCATGATGAAGATGCCAACACCTCAAGCAGTCACATGGACTCAAGACTGGAAGTTATTGAACACAGTCTAGATGTACATGGAATGACAGAGATGCCAGCAGATTCTAATGTATACCATTGCACATTTCACTCCTCATATGGTAAATCCAGCAACTGGACAACAGAACAAGAAGAGAAGAGTGTACCTGGAACGTTGAGATTTGTTGATAGTGAAAGTATGATGTACATGCTTCATATATTACAGTCCACAGGCAGTACAGAGAGATATCCCCAATGTGATGATGGCATTAAAATACTTACAAAGATCTGAATACCAAACAAGAATTGAAGTGATATAAAGACCACTCAAGCCAAGTGTTGTGAAACTTCAGGAACACAAGACATAAAAAGATCTACACAGTAAGAATCCAGAGTTTGAGAAAGGACAGCTAGATCCGAACTGTACACAACAGTCAGGCTGCCTCAAGAATAAACTATCAAGAGATCCTGCTGATAAACATGATAACAGGCCCTTTAAAGGGCCTACACGATTTTCCAAAAATAATCTAAATTGTTGTTTCAATATCAAAATAAAACAAACAAATACATGTATATAAATGAAAATAATAATAGTCAACCTGCTCCTTTTCGCAGTAAACAGAATTCAAATGTCTCCCCGCCCCATTTTCAAAAAAAGAGAAAAGAAAAACAAATCTTCCATTTGAAAGTAAACAGAACAGAATACCAAGGTTGTTTTTTGCCATCTTTCGAGCATTTATACAAGACCACAAAGCAGCAGGGTGGTCAATCTACTGTTGTTGAAGCCATGAAGCTCCAACACATGATGGCCAACATTCACACTTTCCTGTTATAGCCCAGATGCGAATAATCAGCATTCGAAAAAAAGAAGTATCCCCTACTGTATCATGTATGCCAATC
This sequence comes from Limnoperna fortunei, assembly GCA_944474755.1. Lineage (NCBI taxonomy): Eukaryota > Metazoa > Mollusca > Bivalvia > Mytilida > Modiolidae > Limnoperna > Limnoperna fortunei. The sequence continues at coordinate 99,132,415 of OX104116.1, forward strand.
TGTGCATGCATGTGCCTCTGTCTCCAATACCTGGTTTCTGGCAGTTTACAATTTAAAAGCGCATTTTAAACCCCAAAATGCCATTCGATTGGGTGTGCAAGCTCCTTGACACATTTGGAATTTGAAACACATTTCCTAATTTCCAGGTAATTTCTTTATAAGGAGTAAAGACACTCAATTAAGTTCCAATGGGAAGAGATATGAAACATCATGCACTTTGCACTATCAGATCAGCAATATCCATCTGGCATATAGGATATTTATGTACTTCTCTATTATCGGAAGTGGCAATATTATAAAATTACTGATTTTGTTATAGGTCACTACTGGCATTTCTCAACCCTAAAAGTGTATATTCACCACATCTTCTTTTAGATATACCAATAGTGATTGCATATCAAACACATACAAGAATCAGATCAGAGCACATGTAGATATTGGATTCAGCTTGACTGCTTGTGCAGCGGACAAAAAAAACCACTATTTTGATGCAATTTTAGTACTGACATGAAAGTAGTTTTCAGACAAATCAAAAAGATGCAAAATTCTATTCATGTAATAATATACATTTACTGACTTTGATATAGATCTGGATTTCTTAACCAGAGGAAATGTAGTATTCACTGAGATGCTTGGCAAGGTGGATATAAAATCTGAGGGTTGAGAAGTTAACCAACAGAAACCACAGATCAGTCTATAATTGTTAAATACCATGAGTAAAACCAGCATATCCTTGTCTATGTTATCAAATATCGGCAGACACGCTGATTGTTGTTAGGGATATTTATGTGTTACAGACATGTATACGAATCAGACACATTGATTTGATAACTGTGATTAAGACTGACATTCTAATTAACAAATGTACTTTTCTATCTATTTTTGGGGCAAAACAAGTTTATTGGATTCCACAGATATTAGTCTATTTTTGGAATGACACTGTGCAGCTGACAAAAATAACCCTAATTTGATGTATTAATATTAGTACAAACCCGAAAGTATTTATCAGACTTATAAAAAAACATGCTAAATTCTATTCATGTAAAAACCCAAAATAACAAAAAACTCCACTGAAACATTTCAGTGAACATTTTGATCTCCATTCAGTATGTTTTTCATTGACTCCAAACATTTGAAAATATTCTCTAGTGGATAGATACTGGAAATTAAGACTCTGTACTAACGTGAGATGTCAAATACCTGTATTTGTTTAATAATTTTTGCATATCCAATACTACCATCTAACCCACATTCCCCTATCACTTTTACCCTTTTCACCCTCCACAAAGTTCTACAACCTAGCTGTCCTTTCATGCACTTATTGTGCAGACTCTTTTCTACCATCTTAAGGTACATACTGATACCAATACTTGGCCCAATTCTGGTCCACTTCTGGATGTCCCCTAACTGTCAGGTACCAGTCCACCTTTGAGGAAAGACCAAATTAGCTAGTAGATATCATATTTTATAATTAGTATATGGTTTCTGATAACACTCCCATCCACAGACAACCAAGTCAGAAAATCTGGTTGTATTCTTTAGAATGATTCTATTTCAACTCAGTTAAAAGTACTCTTTATTCATTAGCTACTGTGTCTTCTATAATTGTTGCTCATGCTTTGGTGAAATCATATGATTTTCTATCAACCCTGAAATTTGTGTGCATCCTGTCTCCACATGACTTGAATCCCATCATCTTGTGACTTGTAACCTCTTCCTTGGAACCATGTGATTTGGCAACAATATACACAAATAATATGGCTGCCAGCAGGTTTGCTACATATGTAGCAATTAAGGACAAAAATTGCTTTCTAAGGAGAGAACTAAAGCTTATGGAATGAAATGTGATGCCAGGGTAAAAATTCTTTATACAAGCAGTTATAGGGGAGATAGTGAAATATTTGGGGTGCATAACAAAATTCTCGAATTGGGGCTTGGCTATTTGGCACCGTCTGATAATATCCTCTGTGTTTACAAAATTTACCAGGGTTTCCAATAAGGATTGGTTTAGTTTGTGGTATATTTCCATCAAACTCCCACTCATTTTTTGTATGTTTGTTTGAATGTTGTTTAATGCCACTTTCAGCAATTTTTCTGCTATATCATGGCATCCAGTTTTTATTGGGGGAGGAAGCCGGAGTACCCGGAGAAAACCCCTGACATTCAGTTGAAAAACTGGCAATCCTGGTTAATTAAGATATGGGTCGAGCACAACCTGCATGCAGTGAGACTCGAACCCACAATATCAGTGTTAACAGACTGCATGATCAATAGTAGACGAACTACCTTGACCACTGGGCCACCTAGGCCCCCATTATTTGTATGCTATTGTCTTGTAAAATATCATTAGAGCAGCTAAATACAATGTCTGAATTTGAAAATTCAATACAATCAAAATAAATAAGAGATTAACACCTTGTTTGGCTTTTTTTTTCCAACCACTGTTTCACTACACATTAAAGACAACTGGATTATCTAGTATTGTTTGTTTGTTTGAAGGTGTTTAAAGCCACTTTCAGCAATTTTTCAGCTATATCATGGCCGGAGAAAACCCCCGACCTGCGGTAGGAAAACTGGCAATCCTTGTCAATTAAGATTGGAGTCGAGTACACACTGCCTGCAGTGAGATTGATTGATTGATTGATTAATGGTGTTTAACGCCCGAGCAGCAATATTTCAGCTATATTCAGGCGATGAACATGAAATGGATGATAAAATGAACATGAAATGATGATGAATGAAAATGGGATGGGACACAAGGAAAAATAGGGGTAACAGATTTTAGATTGCCACTGGCAAATGGGAGGATGGATAGGGTCGGGCAATTTAGCCTCCTGTAGCGGGATCGAAATCCCTACTCATAGCGAATACTACAGCAGCGTTCTTTAACGTGCGAGGAACGTGGCATTTTTCCCAACACGGTGCACTAATATGGTTTGCGGTCAGGTTTTCCGTATTATGGCCTGACAACCCCAGCTTGCCAGGGGTACCCCATTCAACCACCTGGGGTACACATCCCAGTCGGTCGCCTGCAGTGAGAATCGAACCCGCAATTTCAGTGTTGACAGACCACATGATCAATAGTAGACGAACTACCTTGACCACTCGGCCACCGAGGCCCCCTGGATTATCTAGTACATGTAATGCCATTACATCTATCAACTGCAACAGGGGAAAACATGGGTAAATGTTGATGTATTTCCTATTGTTTGTGACTTCTCAGCTATTTTCACTATTACTAACATAATTGTTGTTGTCACCAGTGAAGCAGGATATGCTCACCCTTATAAACACCTGCTTCTTATCCTTTATTAAAAATGAACAATTGTATCTTTCTATCTGGTGAGGTCACCAGTTTGTAGTGTCAAAAAAAGGACAAATGTTGTGGTGCTTTATAAAAAAAAGAAATTTGTATTTTTCTCAACTAAAATGGAAAAGACAATCTAAATTGTATTAAAACATGCAAATTACACAGGAGATCAGTTAATGGATACATATCATTATGTTACACTGAACTTTAGTTACCTCTCCTTAACAGCTTTTCACTTATTACATCACTTCTCAGGAAAAAAAAACTCTTTGGTGTTAGTGTCATCAAGCACTAAACAGTTTTTTATTTGTGGTATTGTTACTTCCAGATGACAACATAGTTAAAATTGTACTATATCAAGATGTCTAGTTGGTAGAATCTGTATTCAGTATCAGACCCCCAGAGAGGGTGAAAAACTAAAAGAAAACAAAAATACAATCATAAGACAAAGGTACACAAATGATGATAAAGTACAGTTACATGACAGCAAATAAAACATATCAAAAGGTGACAAGCTCAATACAAATCCTAAAACGATCTGTTCAATGAAAGCTAATGTAGAAAACATTCTCAAATAAGTAAAGATGAGTAGATCATACAATTCTCACAAGAAGTAATACTATAAGCTATATCCACGATAGTGCGTGCATAAGATAAGTTACAACTGGTCTGTACTTTAGACACGCGATTTGGTTGTAAATGCATAATATGCGGCAGTGGTACTGTACTTGTATAAAAATTGTCACGGGGAGGTTTACAATGGAACAAAAAAGGGGGGTGGGGTGGGGCAACATAACAAAAGGCAAAAAGAGAGGAAAAAAATTAAGTACTAAATGATTTCTGACGTAAACTAACAATAACAAATGCAAAACCTGACTGGAATTCTGCATGTCGATTATGAAAAAAAAATAAGCACAATTCATGCAACGTATACAAGAACTATCGATAAAACTTACATCTGTGGTACATCAAAAGGCAAAAAGTCTGAAAACACGTGAGATGATCCAACATGGGGGAAGAACTGGTATATGGGAAATGAAGCGACGAGAAATGTGTCAAAACGTTACTTCCATAACATCACAAGAAAGCCAAAATGAAGAACTCCACCAAGAAATAATACGTCTGTCAACAGAGTTAAATGAGCTGAACGCGTTGTGGATGACATTCGTTTTTGTAGCCCACCCGTCAGGGTATGACGACCCGAAAATCTTGGACGTATGGTGATCAACATGACTATATACAAGATTACTTCAGTGATCTAATGATCTGAGGACTCAGTCAATGCCCCAGACTGACAGGATTATACCTGTGATCTAAACAATTAATAAACAATGATGAGAAATGTGTTTCGTCAGAAATGACAAAGTACCTGCATATTTAGACCTTTTTATGCAACACCATTGTTCTCCATAAAGTTTAAAACACATCTTAAAATCATAATACTATGGAGGTAACAATCATGAGAAATTGTAAACAACAATGTATATGGGATAATAGTTGACAATTGTCTCATTGTTTTTATCTAGTTTTTAAAATTTATTCTCTTAAAAACACACTGATCTTTTTTCTGCTACATAAAACATGATTGAAACTCAACAAATCAAAAATAGAATGTTTGACTTATTACTGACACAAAATCGTAAAATGGAACATTAAAAAGGCAATTGAATCTGCCTGCACAATTTTATTAAACATGTTACCCAAATCACACATCTTTATATTTATTTCAATTGTATTTTCTGCCAATTTAATGTATCAAATGATCATAACACCATGGAAATCATAACCCAAAAGCCAAAGATTTTATCCAGATTTTTTATATAATACAATTCACAATCTGACGAATTCATTGCAATTGGCACAATTTACAAGGGAAGCATGTTATCAAAAGATTATTTTCAAAATCTGACGAATTCATTGCAACTGACCATAAAACATATATAATAGACAGCTACCTAGACCACTGGGACACAGACCCTGCCAATAATCGATATATAGCAGTCCGCCGACAAGACCAGTTGGACACACAGGCACATACCATTTAAACATATAGAACAGACCAATACTTAGATCACTTCAACAAATCTGACTATCTTTGATTTTGACAGTGGCTTTCCAACCGTAGACATTGCATCCAGTTTTCTATATATTAAAAAAAATATTGTGAGTATAGTATATATTTGTAGTTAGGTGTTATAAGTATGTTAGTATAATATTGATTTTTTGTTCACAAAACAAAAATGTGTATGCTTGTATCTATACCCTGCTTTGTATAGGTATGGTGTTCAAGTCCTGAAATAACACTAGAGGTGAGACCACTGTATTGGTTATCAGAATTATGTTTAAAAGATATAGTATCCTTTTTATAGGTTTTAACCTTAGTTTGAAAAAGAATTTATTACTGAAGACAAATGTAGTGAAAGTAAACCAGCAGAGTGTGCAAGGTATAGTATAGATGATGAGAATTTATAACTGCACTAAGAGTAATTGCCAGTGTTAAAACTATGTGTGGTGATGCAATAGTTACTAGTTATTGTCTTAGTAAGGTAAATCGACATTAGGTCATCACAGTCTTAAAGTCGTCAGATTTCTTTATCGCAAGATTTCTCGTGTATTGCTTCATCAGACAAAGTTAGGAGAGGGTCCATTTTAAAGGAGAACCATTTTTCCCTAAAAGTAATTCCTAGCACTATTTGTGAAATAATCTTATTATAAGAGTCTAGTGTTTGTTCATAAGACCAGGAAAACTATGTCTTTTTTCTCTCCTAGATGATTTATTTTGATAATACCATGCACTGGCAATATGCACGTAGGCACCAATCGAGCAAAGGGAATTAATCCATTGATATGTACCATGTATAATAAGTGTTATATGTAATGATCACACGGTTATTTCCACTCTATCGTGTGTATTTATTGATGTAAAAGGCATTAAAAGTGATTTACGACTTGAGGGCACTATCGACCCTTAAGGTTCTGGCATTATGGCCTAGGCAAGCAGGATTTATCATCTTTGTACACAATTAAAGGATTATGGCCTAGGCAAGCAGGATTTATTATCTTTGTACACAATTAAAGGATTATGGCCTAGGCAAGCAGGATTTATTATCTTTGTACACAATTAAAGGATTATGGCCTAGGCAAGCAGGATTTATTATCTTTGTACACAATTAAAGGATTATGGCCTAGGCAAGCAGGATTTATTATCTTTGTACACAATTAAAGGATTATGGCCTAGGCAAGCAGGATTTATTATCTTTGTACACAATTAAAGGATTATGGCCTAGGCAAGCAGGATTTATTATCTTTGTACACAATTAAAGGATTATGGCCTAGACAAGCAGGATTTATTATCTTTGTACACAATTAAAGGATTATGGCCTAGGCAAGCAGGATTTATTATCTTTGTACACAATTAAAGGATTATGGCCTAGACAAGCAGGATTAATTATCTTTGAACACAATAAAAGGATTATGGCCTTGGCAAGCAGGATTTATTTTCTTTGTACACAATTAAATGATTATGGCCTAGGCAAGCAGGATTTATTATCTTTGTACACAATTAAAGGATTATGGCCTAGGCAAGCAGGATTTATTATCTTTGTACACAATTAAAGGATTATGGCCTAGGTAAGCAGTATTTATTATCTTTGTACACAATTAAAGGATTATGGCCTAGGCAAGCAGGATTTATTATCTTTGTACACAATTAAAGGATTATGGCCTTGGCAAGCAGGTTTCATTATTTATACACATGATCATACTTAAAGGATTATGGCCTAGGCAGGCAGGATTTATTATCTTTGTACACAATTAAAGGATTATGGCCTAGACAAACAGGATTGATTATCTTTGTTCACAATTAAAGGATTATGGCCTAGGCAAGCAGGATTTATTATCTTTGTACACAATTAAAGGATTATGGCCTAGGCAAGCAGGATTTATTATCTTTGTACACAATTAAAGGATTATGGCCTAGGCAAGCAGGATTTATTATCTTTGTGCACAATTAAAGGATTATGGCCTTGGCAAGCAGGATTTATTATCTTTGTACACAATTAAAGGATTATGGCCTAGGCAAGCAGGATTTATTATCTTTGTACACAATTAAAGGATTATGGCCTAGGCAAGTAGGATTTATTATCTTTGTACACAATTAAAGGATTATGGCCTTGGCAAGCAGGATTCATTATTTATACACATGATCATACTTAAAGGATTATGGCCTAGGCAAGCAGGATTTATTATCTTTGTACACAATTAAAGGATTATGGCATAGGCAAGCAGGATTCATTATTTATACACATGATCATACTTAAAGGATTATGGCCTAGGCAAGCAGGATTTATTATCTTTGTACACAATTAAAGGATTGTGGCCTAGGCAAGCAGGATTAATTATTTATACACATGATCATACTAAAAGGATTATGGCCTAGGCAAGCAGGATTTATTATCTTTGTACACAATTAAAGGATTATGGCCTTGGCAAGCAGTATTTATTATCTTTGTACACAATTAAAGGATTATGGCCTTGGCAAGCAGGATTAATTATTTATCCACATGATCATACTTAAAGGATTATGACCTAGGCAAGCAGGATTTAGTATCTTTGTACGAAATTAAAGGATTATGGCCTAGGCAAGCGGGATTCATTATTTATACACATGATCATACTTAAAGGATTATGGCTTAGGCAAGCAGGATTTATTATATTTGTACACAATTAAAGGATTATGGCCTAGGCAAGCAGGATTTATTATCTTTGTACAAAATTAAAGGATTATGGCCCAGGCAAGCAGGATTTATTATCTTTGTACACAATTAAAGGATTATGGCCTAGGCAAGCAGGATTTATTATCTTTGTACACAATTAAATGATTATGGCCTAGGCAAGCAGGATTTATTATCTTTGTACACAATTAAAGGATTATGGCCTAGGCAAGCAGGATTTATTATCTTTGTACACAATTAAAGGATTATGGCCTAGGCAAGCAGGATTTATTATCTTTGTACACAATTAAAGGATTATGGCCTAGGCAAGCAGGATTTATTATCTTTGTATACAATTAAATCATTATGGCCTTGGCAAGCAGGATTCATTATTTATACACATGATCATACTTAAAGGATTATGGCCTAGGCAAGCAGGATTTATTATCTTTGTACACAATTAAAGGATTATGGCCTAGACAAACAGGATTTATTATCTTTGTACACAATTAAAGGATTATGGCCTAGGCAAGCAGGATTTATTATCTTTGCACACAATTAAAGGATTATGGCCTAGACAAACAGGGTTTATTATCTTTGTACACAATTAAAGGATTATGGCCTAGGCAAGCAGGATTTATTATCTTTGTACACAATTAAAGGATTATGGCCTAGGCAAGCAGGATTTATTATCTTTGTACACAATTAAAGGATTATGGACTAGGCAAGCAGGATTTATTATCTTTGTACACAATTAAATCATTATGGCCTTGGCAAGCACGATTCATTAAATATACACATGATCATACTTAAAGGATTATGGCCCAGGCAAGCAGGATTTATTATCTTTGTACACAATTAAAGGATTATGGCCTAGGCAAGCAGGATTTATTATCTTTGTACACAATTAAAGGATTATGGCCTAGACAAGCAGGATTAATTATCTTTGAACACAATAAAAGGATTATGGCCTTGGCAAGCAGGATTTATTTTCTTTGTACACAATTAAATGATTATGGCCTAGGCAAGCAGGATTTATTATCTTTGTACACAATTAAAGGATTATGGCCTAGGCAAGCAGGATTTATTATCTTTGTACACAATTAAAGGATTATGGCCTAGGCAAGCAGTAAAATTTATTATCTTTGTACACAATTAAAGGATTATGGCCTAGGCAAGCAGGATTTATTATCTTTGTACACAATTAAAAGATTATGGCCTTGGCAAGCAGGTTTCATTATTTATACACATGATCATACTTAAAGGATTATGGCCTAGGCAGGCAGGATTTATTATCTTTGTACACAATTAAAGGATTATGGCCTAGACAAACAGGATTGATTATCTTTGTACACAATTAAAGGATTATGGCCTAGGCAAGCAGGATTTATTATCTTTGTACACAATTAAAGGATTATGGCCTAGGCAAGCAGGATTTATTATCTTTGTACACAATTAAAGGATTATGGCCTAGGCAAGCAGGATTTATTATCTTTGTGCACAATTAAAGGATTATGGCCTTGGCAAGCAGGATTTATTATCTTTGTACACAATTAAAGGATTATGGCCTAGGCAAGCAGGATTTATTATCTTTGTACACAATTAAAGGATTATGGCCTAGGCAAGTAGGATTTATTATCTTTGTACACAATTAAAGGATTATGGCCTTGGCAAGCAGGATTCATTATTTATACACATGATCATACTTAAAGGATTATGGCCTAGGCAAGCAGGATTTATTATCTTTGTACACAATTAAAGGATTATGGCCTAGGCAAGCAGGATTCATTATTTATACACATGATCATACTTAAAGGATTATGGCCTAGGCAAGCAGGATTTATTATCTTTGTACACAATTAAAGGATTGTGGCCTAGGCAAGCAGGATTAATTATTTATACACATGATCATACTAAAAGGATTATGGCCTAGGCAAGCAGGATTTATTATCTTTGTACACAATTAAAGGATTATGGCCTTGGCAAGCAGTATTTATTATCTTTGTACACAATGAAAGGATTATGGCCTTGGCAAGCAGGATTAATTATTTATCCACATGATCATACTTAAAGGATTATGACCTAGGCAAGCAGGATTTAGTATCTTTGTACGAAATAAAAGGATTATGGCCTAGGCAAGCGGGATTCATTATTTATACAAATGATCATACTTAAAGGATTATGGCTTAGGCAAGCAGGATTTATTATATTTGTACACAATTAAAGGATTGTGGCCTAGGCAAGCAGGATTTATTATCTTTGTACAAAATTAAAGGATTATGGCCCAGGCAAGCAGGATTTATTATCTTTGTACACAATTAAAGGATTATGGCCTAGGCAAGCAGGATTTATTATCTTTGTACACAATTAAAGGATTATGGCCTAGGCAAGCAGGATTTATTATCTTTGTACACAATTAAAGGATTATGGCCTAGGCAAGCAGGATTTATTATCTTTGTACACAATTAAAGGATTATGGCCTAGGCAAGCAGGATTTATTATCTTTGTACACAATTAAAGGATTATGGCCTAGACAAAGAGGATTTATTATCTTTGTACACAATTAAAGGATTATGGCCTAGGCAAACAGGATTTATTATCTTTGTACACAATTAAAGGATTATGGCCTAGGCAAGCAGGATTTATTATCTTTGTACACAATTAAAGGATTATGGCCTAGGCAAGCAGGATTTATTATCTTTGTACACAATTAAAGGATTATGGCCTAGGCAAGCAGGATTTATTATCTTTGCACACAATTAAAGGATTATGGCCTAGACAAACAGGGTTTATTATCTTTGTACACAATTAAAGGATTATGGCCTAGGCAAGCAGGATTTATTATCTTTGTACACAATTAAAGGATTATGGCCTAGGCAAGCAGGATTTATTATCTTTGTACACAATTAAAGGATTATGGACTAGGCAAGCAGGATTTATTATCTTTGTACACAATTAAATCATGATGGCCTTGGCAAGCACGATTCATTAAATATACACATGATCATACTTAAAGGATTATGGCCCAGGCAAGCAGGATTTATTATCTTTGTACACAATTAAAAGACTATGGCCTAGACAAACAGGATTTATTATCTTTGTACACAATTAAAGGATTATGGCCTAGGCAAGCAGGATTTATTATCTTTGTACACAATTAAAGGATTATGGCCTAGGCAAGAAGGATTTATTATCTTTGTACACAATTAAAGGATTATGGCCTAGGCAAGCAGGATTTATTATCTTTGTACACAATTAAAGGATTATGGCATTGGCAAGCAGGATTTATTATCTTTGTACACAATTAAAGGATTATGGCCTTGGCAAGCAGGATTCACTATTTATACACATGATCATACTTAAAGGATTATGGCCTAGGAAAGCAGGATTTATTATCTTTGTACACAATTAAAGGATTATGGCCTAGGCAAGCAGGATTTATTATCTTTGTACAAAATTAAAGGATTATGGCCTAGGCAAGCAGGATTTATTATCTTTGTACACAATTAAAGGATTATGGCCTTGGCAAGCAGGATTTATTATCTTTGTACACAATTAAAGGATTATGGCCTAGGCAAGCAGGATTTATTATCTTTGTACACAATTAAAGGATTATGGCCTAGGCAAGCAGGATTTATTATCTTTGTACACAATTAAAGGATTATGGCCTAGGCAAACAGGATTTATTATCTTTGTACACAATTAAAGGATTATGGCCTAGGCAAGCAGGATTTATTATCTTTGTACACAATTAAAGGATTATGGCCTAGGCAAGCAGGATTTATTATCTTTGTACACAATTAAAGGATTATGGCCTAGGCAAACAGGATTTATTATCTTTGTACACAATTAAAGGATTATGGCCTAGGCAAGCAGGATTTATTATCTTTGTACACAATTAAAGGATTATGGCCTAGGCAAGCAGGATTTATTATCTTTGTACACAATTAAAGGATTATGGCCTAGGCAAGCAGGATTTATTATCTTTGTACACAATTAAATCATTATGCCTTGGCAAGCAGGATTCATTAAATATACACATGATCATACTTAAAGGATTATGGCCCAGGCAAGCAGGATTTATTATCTTTGTACACAATTAAAAGACTATGGCCTAGACAAACAGGATTTATTATCTTTGTACACAATTAAAGGATTATGGCCTAGGCAAGCAGGATTTACTATCTTTGTACACAATTAAAGGATTATGGCCTAGGCAAGAAGGATTTATTATCTTTGTACACAATTAAAGGATTATGACCTAGGCAAGCAGGATTTATTATCTTTGTACACAATTAAAGGATTATGGCATTGGCAAGCAGGATTTATTATCTTTGTACACAATTAAAGGATTATGGCCTTGGCAAGCAGGATTCACTATTTATACACATGATCATACTTAAAGGATTATGGCCTAGGCAAGCAGGATTTATTATCTTTGTACACAATTAAAGGATTATGGCCTAGGCAAGCAGGGTTTATTATCTTTGTACACAATTAAAGGATTATGGCCTAGGCAAGCAGGATTTATTATCTTTGTACATAATTAAAGGATTATGGCCTTGGCAAGCAGGATTTATTATCTTTGTACACAATTAAAGGATTATGGCCTAGGCAAGCAGGATTTATTATCTTTGTACACAATTAAAGGATTATGGCCTAGGCAAGCAGGATTTATTATCTTTGTACACAATTAAAGGATTATGGCCTAGGCAAGCAGTATTTATTATCTTTGTACACAATTAAAGGATTATGGCCTAGGCAAGCAGGATTTATTATCTTTGTACACAATTAAAGGATTATGGCCTAGGCAAGCAGGATTTATTATCTTTGTACACAATTAAAGGATTATGGCCTAGGCAAGCAGGATTTATTATCTTTGTACACAATTAAAGGATTATGGCCTAGGCAAGCAGGATTTATTATCTTTGTACACAATTAAAGGATTATGGCCTAGGCAAGCAGGATTTATTATCTTTGTACACAATTAAAGGATTATGGCCTAGGCAAGCAGGATTTATTATCTTTGTATACAATTAAATCATTATGGCCTTGGCAAGCAGGATTCATTATTTATACACATGATCATACTTAAAGGATTATGGCCTAGGCAAGCAGGATTTATTATCTTTGTACACAATTAAAGGATTATGGCCTAGACAAACAGGATTTATTATCTTTGTACACAATTAAAGGATTATGGCCCAGGCAAGCAGGATTTATTATCTTTGTACACAATTAAAAGACTATGGCCTAGACAAACAGGATTTATTATCTTTGTACACAATTAAAGGATTATGGCCTTGGCAAGCATGATTTATTATCTTTGTACACAATTAAAGGATTATGGCTTAGGTAAGAAGGATTTATTATCTTTGTACACAATTAAAGGATTATGGCCTAGGCAAGCAGGATTTATTATCTTTGTACACAATTAAAGGATTATGGCATTGGCAAGCAGGATTTATTATCTTTGTACACAATTAAAGGATTATGGCCTTGGCAAGCAGGATTCACTATTTATACACATGATCATACTTAAAGGATTATGGCCTAGGCAAGCAGGATTTATTATCTTTGTACACAATTAAAGGATTATGGCCTAGGCAAGCAGGATTTATTATCTTTGTACACAATTAAAGGATTATGGCCTAGGCAAGCAGGATTTATTATCTTTGTACACAATTAAATCATTATGGCCTTGGCAAGCAGGATTCATTAAATATACACATGATCATACTTAAAGGATTATGGCCCAGGCAAGCAGGATTTATTATCTTTGTACACAATTAAAAGACTATGGCCTAGACAAACAGGATTTATTATCTTTGTACACAATTAAAGGATTATGGCCTAGGCAAGCAGGATTTACTATCTTTGTACACAATTAAAGGATTATGGCCTAGGCAAGAAGGATTTATTATCTTTGTACACAATTAAAGGATTATGACCTAGGCAAGCAGGATTTATTATCTTTGTACACAATTAAAGGATTATGGCATTGGCAAGCAGGATTTATTATCTTTGTACACAATTAAAGGATTATGGCCTTGGCAAGCAGGATTCACTATTTATACACATGATCATACTTATAGGATTATGGCCTAGGCAAGCAGGATTTATTATCTTTGTACACAATTAAAGGATTATGGCCTAGGCAAGCAGGATTTATTATCTTTGTACACAATTAAAGGATTATGGCCTAGGCAAGCAGGATTTATTATCTTTGTACATAATTAAAGGATTATGGCCTTGGCAAGCAGGATTTATTATCTTTGTACACAATTAAAGGATTATGGCCTAGGCAAGCAGGATTTATTATCTTTGTACACAATTAAAGGATTATGGCCTAGGCAAGCAGGATTTATTATCTTTGTACACAATTAAAGGATTATGGCCTAGGCAAGCAGGATTTATTATCTTTGTACACAATTAAAGGATTATGGCCTAGGCAAGCAGGATTTATTATCTTTGTACACAATTAAAGGATTATGGCCTAGGCAAGCAGGATTTATTATCTTTGTACACAATTAAAGGATTATGGCCTAGGCAAGCAGGATTTATTATCTTTGTACACAATTAAAGGATTATGGCCTAGGCAAGCAGGATTTATTATCTTTGTATACAATTAAATCATTATGGCCTTGGCAAGCAGGATTCATTATTTATACACATGATCATACTTAAAGGATTATGGCCTAGGCAAGCAGGATTTATTATCTTTGTACACAATTAAAGGATTATGGCCTAGACAAACAGGATTTATTATCTTTGTACACAATTAAAGGATTATGGCCTAGGCAAGCAGGATTTATTATCTTTGCACACAATTAAAGGATTATGGCCTAGACAAACAGGATTTAATATCTTTGTACACAATTAAAGGATTATGACCTAGGCAAGCAGGATTTATTATCTTTGTACACAATTAAAGGATTATGGCCTAGGCAAGCAGGATTTATTATCTTTGTACACAATTAAAGGATTATGGCCTAGGCAAGCAGGATTTCTTATCTTTGTACACAATTAAATCATTATGGCCTTGGCAAGCAGGATTCATTAAATATACACATGATCATACTTAAAGGATTATGGCCCAGGCAAGCAGGATTTATTATCTTTGTACACAATTAAAAGACTATGGCCTAGACAAACAGGATTTATTATCTTTGTACACAATTAAAGGATTATGGCCTAGGCAAGCATGATTTATTATCTTTGTACACAATTAAAGGATTATGGCTTAGGCAAGAAGGATTTATTATCTTTGTACACAATTAAAGGATTATGGCCTAGGCAAGCAGGATTTATTATCTTTGTACACAATTAAAGGATTATGGCATTGGCAAGCAGGATTTATTATCTTTGTACACAATTAAAGGATTATGGCCTTGGCAAGCAGGATTCACTATTTATACACATGATCATACTTAAAGGATTATGGCCTAGGCAAGCAGGATTTATTATCTTTGTACACAATTAAAGGATTATGGCCTAGGCAAGCAGGATTTATTATCTTTGTACACAATTAAAGGATTATGGCCTAGGCAAGCAGGATTTATTATCTTTGTACACAATTAAAGGATTATGGCCTTGGCAAGCAGGATTTATTATCTTTGTACACAATTAAAGGATTATGGCCTAGGCAAGCATGATTTATTATCTTTGTACACAATTAAAGGATTATGGCCTAGGCAAGCAGGATTTATTATCTTTGTACACAATTAAAGGATTATGGCCTAGGCAAGCAGGATTTATTATCTTTGTACACAATTAAAGGATTATGGCCTAGGCAAGCAGGATTTATTATCTTTGTACACAATTAAAGGATTATGGCCTAGGCAAGCAGGATTTATTATCTTTGTACACAATTAAAGGATTATGGCCTTGGCAAGCAGGATTTATTATCTTTGTACACAATTAAAGGATTATGGCCTAGGCAAGCATGATTTATTATCTTTGTACACAATTAAAGGATTATGGCCTAGGCAAGCAGGATTTATTATCTTTGTACACAATTAAAGGATTATGGCCTAGGCAAGCAGGATTTATTATCTTTGTACACAATTAAAGGATTATGGCCTAGGCAAGCAGGATTTATTATCTTTGTATACAATTAAATCATTATGGCCTTGGCAAGCAGGATTCATTATTTATACACATGATCATACTTAAAGGATTATGGCCTAGGCAAGCAGGATTTATTATCTTTGTACACAATTAAAGGATTATGGCCTAGACAAACAGGATTTATTATCTTTGTACACAATTAAAGGATTATGGCCTAGGCAAGCAGGATTTATTATCTTTGCACACAATTAAAGGATTATGGCCTAGACAAACAGGGTTTATTATCTTTGTACACAATTAAAGGATTATGGCCTAGGCAAGCAGGATTTATTATCTTTGTACACAATTAAAGGATTATGGCCTAGGCAAGCAGGATTTATTATCTTTGTACACAATTAAAGGATTATGGACTAGGCAAGCAGGATTTATTATCTTTGTACACAATTAAATCATTATGGCCTTGGCAAGCACGACTCATTAAATATACACATGATCATACTTAAAGGATTATGGCCCAGGCAAGCAGGATTTATTATCTTTGTACACAATTAAAAGACTATGGCCTAGACAAACAGGATTTATTATCTTTGTACACAATTAAAGGATTATGGCCTAGGCAAGCAGGATTTATTATCTTTGTACACAATTAAAGGATTATGGCCTAGGCAAGAAGGATTTATTATCTTTGTACACAATTAAAGGATTATGGCCTTGGCAAGCAGGATTCACTATTTATACACATGATCATACTTAAAGGATTATGGCCTAGGAAAGCAGGATTTATTATCTTTGTACACAATTAAAGGATTATGGCCTAGGCAAGCAGGATTTATTATCTTTGTACACAATTAAAGGATTATGGCCTTGGCAAGCAGGATTTATTATCTTTGTACACAATTAAAGGATTATGGCCTAGGCAAGCAGGATTTATTATCTTTGTACACAATTAAAGGATTATGGCCTAGGCAAGCAGGATTTATTATCTTTGTACACAATTAAAGGATTATGGCCTTGGCAAGCAGGATTTATTATCTTTGTACACAATTAAAGGATTATGGCCTAGGCAAGCAGGATTTATTATCTTTGTACACAATTAAAGGATTATGGCCTAGGCAAGCAGGATTTATAATCTTTGTACACAATTAAAGGATTATGGCCTAGGCAAACAGGATTTATTATCTTTGTACACAATTAAAGGATTATGGCCTAGGAAAGCAGGATTTATTATCTTTGTACACAATTAAAGGATTATGGCCTAGGCAAGCAGGATTTATTATCTTTGTACACAATTAAAGGATTATGGCCTAGGCAAACAGGATTTATTATCTTTGTACACAATTAAAGGATTATGGCCTAGGCAAGCAGGATTTATTATCTTTGTACACAATTAAAGGATTATGGCCTAGGCAAGCAGGATTTATTATCTTTGTACACAATTAAAGGATTATGGCCTAGGCAAGCAGGATTTATTATCTTTGTACACAATTAAATCATTATGCCTTGGCAAGCAGGATTCATTAAATATACACATGATCATACTTAAAGGATTATGGCCCAGGCAAGCAGGATTTATTATCTTTGTACACAATTAAAAGACTATGGCCTAGACAAACAGGATTTATTATCTTTGTACACAATTAAAGGATTATGGCCTAGGCAAGCAGGATTTACTATCTTTGTACACAATTAAAGGATTATGGCCTAGGCAAGAAGGATTTATTATCTTTGTACACAATTAAAGGATTATGACCTAGGCAAGCAGGATTTATTATCTTTGTACACAATTAAAGGATTATGGCATTGGCAAGCAGGATTTATTATCTTTGTACACAATTAAAGGATTATGGCCTTGGCAAGCAGGATTCACTATTTATACACATGATCATACTTAAAGGATTATGGCCTAGGCAAGCAGGATTTATTATCTTTGTACACAATTAAAGGATTATGGCCTAGGCAAGCAGGGTTTATTATCTTTGTACACAATTAAAGGATTATGGCCTAGGCAAGCAGGATTTATTATCTTTGTACATAATTAAAGGATTATGGCCTTGGCAAGCAGGATTTATTATCTTTGTACACAATTAAAGGATTATGGCCTAGGCAAGCAGGATTTATTATCTTTGTACACAATTAAAGGATTATGGCCTAGGCAAGCAGGATTTATTATCTTTGTACACAATTAAAGGATTATGGCCTAGGCAAGCAGGATTTATTATCTTTGTACACAATTAAAGGATTATGGCCTAGGCAAGCAGGATTTATTATCTTTGTACACAATTAAAGGATTATGGCCTAGGCAAGCAGGATTTATTATCTTTGTACACAATTAAAGGATTATGGCCTAGGCAAGCAGGATTTATTATCTTTGTACACAATTAAAGGATTATGGCCTAGGCAAGCAGGATTTATTATCTTTGTACACAATTAAATCATTATGGCCTTGGCAAGCAGGATTCATTATTTATACACATGATCATACTTAAAGGATTATGGCCTAGGCAAGCAGGATTTATTATCTTTGTACACAATTAAAGGATTATGGCCTAGACAAACAGGATTTATTATCTTTGTACACAATTAAAGGATTATGGCCCAGGCAAGCAGGATTTATTATCTTTGTACACAATTAAAAGACTATGGCCTAGACAAACAGGATTTATTATCTTTGTACACAATTAAAGGATTATGGCCTAGGCAAGCATGATTTATTATCTTTGTACACAATTAAAGGATTATGGCTTAGGCAAGAAGGATTTATTATCTTTGTACACAATTAAAGGATTATGGCCTAGGCAAGCAGGATTTATTATCTTTGTACACAATTAAAGGATTATGGCATTGGCAAGCAGGATTTATTATCTTTGTACACAATTAAAGGATTATGGCCTTGGCAAGCAGGATTCACTATTTATACACATGATCATACTTAAAGGATTATGGCCTAGGCAAGCAGGATTTATTATCTTTGTACACAATTAAAGGATTATGGCCTAGGCAAGCAGGATTTATTATCTTTGTACACAATTAAAGGATTATGGCCTAGGCAAGCAGGATTTATTATCTTTGTACACAATTAAATCATTATGGCCTTGGCAAGCAGGATTCATTAAATATACACATGATCATACTTAAAGGATTATGGCCCAGGCAAGCAGGATTTATTATCTTTGTACACAATTAAAAGACTATGGCCTAGACAAACAGGATTTATTATCTTTGTACACAATTAAAGGATTATGGCATAGGCAAGCAGGATTTACTATCTTTGTACACAATTAAAGGATTATGGCCTAGGCAAGAAGGATTTATTATCTTTGTACACAATTAAAGGATTATGACCTAGGCAAGCAGGATTTATTATCTTTGTACACAATTAAAGGATTATGGCATTGGCAAGCAGGATTTATTATCTTTGTACACAATTAAAGGATTATGGCCTTGGCAAGCAGGATTCACTATTTATACACATGATCATACTTATAGGATTATGGCCTAGGCAAGCAGGATTTATTATCTTTGTACACAATTAAAGGATTATGGCCTAGGCAAGCAGGATTTATTATCTTTGTACACAATTAAAGGATTATGGCCTAGGCAAGCAGGATTTATTATCTTTGTACATAATTAAAGGATTATGGCCTTGGCAAGCAGGATTTATTATCTTTGTACACAATTAAAGGATTATGGCCTAGGCAAGCAGGATTTATTATCTTTGTACACAATTAAAGGATTATGGCCTAGGCAAGCAGGATTTATTATCTTTGTACACAATTAAAGGATTATGGCCTAGGCAAGCAGGATTTATTATCTTTGTACACAATTAAAGGATTATGGCCTAGGCAAGCAGGATTTATTATCTTTGTACACAATTAAAGGATTATGGCCTAGGCAAGCAGGATTTATTATCTTTGTACACAATTAAAGGATTATGGCCTAGGCAAGCAGGATTTATTATCTTTGTACACAATTAAAGGATTATGGCCTAGGCAAGCAGGATTTATTATCTTTGTACACAATTAAAGGATTATGGCCTAGGCAAGCAGGATTTATTATTTATACACATGATCATACTTAAAGGATTATGGCCTAGGCAAGCAGGATTTATTATCTTTGTACACAATTAAAGGATTATGGCCTAGGCAAGCAGGATTTATTATCTTTGTACACAATTAAAGGATTATGGCCTAGGCAAGCAGGATTTATTATCTTTGCACACAATTAAAGGATTATGGCCTAGACAAACAGGATTTAATATCTTTGTACACAATTAAAGGATTATGACCTAGGCAAGCAGGATTTATTATCTTTGTACACAATTAAAGGATTATGGCCTAGGCAAGCAGGATTTATTATCTTTGTACACAATTAAAGGATTATGGCCTAGGCAAGCAGGATTTCTTATCTTTGTACACAATTAAATCATTATGGCCTTGGCAAGCAGGATTCATTAAATATACACATGATCATACTTAAAGGATTATGGCCCAGGCAAGCAGGATTTATTATCTTTGTACACAATTAAAAGACTATGGCCTAGACAAACAGGATTTATTATCTTTGTACACAATTAAAGGATTATGGCCTAGGCAAGCATGATTTATTATCTTTGTACACAATTAAAGGATTATGGCTTAGGCAAGCAGGATTTATTATCTTTGTACACAATTAAAGTATTATGGCCTAGGCAAGCAGGATTTATTATCTTTGTACACAATTAAAGGATTATGGCATTGGCAAGCAGGATTTATTATCTTTGTACACAATTAAAGGATTATGGCCTTGGCAAGCAGGATTCATTATTTATACACATGATCATACTTAAAGGATTATGGCCTAGGCAAGCAGGATTTATTATCTTTGTACACAATTAAAGGATTATGGCCTAGGCAAGCAGGATTTATTATCTTTGTACACAATTAAAGGATTATGGCCTAGGCAAGCAGGATTTATTATCTTTGTACACAATTAAAGGATTATGGCCTTGGCAAGCAGGATTTATTATCTTTGTACACAATTAAAGGATTATGGCCTGGGCAAGCATGATTTATTATCTTTGTACACAATTAAAGGATTATGGCCTAGGCAAGCAGGATTTATTATCTTTGTACACAATTAAAGGATTATGGCCTAGGCAAACAGGATTTATTATCTTTGTACACAATTAAAGGATTATGGCATAGGAAAGCAGGATTTATTATCTTTGTACACAATTAAAGGATTATGGCCTAGGCAAGCAGGATTTATTATCTTTGTACACAATTAAAGGATTATGGCCTAGGCAAACAGGATTTATTATCTTTGTACACAATTAAAGGATTATGGCCTAGGCAAGCAGGATTTATTGTCTTTGTACACAATTAAAGGATTATGGCCTAGGCAAGCAGGATTTATTATCTTTGTACACAATTAAAGGATTATGGCCTAGGCAAGCAGTATTTATTATCTTTGTACACAATTAAAGGATTATGGCCTAGGCAAGCAGGATTTATTATCTTTGTACACAATTAAAGGATTATGGCCTTGGCAAGCAGGTTTCATTATTTATACACATGATCATACTTAAAGGATTATGGCCTAGGCAGGCAGGATTTATTATCTTTGTACACAATTAAAGGATTATGGCCTAGACAAACAGGATTGATTATCTTTGTACACAATTAAAGGATTATGGCCTAGGCAAGCAGGATTTATTATCTTTGTACACAATTAAAGGATTATGGCCTAGGCAAGCAGGATTTATTATCTTTGTACACAATTAAAGGATTATGGCCTAGGCAAGCAGGATTTATTATCTTTGTGCACAATTAAAGGATTATGGCCTTGGCAAGCAGGATTTATTATCTTTGTACACAATTAAAGGATTATGGCCTAGGCAAGCAGGATTTATTATCTTTGAACACAATTAAAGGATTATGGCCTAGGCAAGTAGGATTTATTATCTTTGTACACAATTAAAGGATTATGGCCTTGGCAAGCAGGATTCATTATTTATACACATGATCATACTTAAAGGATTATGGCCTAGGCAAGCAGGATTTATTATCTTTGTACACAATTAAAGGATTATGGCCTAGGCAAGCAGGATTCATTATTTATACACATGATCATACTTAAAGGATTATGGCCTAGGCAAGCAGGATTTATTATCTTTGTACACAATTAAAGGATTGTGGCCTAGGCAAGCAGGATTAATTATTTATACACATGATCATACTAAAAGGATTATGGCCTAGGCAAGCAGGATTTATTATCTTTGTACACAATTAAAGGATTATGGCCTTGGCAAGCAGTATTTATTATCTTTGTACACAATTAAAGGATTATGGCCTAGGCAAGCAGGATTCATTATTTATACACATGATCATACTTAAAGGATTATGGCCTAGGCAAGCAGGATTTATTATCTTTGTACACAATTAAAGGATTGTGGCCTAGGCAAGCAGGATTAATTATTTATCCACATGATCATACTTAAAGGATTATGACCTAGGCAAGCAGGATTTAGTATCTTTGTACGAAATTAAAGGATTATGGCCTAGGCAAGCGGGATTCATTATTTATACACATGATCATACTTAAAGGATTATGGCTTAGGCAAGCAGGATTTATTATATTTGTACACAATTAAAGGATTATGGCCTAGGCAAGCAGGATTTATTATCTTTGTACAAAATTAAAGGATTATGGCCCAGGCAAGCAGGATTTATTATCTTTGTACACAATTAAAGGATTATGGCCTAGGCAAGCAGGATTTATTATCTTTGTACACAATTAAAGGATTATGGCCTAGGCAAGCAGGATTTATTATCTTTGTACACAATTAAAGGATTATGGCCTAGGCAAGCAGGATTTATTATCTTTGTACACAATTAAAGGATTATGGCCTAGGCAAGCAGGATTTATTATCTTTGTACACAATTAAAGCATTATGGCCTAGGCAAGCAGGATTTATTATCTTTGTATACAATTAAATCATTATGGCCTTGGCAAGCAGGATTCATTATTTATACACATGATCATACTTAAAGGATTATGGCCTAGGCAAGCAGGATTTATTATCTTTGTACACAATTAAAGGATTATGGCCTAGACAAACAGGATTTATTATCTTTGTACACAATTAAAGGATTATGGCCTAGGCAAGTAGGATTTATTATCTTTGCACACAATTAAAGGATTATGGCCTAGACAAACAGGGTTTATTATCTTTGTACACAATTAAAGGATTATTGCCTAGGCAAGCAGGATTTATTATCTTTGTACACAATTAAAGGATTATGGCCTAGGCAAGCAGGATTTATTATCTTTGTACACAATTAAAGGATTATGGACTAGGCAAGCAGGATTTATTATCTTTGTACACAATTAAATCATTATGGCCTTGGCAAGCACGATTCATTAAATATACACATGATCATACTTAAAGGATTATGGCCCAGGCAAGCAGGATTTATTATCTTTGTACACAATTAAAAGACTATGGCCTAGACAAACAGGATTTATTATCTTTGTACACAATTAAAGGATTATGGCCTAGGCAAGCAGGATTTATTATCTTTGTACACAATTAAAGGATTATGGCCTAGGCAAGAAGGATTTATTATCTTTGTACACAATTAAAGGATTATGGCCTAGGCAAGCAGGATTTATTATCTTTGTACACAATTAAAGGATTATGGCATTGGCAAGCAGGATTTATTATCTTTGTACACAATTAAAGGATTATGGCCTTGGCAAGCAGGATTCACTATTTATACACATGATCATACTTAAAGGATTATGGCCTAGGAAAGCAGGATTTATTATCTTTGTACACAATTAAAGGATTATGGCCTAGGCAAGCAGGATTTATTATCTTTGTACACAATTAAAGGATTATGGCCTAGGCAAGCAGGATTTATTATCTTTGTACACAATTAAAGGATTATGGCCTTGGCAAGCAGGATTTATTATCTTTGTACACAATTAAAGGATTATGGCCTAGGCAAGCAGGATTTATTATCTTTGTACACAATTAAAGGATTATGGCCTAGGCAAGCAGGATTTATTATCTTTGTACACAATTAAAGGATTATGGCCTAGGCAAACAGGATTTATTATCTTTGTACACAATTAAAGGATTATGGCCTAGGAAAGCAGGATTTATTATCTTTGTACACAATTAAAGGATTATGGCCTATGCAAGCAGGATTTATTATCTTTGTACACAATTAAAGGATTATGGCCTAGGCAAACAGGATTTATTATCTTTGTACACAATTAAAGGATTATGGCCTAGGCAAGCAGGATTTATTATCTTTGTACACAATTAAAGGATTATGGCCTAGGCAAGCAGGATTTATTATCTTTGTACACAATTAAAGGATTATGGCCTAGGCAAGCAGGATTTATTATCTTTGTACACAATTAAATCATTATGCCTTGGCAAGCAGGATTCATTAAATATACACATGATCATACTTAAAGGATTATGGCCCAGGCAAGCAGGATTTATTATCTTTGTACACAATTAAAAGACTATGGCCTAGACAAACAGGATTTATTATCTTTGTACACAATTAAAGGATTATGGCCTAGGCAAGCAGGATTTACTATCTTTGTACACAATTAAAGGATTATGGCCTAGGCAAGAAGGATTTATTATCTTTGTACACAATTAAAGGATTATGACCTAGGCAAGCAGGATTTATTATCTTTGTACACAATTAAAGGATTATGGCATTGGCAAGCAGGATTTATTATCTTTGTACACAATTAAAGGATTATGGCCTTGGCAAGCAGGATTCACTATTTATACACATGATCATACTTATAGGATTATGGCCTAGGCAAGCAGGATTTATTATCTTTGTACACAATTAAAGGATTTTGGCCTAGGCAAGCAGGATTTATTATCTTTGTACACAATTAAAGGATTATGGCCTAGGCAAGCAGGATTTATTATCTTTGTACATAATTAAAGGATTATGGCCTTGGCAAGCAGGATTTATTATCTTTGTACACAATTAAAGGATTATGGCCTAGGCAAGCAGGATTTATTATCTTTGTACACAATTAAAGGATTATGGCCTAGGCAAGCAGGATTTATTATCTTTGTACACAATTAAAGGATTATGGCCTAGGCAAGCAGGATTTATTATCTTTGTACACAATTAAAGGATTATGGCCTAGGCAAGCAGGATTTATTATCTTTGTACACAATTAAAGGATTATGGCCTAGGCAAGCAGGATTTATTTTCTTTGTACACAATTAAAGGATTATGGCCTAGGCAAGCAGGATTTATTATCTTTGTACACAATTAAAGGATTATGGCCTAGGCAAGCAGGATTTATTATCTTTGTATACAATTAAATCATTATGGCCTTGGCAAGCAGGATTCATTATTTATACACATGATCATACTTAAAGGATTATGGCCTAGGCAAGCAGGATTTATTATCTTTGTACACAATTAAAGGATTATGGCCTAGACAAACAGGATTTATTATCTTTGTACACAATTAAAGGATTATGGCCTAGGCAAGCAGGATTTATTATCTTTGCACACAATTAAAGGATTATGGCCTAGACAAACAGGATTTAATATCTTTGTACACAATTAAAGGATTATGACCTAGGCAAGCAGGATTTATTATCTTTGTACACAATTAAAGGATTATGGCCTAGGCAAGCAGGATTTATTATCTTTGTACACAATTAAAGGATTATGGCCTAGGCAAGCAGGATTTCTTATCTTTGTACACAATTAAATCATTATGGCCTTGGCAAGCAGGATTCATTAAATATACACATGATCATACTTAAAGGATTATGGCCCAGGCAAGCAGGATTTATTATCTTTGTACACAATTAAAAGACTATGGCCTAGACAAACAGGATTTATTATCTTTGTACACAATTAAAGGATTATGGCCTAGGCAAGCATGATTTATTATCTTTGTACACAATTAAAGGATTATGGCTTAGGCAAGAAGGATTTATTATCTTTGTACACAATTAAAGGATTATGGCCTAGGCAAGCAGGATTTATTATCTTTGTACACAATTAAAGGATTATGGCATTGGCAAGCATGATTTATTATCTTTGTACACAATTAAAGGATTATGGCCTTGGCAAGCAGGATTCACTATTTATACACATGATCATACTTAAAGGATTATGGCCTAGGCAAGCAGGATTTATTATCTTTGTACACAATTAAAGGATTATGGCCTAGGCAAGCAGGATTTATTATCTTTGTACACAATTAAAGGATTATGGCCTAGGCAAGCAGGATTTATTATCTTTGTACACAATTAAAGGATTATGGCCTTGGCAAGCAGGATTTATTATCTTTGTACACAATTAAAGGATTATGGCCTAGGCAAGCATGATTTATTATCTTTGTACACAATTAAAGGATTATGGCCTAGGCAAGCAGGATTTATTATCTTTGTACACAATTAAAGGATTATGGCCTAGGCAAACAGGATTTATTATCTTTGTACACAATTAAAGGATTATGGCCTAGGAAAGCAGGATTTATTATCTTTGTACACAATTAAAGGATTATGGCCTAGGCAAGCAGGATTTATTATCTTAGTACACAATTAAAGGATTATGGCCTAGGCAAACAGGATTTATTATCTTTGTACACAATTAAAGGATTATGGCCTAGGCAAGCAGGATTTATTATCTTTGTACACAATTAAAGGATTATGGCCTAGGCAAGCAGGATTTATTATCTTTGTACATAATTAAAGGATTATGGCCTAGGCAGGCAGGATTTATTATCTTTGTACACAATTAAAGGATTATGGACTTGGCAAGCAGGATTCATTATTTATACACATGATCATACTTAAAGGATTATGGCCTAGGCAAGCAGGATTTATTATCTTTGTACACAATTAAAGGATTATGGCCTAGGCAAGCAGGATTCATTATTTATACACATGATCATACTTAAAGGATTATGGCCTAGGCAAGCAGGATTTATTATCTTTGTACACAATTAAAGGATTATTTCCTAGGCAAGAAGGATTCATTATTTATACACATGATCATACTAAAATGATTATGGCCTAGGCCAGCAGGATTTATTATATTTGTACACAATTAAAGGATTATGGCCTTGGCAAGCAGTATTTATTATCTTTGTACACAATTAAAGGATTATGGCCTTGGCAAGCAGGATTCATTATTTATACACATGATCATACTTAAAGGATTATGACCTAGGCAAGCAGGATTTATTATCTTTGTACACAATTAAAGGATAATGGCCTAGGCAAGCAGGATTCATTATTTATACACATGATCATACTTAAAGGATTATGACCTAGGCAATCAGGATTTATTATCTTTGTACATAATTAAAGGATTATGGCCTAGGCAAGCAGGATTTATTATCTTTGTACACAATTAAAGGATTATGGCCTAGGCAAGCAGGATTTAATATCTTTGTACACAATTAAAGGATTATGGCCTTGGCAAGCAGGATTCATTATTTATACACATGATCATACTTTAAGGATTATGGCCTAGGCAAGAAAGATTTATTATCTTTGTACACAATTAAAGGTTTATGGCCTAGGCAAGCAGGATTTATTATCTTTGTACATAATTAAAGGATTATGGCCTAGTCAAGCAGGATTTATTATCTTTGTACACAATTAAAGGATTATGGCATAGGCAACCAGGATTTATTATCTTTGTACACAATTAAAGGATTATGGCCTAGGCAAGCAGGATTTATTATCTTCGTACACAAAGGATTATGGCCTTGGCAAGTAGGATTCATTACTTATACACATGATCATACTTAAAGGATTATGGCCTAGGCAAACAGGATTTATTATCTTTGTACACAATTAAAGGATTATGGCCTAGGCAAGCAGGATTTATTATCTTTGTACACAATTAAAGGATTATGGCCTAGGCAAACAGGATTTATTATCTTTGTCCACAATTAAAGGATTATGGCCTTGGCAAGCAGGATTCATTATTTATACACATGATCATACTTAAAGGATTATGGCCTTGGCAAACAGGATTAATTATCTTTGTACACAATTAAAGGATTATGGCCTAGGCAAGCAGGATTTATTATCTTTGTACACAATTAAAGGATTATGGCCTTGGCAAGCAGGATTTATTATATTTGTACACAATTAAAGGATTATGGCCTAGGCAAGCAGGATTTATTATCTTTGTACACATTTAAAGGATTATGGCCTAGGCAAACAGGATTTATTATCTTTGTACACAATTAAAGGATTATGGCCTAGGCAAGCAGGATTTATTATCTTTGTACACAATTAAAGGATTATGGCCTTGGCAAGCAGGATTTATTATCTTTGTACACAATTAAAGGATTATGGCCTTGGCAAGCAGGATTTATTATCTTTGTACACAATTAAAGGATTATGGCCTAGGCAAACAGGATTTATTATCTTTGTACACAATTAAAGGATTATGGCCTAGGCAAGCAGGATTAATTATCTTTGTACACAATTAAAGGATTATGGCCTAGGCAAGCAGGATTTATTATCTTTGTACACAATTAAAGAATTATGGCCTAGGCAAGCAGGATTTATTATCTTTGTACACAATTAAAGGATTATGGCCTAGGCAAGCAGGATTTATTATCTTTGTACACAATTAAAGGATTATGGCCTAGGCAAGCAGGATTTATTATCTTTGTACACAATTAAAGGATTATGGCCTAGGCAAGCAGGATTTATTATCTTTGTACACAATTAAAGGATTATGGCATTGGCAAGCAGGATTTATTATCTTTGTACACAATTATAGGATTATGGCCTTGGCAAGCAAGATTCATTATTTATACACATGATCACACTTAAAGGATTATGGCCTAGGCAAGCAGGATTTATTATCTTTGTACACAATTAAAGGATTATGGCCTAGGCAAGCAGGATTTATTATCTTTGTACACAATTAAAGGATTATGGCCTTGGCAAGCTGGATTTATTATCTTTGTACACAATTAAAGGATTATGGCCTAGGCAAGCAGGATTTATTATCTTTGTACACAATTAAAGGATAATGGCCTAGGCAAACAGGATTTATTATCTTTGTACACAATTAAAGGATTATGGCCTAGGCAAACAGGATTTATTATCTTTGTACACAATTAAAGGATTATGCCCTAGGCAAGCAGGATTTATTATCTTTGTACACAATTAAAGGATTATGGCCTAGGCAAGCAGGATTTATTATCCTTGTACACAATTAAAGAATTATGGCCTAGGCATGCAGGATTTATTATCTTTGTACACAATTAAAGGATTATGGCCTAGACAAGCAGGATTTATTATCTTTGTACACAATTAAAGGATTATGGCCTAGGCAAGCAGGATTTATTATCTTTGTACACAATTAAAGGATTATGGCCTAGGCAAGCAGGATTTATTATCTTTGTACACAATTAAAGGATTATGGCCTAGGCAAGCAGGATTTATTGTCTTTGTACACAATTAAAGGATTATGGCCTTGGCAAGCAGGATTTATTATCTTTGTACACAATTAAAGGATTATGGCCTAGGCAAGCAGGATTTATTATCTTTGTACACAATTAAAGGATTATGGCCTAGGCACGCAGGATTTATTATCTTTGTACACAATTAAAGGATTATGGCCTTGTCAAGCAGGATTCATTATTTATACACATGATCATACTTAAAGGATTATGGCCTAGGCAAGCAGGATTTATTATCTTTGTACACAATTATAGGATTATGGCCTAGGCAGGCAGGATTCATTATTTATACACATGATCATACTTAAAGGATTATGGCCTAGGCAAGCAGGATTTATTATCTTTGTACACAATTAAAGGATTATGGCCTAGGCAAGCAGGATTCATTATTGATACACATGATCATACTAAAAGGATTATGGCCTAGGCAAGCAGGATTTATTATCTTTGTACACAATTAAAGGATTATGGCCTTGGCAAGCAGTATTTATTATCTTTGTACACAATTAAAGGATTATGGCCTTGTCAAGCAGGATTCATTGTTTATACACATGATCATACTTAAAGGATTATGACCTAGGCAAGCAGGATTTATTATCTTTGTACACAATTAAAGGATTATGGCCTAGGCAAGCAGGATTCATTATTTATACACATGATCATACTTAAAGGATTATGGCATAGGCAAGCAGGATTTATTATCTTTGTACACAATTAAAGGATTATTTCCTAGGCAAGCAGGATTCATTATTTATACACATGATCATACTAAAAGGATTATGGCCTAGGCAAGCAGGATTTATTATCTTTGTACACAATTAAAGGATTATGGCCTTGGCAAGCAGTATTTATTATCTTTGTACACAATTAAAGGATTATGGCCTTGGCAAGCAGGATTCATTATTGATACACATGATCATACTTAAAGGATTATGGCCTAGGCAAGCAGGATTTATTATCTTTGTAAACAATTAAAGGATTATGGCCTAGGCAAGCAGGATTTATTATCTTTGTACACAATTAAATGATTATGGCCTAGACAAGAGGATTTATTATCTTTGTACACAATTAAAGGATTATGGCCTAGACAAGCAGGATTTATTATCTTTGTCCACAATTAAAGGATTATGGCCTAGGCAAGCAGGATTTATTATCTTTGTACACAATTAAAGGATTATGGCCTAGGCAAGCAGGATTTATTATCTTTGTACACATTTAAAGGATTATGGCCTAGGCAAGCAGGATTTGTTATCTTTGTACACAATTAAAGGATTATGGCCTAGGCAAGCAGGATTCATTATCTGTGTACACAATTAAAGGATTATGGCCTAGGCAAGCAGGATTTATTATCTTTGTACACAATTCCAAACAAGGACAGAAAGACACGGAAAGAAAAAAGAACAGATAAAGGCAGTCGAATGAAAATGAAAAGACAGGCAGAGTCAGGCAGACAGGCAAATAATACAGACTTACAAAAAACAGACATAGAAAAGACCAAACATAAAGCCGACAAGACAAAACATAAGACAGACAGACAGACAGTTAAATCAGACAATACATAGACAGAGAAGACTAAACATAAAGCAGAGAAAACAGACAGAAAAGATAGCCAGACAAACAATAAAGACAACGACAAAAACTAAACAAAAAATATATAGACAGACATACAGTAAAGACAGACACTAGAGGCTCATTTGATTTACAAAAAGAACTACTTTTTATGAGACATGACTTTTCTTGACTTTTATATTAAATAAGCGTTTATGTGAAAAAGACGTTTCTATTTATGTTGCAATGTTGAATTTCCAATCAGCAGCAAAAACACAAAATTACAAGAGTACTATCCCAGTTTCATTTCTAACTGATTTGATTCAAATTTATAGACAGAGAAGACTAAACATAAAGCAGAGACAAACAGACAGAAAAGATAGCCAGACAAACAATAAAGACAACGACTAAAACTAAACAAAATTATATAGACAGACATACAGTAAAGACAGACACTAGAGGCTCATTTGATTTACAAAAAGAACTACTTTTTATGAGATATGACTTTCTTGACTTTTATATTAAATAAGCGTTTATGTTGCAATGTTGAATTTCCAATCAGCAGCAAAAACACAAAATTACAAGAGTACTATCCCAGTTTCATTTCTAACTGATTTTATTCACATTTATATAGCAGTTTCTCAGAAGAAGATGTTTCTATGTTTTTCCATAGCTATGTTTGGCAGCCATGTTGGATTTTGAATCTGCCCAAAACAACTTTGCAGAGGACCATCTAAGTTTGTGAGCTATTTCATCAAAACAGAAGGCATTATCAGTTCTGGCAGCCATGTTGAATTTTCAGAGAAGCATCTAAGGTACATTTCTGCAATATTCAAATCAATCTGCCAAGCGTTTGTGAGATTTTTTTTTAATTCGGCCAATCAGAGCACATTAATTGCCTTGGTATCCATGCAAACTATTTAATCAGCACCAAAAAGCTCAAACTTGGTTAAGAACCACCCAATAAACATTCCTTCCTAATTTCAATTGGCCAAATGGTTTTGAGGAAGATGATTGAAATGTGAAAAGTTTACGGCCTACGACGACAACAATGACGACAAGCAATGAGAAAAGTTCACATGACACTTTTGGTCAGGTAAGCTAATAAAACACAAAGAGAGAGAGAGATAGAGAGATTGAGGGAGTGAGAAAAAGACAGACAGAGGGGCAGACAGACAACATAGACATAAAATTTACTAAACATAAAACAGAGCGACAGACTGACAATATAGACAGAAAAGACTAAACATAAAAAGATGGACAGAGAGACAAGACACAGACAAACAGACAAGCAGACAGACAAAAACAAGCAGGCCGAACAAAGGAGAAAGAGGGGGACATACAGACAGACAATATTAAACAAAATACAGAGATGGACATACAAACAGACAGAGACACGCAGATAACATAGACAGAATGATTAAACATAAACAGATATGGACATGCAGACAGACACAGACAGACACAAACAAGCAGGCCGACAGACAGAGAGAGATAGAAGGCAGACATAAATACAATAAAGACAGAAAAGACTAAACATAAAATAGAGCCAGCCATCGACAAACAGACAGGAAGGCCAACAGACAGAGACAGACACAGAAAATCAGACAGACAGATACATACAGACAAACAGGCATGTAGACAGACACAAACAGATAAAACAGAAGTACAGACTACAGACTATGAATCATAATTCTATATGTCAGCTAACAAATATATCTACCTTCAAAAATTCTTTGATCTCCTCTTTACCAGCAAAATCATATGGTGTTCTTCCCTGCAAAAAGGCGAGCTGTTAAAGAATAAAACAAATATTTATATTCTTTAAGTCAACATAAACATGTGTCTTCTTTTATTAACTGAGATTGCGGGTTCGAGTCTCACTGCGGGCAGGGTGCACTCGACTCCAATCTTAATTGACAAGGATTGCCAGTTTTCCTGCCGCAGGTCGGGGTTTTCTCCGGGTACTCCGGCTTCCTCCCCCAATAAAAACTGCACGCCGAGAAATAGCTAAAACATTGCTGAAAGTGGCGTTAAACATCAGAAACAAACATCCTTTATTAACCAGTTGGCATTTATATGTACTAATAATATGTACAAACAATAATACATTGATAGAGTGGAAAAACACCCTGGACATAAAACCTATACGGATACAAACTTGTTTAAATACTGGGATTATAGAAAGATATACTTACAGGGCAAGGCCCTGTAACGATTTTAACATAATATACAATAAATGCATTGAGGGAGTGAGGAAAGCCCCGGGCATAAACCTTAGCACTGACATAAGAATGTTTAAATACTGGGATTATAAAAACACACTTATAGGGCGGGATCTTTACTGATAAAAATAATAAACAATAAAGCATTAAAGGGCTGAGGAAAGATCCTGAGAATTAAAACTTAACTCAATAAAACTAATTGTATCATCAATTATATAATAACTCATAGTTAAGGCGTAGGGAACACAATTATTTTTAAGATTATAAATCATAAGTGCTATGATAGAGCTGGGACTGCAAATTAAAATAAAAGCAATTAAACCCACAGTAACAGCAAAGATAACACATCGATAACGAGTGATATAAGGGATGGGGGAAATCTTTCGTATCCCCGGAACAATACACATATACACATATACATGTACACTAAAATACCATTTTAATAAACAGAATGAAAAAATCACATATTTATGTGCAGACTAATATACAAATTAAACAATGTACATAATGTAGGGTGTGGCGATTGACTCCCCTTGACAACCAACAATGGAGGATTATAGTGGTACATTGGGAATGTCACTCATAAAATAAATGGTGACTTTTTTTGTTGTTAGTGGTCAATTATAAACACACAAATCACTTAAGTAAATACATACCCAGTCATCTTTGACGTCTACTACAGCACCCAGGGATACAAGTTTGGATACTGTGTCTGTCTGCTCTGATGCCCAATGTAGAGGAGTACGTCCTCTCTATAACAGAAAGAAACAAGCTGTAAACACAGCATTCTCTGTAAATAAACATTTGATCATCAAATCTTCTCAATGTAAGTAATACACCTACATATAACAAAAGTAGTTTTTGTAACAGATCAAACGAACGAATAAATACTGAATGAATGAATAAATGAAGACAAACTTGAAATATTTAATGTGTTTAAAATAACCTCAAACAAAATAAAAATTACAAAAATGTACATAATTTAGGTGAAGAATTTAGTGGTACAGTATCAATATCAGTCATAAAATAAATGGTTACGTATTGTTGTTAGTGATCAATGATAAACACACAAATCAGTTTCAGTAATTACATACATAGTCCGAAATGACGTCTACCACAGCACCTATGGATACCAGTCTGCATACTGTGTCAGACAAGCCATAAGCTGATGCCCAATGTAGAGGAGTCACTCCTGCCTGCAACAGAAACAAGCAATCTGTAATTTTATCGTCAAATCTTCTCAATGTAAGTAATAAACCTACATATACACCTCGCCTTAAGTTAAGCAACACCCTATTATTTTTCAGGGATTCATTTAAGATTTTATATATTTTAATATTTTTTAAATTAATGACAATTTATTGAACATTAATGACAAATGAAACATACAAACAACATGTGTACAGTCGCCAAACAGTGCAAATATAACTTTCATTAGTCCAAAAGTAAGTTTGTTTGCATACTTCAATTTCATGAACTTAAAGTAAATACATCATCACAGGTAAACGTTCAGGGAAAGAAAAGTGACTTTGAAATACGCAAAAATACGCAGTAAGTCGTGTAACCACCACACTTCCGGTAGAGTTCATTAACTCTCCTCCTCATGCTGTTGACTAAACGACAAAGTGTAGCATGTGGTAAATTCTGCCATTCATTTTGAATGGCAACACGTAGTTCTTGGACATTTTGACAAGCAGGTGCTCTGTTATTGATTTTACGGCCAACGATATCCCACAAATGTGCAATTGGATTCATATCGGGTGACATGGATGGCCATTAAAGATGCTCAATAGCTTCCCTTTAGATAACATCACGTACAATTGCAGCTCGGTGAGGTCTTGCGTTGTCATCCATAAAAATGTGTCTGTTACCAAGTGCATGATTGTCAAAATGTGGCACAATAATAGCGTTAATGACGTCATTTCGATATTTCTGCCCTGTCATTGTCCCATCAACTATATACAGATTCAGTTTACAGTCGTATGAAAAGCCTCCCTCACTGTAACACTAACACCGCCAAACAAACGCTTTAGTGCCTAATGTGTTGTTCTGGTTGTAACCAGTGCCTCGTTGTCTCCAAACGCGCATGCGTCCATCAATATGACGAAGAAGGAATCTGCTTTCGTCGGTCCAGTGTACTCGTCGCCAGCTTCCAAGATTCCAATGGCGGTGATATCGTGCCCACTCTAAACGTGCTTGGCGATGTCTCTGTGACAACAGTGGACGTTTCAAGGGACGACGAGCTCTCAACCTTGCATTGTTTAGCCGCCTGTTAACCGTTCGAACGTCGACTCTGGTTGTAATATTCCAATCGTCACGAAGATATCTTGCAGTGGCAAACGGTTGGCATTTGGCTACACAAACGAGTGCTCTATCCTCCCTTTCAGATGTTTTTGGTGGTAGACCTGACTTAGTACGTTCCTGGATAGTTCCATCATCTCGATGACGTTTTGGTAGCCGGAACAATACTAACGTGAATGCCAAAGTGTTGCGCTATCTGACGCAAGCTCTGTCCACTATTTCGCATTCCAACGATCTGCCACTTCTCAGCTTCACTTAATTTCCGTCTAAGTTGGGTAAAAATGTAAAGATGAAGTCGAAAAAGACCAGGAGATAAACACTTAATCGTTAAGCAAAACAAGGCTTTTCGGAGTGCTCGACTATCGTATGACAAAACGGTTTTGCTATTTAAATATTTACCTGAGGAGTTAATTAAAGTAACTTTCCCGTGCTCGAATGAGGCTTTAGTACATAAATAACACAAAGTTAATATTCATTCAGATTTTTTAAATTATAAAAAAAATTGTAGGTGTTGCTTAACTTATGACGAAGTGTATATATAAAAGCAGTTTTTGTAACAGATGAAATAAAACTTGATATTTTCTTATTCAGAACAAAGATAAGAGCTAGATTAATCGTCACACTCATGGTGAAATATTTAATTTGTGTAAAATAACCAATCTGATGTATGCCTTAACATGATGTAGTGTTACTTGGTTACGTAAATCAACTTTGTATAGCAGACATTGTTATAATTGATATTTTCTTAATCAGAAACTCACCCAATCCTTACAATTTACATTACCACCTCTAGCCACACAGTTTTCCACAAACTCTGTG
Source organism: Limnoperna fortunei (assembly GCA_944474755.1). Classification (NCBI taxonomy): domain Eukaryota; kingdom Metazoa; phylum Mollusca; class Bivalvia; order Mytilida; family Modiolidae; genus Limnoperna; species Limnoperna fortunei. The sequence continues at coordinate 99,168,888 of OX104116.1, forward strand.
TCACCTCTCTTAGCAGCATCCAAAAGTTCCTGAAGTAATATACCATTTAATCCTTATTAGCAGTTACATAATATATGTAAATGTAGATAAGTGTACATTTATTTTTAATTTACCACCATATATTCCAATGTTGATTGCACTGTTCATCGTCCATTTTTTATCTGTCAACAAATGCAATTCATGTAAGAAATGTTTTACGAAAATTAAAATTATATTTGGCCCGACCAAAGAAAAATAGATGCAGGATTGTAGCAAACAATACATGTTTGTGATCACGCAGCAATGTGAAACTATGTTGCTTACACGCGTCTAATTGTATCTTGTACCGAACACCATATTAGTTGATACATGTATAGCTGAAAAATTGGTAAAAGTGGAAATTAACCACAGATCTGCGCTTTTACAAGTTAACGATTTTACCACACAATAAAAAACTTTACTTACTTTATTCAATTTCTCCATATTGTTTTAAATATGGAAAAAATATGCCTTTGTTATTCATCTTAATTGCTGCATGCCAGTTGAGAAAACATATGAAGCAGATTAATTTTTTTGTTTAAATGATATTTAACGCCACTTACAGCAATTTTTCAGCAATATCATGGCGTCCAGTTTGTATTGGGTAGGAAGCCGGAGTACCCGGAGAGAAACACAACCTTCGTTAGGAAAACTGGCAATCCTTGTCAATTAAGATTTGAGTGGAGTACACACTGCCCGCAGTGAGACTCGAACCCGTAATCTCAGTGTTGACTACAAACTCTGGTATCAACTGGAAAAGATTTTAAAAGCTTCTTATGTCATCTCACATCACACCACCTAAAGGACATCATTAGTGCAATAGACCCTGGTCACATGACCAGGTATTACAGTACAAAACAATCTATATTTCACAAGATGAAGCGAACATTTAAGCAAACATCTTTCAATGTTATTATATAACTGAAAATATAATGACATTAAAGAAGCTGCCATTGGCATAGATTTATTGTTTAGATTGTCCATGAATTTGATGAATATTTGTTTTTAATTCATGTATCTAGACATGTCTGACCACAAACAAATTGTTGACAATGTTTCAATAAGTGGATTGTAACAATTTCCAATTCCAACAAACTCCCTTTTTCAACTTTTATGGTTACAAGAAAGATTAAAAACCTACACGAAAATGGACAAATGCCACTTGTGTACAGTTTAAAAAAAAATATTCTTTTGCTTTTTTTGCTATATCCATAGGATAAAATGTCATCAAAGATACCAAGGTTAATATAATTTACTACGCTAGACGCGCGTTTCGTCTAATTAAGACTCATCAGTGGCGCTCAAACCCAAACAATATTTAAAATCCAAATAAATAAGATGTTGTAGAGCTTGTATCACCAAAAATTCCAAAACGTTATTACTAACTCCGGCTAAGGCTATCTACACCTTGAAAATAGAAAAACCTTAAAATTAAAATAATTTTCGAAATTTCTTGGCAGTAAATTTAGAAAATGACTATATCACTAAAAGAATCAATGATATTCCTTGTCAGCACCGAAGTGTGACTACTGGGCTGGTGATGCCCTCCGGGACTAACAGTCCACCAGCAGAGGCATCGACCCAGTGGTTGCAAATAAAATGTCATCAAAGATACCAAGGTTAATATAATTTACTACGCCAGACTCGCGTTTCGTCTAATTAAGACTCATCAGTGGAGCTCAAACCCAAACAATATTTAAAATCCAAATGATGCTAAAAGACAGAAATAGAAAATGGAATGGAAAGGCAGAAATGGCAAATGGAAAAAATACTTTTGCATTCCAATTCAATCCCTTTTCTTATATTAAAAAATGATTCCCATCACTTAAGCAGGTGTTAAAGCAAGGAGCTTTATGTTTTCTTAGCATCAAGTTGAGTGTAAAGTTAAAAACTGCATGTAAATAAATATTGATGTCATTATACTTCTGATATTGCTGCTGGATGATAAGGATGGTTATTGTCATGGGCTGCGTCGATTGTGTAAGATAATTCCAATTGGCTGCTTTGCTGATGGATCTCTCGAAGGCATTGACTGTCTTCCTCATGATTTACTATTGTTAAAATTTAAAGCCTATGGCTTGACCGGAGCTGCTATTAGTTTAATAAAAAGTTATTTGTCAAACAGATCTCAGAGAGTTAAAGTTGGTTCAGTTCTTAGCACTTTGCAAAATATTTATAAGGGTGTCCCCCAAGGCTCTATCCTTGGTCCTGTTCTATTCAATATTTTTCTAAATGACGTATTTTGTTCTGTTTAAGAAAGGACACTTTATAATTATGCCGATGATAATACATTGTCACACTCGGACTTACACATTGAAGGATGAGTCAAATTGGGTTTTTTTCAATAATCAGATGAAGGCCAATACAGAAAATTTTCAGGCAATTGCCATTGGGAAAAAATCAAATCTAGGGGTCTTAAATTTTATTTGGATCGGAATGAAATTTCATGTGAGGATGACGTGACTCTCCTGGGTGTGACAATTAAAGTTTGATACACGTATTTTAAATATTTGTAAAAAGTCAACAATGCAGTTAAACGTGTTAAAACACAGTGAAATATATTTATCAAAATTAGGAAGGCCAACGATTTTGTATTCATTTATTATGTCCATTTTTCATTGCTGTCCGGTTGTTTGGCATTTATGTGGGGAAAATAATAACAAAAAGATGAAATAAAGACAAGAACATGTCTTGCGCTTGATTTATGAACAGTATGATTGCAATTATGAGGAACTTTTATTAAAATCAGGCTTACCTACCCTTAAAATAAGACAATGGCATTAGAAGCCTTCAATATATAAAAAGTCACCTGTATACCTACATGATATTATTACTCTAAAAACAATTTTATTACCCTTTTAGAAAGGACAATCTAGTTGAGATCCCTCAGGTAAGGACAACAGGATACTTCACTCAGTAAGTTATGCTGAAGCCGCACTCTGGAATGAGTTGCCAAACGAGATACGCTCGCAGACAAATATTAACCAGTTCAAGAGTCTCAGTAATAAATGGAATGACAGCTCTTGCAGATGTGGCTGCTGTAGATCTTAATCCTGTATTTCTTCTTTTTATATTCAGCTCTGTGTATAATGTTTTATGCCTAGATTTTTATGTGCTATGCTTCATAGTTTTGTATGTGTTGTGCTTCATATTTTAGGCTCTCTGTTTGTTTTAGTGATTCTAATTAGTGCTATGCATATCTTCACTTTAAAATGTTTAATTTTTACATTCTAACCTCTGCATATTATGTTTTATTCCTGTTTTCTTTCTAAGTGTTGTGCTTCATGCTTTAGGTTTTGTGTGTGTTATTCAGTGCTCCAACCTAGTGCTAATGCATGTCTTGACTTTTAATTTGCATTAGCTAATAATTGTGCTTTATTAAATGCAAGCTTAGTTTTATATATTGAGTATGTTTCACGTGTCTCAGTAGGCGATACATGTATTGTGTATTATGCTTTCTTACATGCCAACTTATATGTGTGCTTAATATGTATTGATGTGTCATGTATGTTGTCATTGCTTAAAGTTAAAAGCTTATGTTTGTATATTATATAATCCGACTAAAAGTAAAGTTTTCATGTGTATGCCTAGGTCTGGTGCAAACGTCCCTCCTATGATTACCTGAAAGCTCAAGATATCCCAGGGACTAACAGTTTCTCTATGTCAAACTTGGTTCGTTTACAGCCCGTTTGGGTGGAGACAAAAGGTTGTGATCACTTTCAATGTCTGCTCGTGAAACTCTTATTTTACATTGAATTGGAAGCACCTTTTGATTATGATGTATATTAAATTTGGTTGTAGTGATCTTATTTCGGGATACTTTAAGTGGGAAAGCTCACGCTCCCACTAAGATGCCGTGTCATTACCCTAATTTTGTTCACACATCGTGTAATCCACTAATCGAACATAAATGCATTTTTGATAGAGTGAAGTTGTACAGTCTGAGACAGCGATGACATTAAATAATCTCAGACCGAACAAGAATACAGGTGATGACAGAAAAAAGGAAAAAACAAACTTGCGAGCAAACACAGTTAAGTCTACTGTCATAAAGATTAGTATAGTCTAAAGAGTTTTAAATAGATTTTGATGGAACAAGTTATACACGCTAAGACATTGTAAAATCCCGGACTAATCAAGCATCCAGATCAACTGAATAGTTTACATTGTTGGCCACCACGTTGACATCAACTGATTCCTTCCCTAACCCTAACCCTAAACCTACAGGAGAGTTTCTACATTTAATACTTTTTGGTGCTATATCACTATTAGACATGCTAATCAATTAAAATAATGTTTTCATATAAAAAAAATCATTTTCTAATCAAACTTACCCGTATTTTTATTTTATTGCAGCACAACGAAGACAAATTATTAATATTTGTACGACTTAGCTGTTCACACAACGATATAATCATAGTCGTACACATCGAAACTGTTAACAATAAAGACACACTAATAATTGTAAAACGCCGAAACTGTTCACAATAAAGAAGACTATATTATTATTACTACATCTCCTAAACAAATAGCGTGTCTCATTATTTATTGGCGATACTGTTCAAATCAAGAACACAATTGTATTACACGAAAATTTGTATGTCAACCCAGTAGAAAGTAAGACATGGCAGTATTTGTTAATAAACCGGAATTCAGATTTGTTTACGGGAAATATCATTTCCGTCATTGTACAGAATTTTATCGTTTTATCATTTTATAGTAAGTATCACTTAAGCATTACTTAATAGCAGCATGACAAATATCAAGAAAATTAAAGAAAAATCAATATTACATATAAAAATAGCTAGGTCTGCCAGAAGACATTTCGGGTTTTCTTAAAATATGATGAAAACAAATCGGACGAACGAATAAATGTGACCTTTCTAATTGTCTTAAAAATTAACAAACAGTTTCTTCAGGTCTATATGTTTGATATGTTAAGGGGTTATTCACGAAGCTACACTAACATCTTCTACATATAATAATAGGTATAGGAGGTAACGCAATCTACTTTAGATAACTGGCATGTTAATACTGGGGTTGTGAGTTCGAGTTGAAGTCGGATTTGGAAACAACTCCAAGAATAATAGACGAGGATTGCCTGTCATAGTTGAGGGTTGTCAACGGGTAGTCTGGCTTCCTTCGTCCTTATAAACTTTACTCCATGTTATAGCCAACAATTGCTGAAAGTGGTATTAAACCTAATACAAAGAAACAAACAAACGCACACATACATAAGGATTGTAGTACGCCTACTAGTGTCAATAGACCAATCACGGACAAAAACGTTTTTGACAGATTTGCATAATAGTTTTTAACGTCTGTTTGTGTGAATGTTTCCACTTATGCGTGTAAAACATGTGTATGGTCAGTATAAGTGTCGCAATTATGCTGGGTTATCTTGTTAAGGCTAAAGCTACTGTTGAAACATCAGGGCTCTTCTAAATGCTGAAAAAGTCTGGGTAGACGTCATACCTATTCCCAACTTCCTAACTGTTACGAAGGCTTACACTGACACATTTTGTAATATTGATAAACTTTGTGAAAAAAAAAATTTTCTATCCTTTTGCCTTCTGAATGTTTTTTTAAATGTTTTACATCAGTAACTATAAGTGTAGCTTATTAGAGACAGGCACTGCTTACTAGTCCTGAGCACCAGTGTGCACCCATGGTATTTATTTGGTTCGGGTTACTAACTTTATTTTGTTCTCATTTTTTCCGTTTGTCCAAATCCGAATTTTTAATAGTCCCTTGACTTTCGGCTCTTGTTGTTTGTCGGTTTCCTGGCTATTGTTTTAACCTACTGTCAAATTCTTCGGTCATTATATAAGACACTGCATTATACTTTTGGTTACGTCCATACGTCCATTTCTACTTTTGAGCAATACTCGTCAAATGACTTACATAACTGGACACTTTATGATTTAATCTATATTGAGCTCAATAGTATTAGAAACGAAACAAATAATAGATAATTCATCATTGTTATGTTACAATTACAGGACAACATTTTTGTTGCGGGCCAGTTCCAGGACAATATTAAATTGTGGAACACTTCCAAGACACTTCCAAGACAATATTTGATTGTGGACCGTCCAAGATAATGCTTGCATTTTTGATATGTACTGCTGGTTATTAAATTAATTTAAATAGTATTTTAGCAATCTTGCGGTAGATCAGGAAGTAGATAATATATTTCCCCTGAAAAAAGTGTGACGTGGGTTATATTGGGACATTTTGTTCGACGCATTTTTTGTCTTATTGAATATTCACGTAGATATTCCAGTTTTATGTTAGTAGTGCACACACAAGCATTAAATAAATGCAAAAAATATACAACCTGAAGATAGTGTATGATAAAGTTAAGTTTCAGAGAAATTGTTGACGGTAAAATCTCTCCTGTTTATAATCAGTCTATTGTCCCACCTTGAGGAATTTTGACCATCACTTTATAGTTCAAACAATTTTCTTCTAACATAACAGTCGACTTGTTCTGTTATTTGTTGTCCGCTAATTGTTGCCACGACATACTGGATCCAAGAACTCCCTTAAACAAATTCTGTTCTTCTAGCGACGTGCTGCTACCTTGTTCCGTTTACCAAATCCGCCTAAAAATTAAAACTAAATCTTTTACTTTCTCATCCCTTTGTCTAATGTCACCGAGTGAAAGATCTAACGTTATCCCCTTCAGGTCATATTCTGGTGACATTTGTTGACACATAAATAATGATAATTTTGAAACATTTAAACAAACCAAACAAATTGGAGCTATACTATGGTATTTGTTTAGATTCGTATTCGTTTCTATACTTATCTGAAGATTCGAATTTCAATAATAGAAAAACCATATAGAAGACAAATATTAATTTAATTTAATCGGACGTACTTCACATTGTATAAACAGTGGTGGTCCATGATAGGAATTAACTTAAGTAATAGCCATTGTTTACAATAAAAATTTACGTAAGTACCGTACTGATGTCGATTTCGGATTGATTAATATATAAGAAAATCCCAGAAATAAAGGGTCATGTTTAAGAGCACTACACTGGTTTCTGTGTTTCCGGTTCTAGAATCGAATTTTCAAATCAAAAGCTGATGTCTACAGTCCGAGTGAAAAAATTACAGGACACACATTCATTAATAAACATCACAATGTGACATGTATACATGTATTGACATAAAAACAGTTGTTAAGTACAATTTAGCGTCATTAATTAAACGAATAACATCGTCTGTGTTGCTTCCTACCGATTCCTATATATAAACGGTTATTGATGAACAGTTTTTTGCGTTCATTGAGCAGTTCGCGTCCAGCATGTTTTGTGTCCTCTGTGTAGTCCGCGTCCAAAATGTGTTGTGTCTTCTTTGCGTTCCGCGTCCAATTTGTTTCTGTCCTCTGTGCAGTCCGCGTATAATATGTTTTGTGTCCTATGTGCAGTGTGTGTCCGATATATTGTGTGTCCTCTGTGCAGTTCGCGTCCATATGATTTGTGTCCTATAAGGAGTCCACGTCCAACCCGACGGGATATGCACAGACAACACTTATGCTAGATCCGACATGATATACAAAGACAACACCAAGGCTGGACACGACGTGATATACACAGATAACACCAAGGCTGGACACGACGTGATATACAGATAACACCAAGGCTGGACACGACGTGATATACAGATAACACCAAGGCTGGACACGACGTGATATACAGATAACACCAAGGCTGGACACGACGTAATATACACAGATAACACCAGGGTTGAAGTCGACGGGATATAGGCAACACCAAGTCTGAACTAGATTGGAAACAAAGAGACAAATGACAACGGCTCTGTAAATGAACTTTGACTGAGGGAGAGGAAAATAGTTCTTATTTTGATATTTGACTGCGCCAAACTGTAGCATAGACAGTGGATTTATTATTCAGTGGAATTTTAATATTGGAGCTGTATTTAAAAAGCAGTTTCATATAGAATTTATAAATAAATTTATTCAGATAATTTATTAAATGTATTTGGTATTTTTTTATCTGATTGTTCAAAGCCTATTTCTGGACTATTTTATGGGTGTAAGGGAGTTTCCATGAGTACCCTTCGGATTTTCTAAATTTGCAAAAAATTTTATCTGACATGGCACCCCGAAAATTTAATGTGATATGCGTGAAATTATTCCGGTCGTTTTGAGGGGTCTCTCATTACTCAACGAAACTTGGTGCCTAAGTGAGAGCAAAAAATGTCAATAGTTTCCCCTATGCAAAAATAATTAAGAGGCCGTTGTCAAGTTGAAGTGTTGATTTTTTACTTTGTTGTCTAAAAGTTTGTATGTCAATGATGTTATTAGTTCAGCCACTGCAGCTATAATGCTGTAACTTTCACTTTATTCTGTCAGATAACAGTAAACAATTAAAAAATACATTTTTCTGTCTAAATTTTACTCAAAAACATTAAAATTTATGGTTTAAAACAGTAAGTTACATGGCCTTGAATGGCATAAAATTGTCATTTCCTTGTAGACAGAAACAACACAGAATTTAAGAAAAAATTGCTAAATTACTCAAAGGAAAACAGAAGCGAAATTAATTTAGTTATTAAACACTATTGCAACTAAATAAATATAATTTTGAACAAAAACCAAAAAAAAGTACCTGTGTGTACCTCAACCCTTTAGAACAGCAAAAAACAGCGCATGGGAAATTTGCGAGATTAGGTTCTATATGATATTGCTCACAAATGTACTTTCAACCAAATCCATGATACTGTTTAACCAAAAAGCATGCAAAGCCAGTAAAATATGGTTTGTATTTTATTTATATCATTAATTTTTGTCTGAAAAACTGATCCAGTAGCAACTGATAGAGTCGGGTCATAATCTAGCACGCACTTTTCCTCCAAAACAAATTATGATTGCATGACCATTTCTACAAGATGTATTTAAATCCAGCATTTTTCCTCAAATGCTTAATTTTACCAAGGGGAAACACTTGTAATCAACATTTATATTTCTACCTTTTAGCAATTAACAAAATAGACACTAATAAAGTTAAAACCTTGTCAACCAAGGGAGATAATTGTAGGCACTGAAGAATGTAAACAAACTATAAAATGAAGCTTTTATTG